>JAIFGZ020000559.1:600000-998583 GCA_019925245.2 Oryza australiensis | reverse complement strand
AGTCCGAGTCGGACATGGATAGCCGATAGCCGATTCTAATTTCGGGAAGAAGATGGAACCATTTCCGGTAAAGGGGCTTGAAGGTAGAAGGAAGATTCGGTTCCCCAAATGCTCGCAAAAAATATTGCCATCTATGGATAAAGTCCCGTAACGGCAATTGTATCGTCAGAAATAAGGTTTGTTTAAATGTTCCTATTGTGTGATGCAGCATGGGACCACGTCTGAGATATTGTCGTATTTTCAATAGTAGATTGGATAGAAACTATGGTTCATATGGATAATATTATTCTTAGGTAAATAAATATGAGACTCAGAAAATACATTACACACGAATCAATACAACTTTCGACACATCGCCTCCTATTTTCTTCGACGAACACTTGATCCGGCTTCGGGCTGCATCGTTTCGATCCCCGATTAAGGTAAATGTTTGTCATTAGTGGTGTATCTCGTCGAATTTAGTGCTTCCATCGCTATGATACTCTAGATTCAATGATTTATGCTGCGCTAGTTATCATATATCACATATAATCTAGAACAATGCCTAGATCGCTCGACATCGGCTGCTTCTGCTAAGAACCAGGCGGATGACAGAGCTAGATCTAAAGCCTAGATTATATGCGATATCCACCGGCTCTCGATGGGTTTACATCAGCTATAATAGATTTGATTGTTCTTTTTATATTTAATGATGCATCAATTTGATCATTAAGTCGTTTTTAGAGCTCTTATGATCTATTCGGCTAGATGTATCGCAGAGACAAGGTTGTTTGGCCATTTCTTATCAAGGTTTAATATTTTGTATATTTACTATTAGATTTGTTAAAATTGCCTCTTATATTAATATCTTGCCTGGTTAAATGCATTAAGCGTGAATCACTGTCACCACAACATTTGGCGATCTAGGTTTAGCGCATTTAGCTAGAACAATATCTTTCATAAAATAAATCGGAGTATTAGCGGATCCACACTTAGTCCTACGATATCGGCTAGGTTGTTAATGCGTATATTTATTATCCCTTTGTACATTTGGATTAAGTGGTTATCTTGTCTCGGTTTAGCCGATCTATCCTAATCACTTAGTTTAAATGCACTTTGGGATAGCATATATATGTATGTAAATTGACTCACCCATTGATCCAATAGGATCTAACTTAACCCTTAATGCATACATCTTAGTTTTTCTTGTTGGTTAATAGATCAAACCAATTGGCACTGTATTTCGTGACAATGAGAAGGACCTGCAATGGAGCTAAGCAGATCTCCAGCGCCGCGTGAGAGAAAAATCTCATCAACACCTCGCAGCCCTTCTAAATTGACTCGCCAAGCCCTATTTTTACCAGGTTGACATGTAGTTTTACCCGACACCATCATGGCAACTTTAACTTTTATTTTTCGAAATATCCCAACCGACAACCTTTTATTTTAAGGGATTGGTTATCATAGTCCTATGAACCCAAAGACAGATAATAACCTTTTCAAGCCCCCACAAGCCTAAACAGAAAAATTATATTAGAAAACAAGTCGTAACCAAACTATGTAATTTATGTTCAGATGACTCAATGCGCAAGTTTTGTGCTCCTTTCGATGGATGCAAAAATTTGTAAATTGCAGCAACTCACAAACATGGTTTGGAGACTTGACTTGTATCTTTGATAAGCCTCCCAATATATGTATATATATACACACACTTATCATTCCTATGGCATGAAGGCAATACAAAAATATATTCATGAGCATCGCATCAATTCATACATTCATAGCATCATACATTCATCATGATATCATAAGCATTCATACGTCCTTTTCGCATAAAAGAAAAAGTGTTGCCACACATGCCATACGACAATCGTTTTCCTATTAAGCCCCCAAGATGTAAACATAAACCCATGGGTATCCGCGACCATTTTCCCATGCCTCTAAAAATTTCGGGTAGAAATTGATGGACTTACAAACCCCCTTTGGTAAGGACTCCTTGAGCGGATACGCCATATACCTATTACCTGGTCGGAATTTCGCCCTGTTCTTCGCGAACAAGGTGTAGATAAACCTAGAACTACCAAACCAGCTCATTTACCCATTTCGTGCAACCTCCTAGCCATGAATTTTTCAAACTTTAGGGATAGCATAGATGGTTAACCTCAACCACTCAAGACAGCAACCATGTTGCATTGCTGCCGCCATCGCGTAAACGCCCAAGCGGAGAAAAGTTCTACCTGCTATTTTCCCATCTTAGCCTAACGAACCTTTAAGGACGAAGGTAATAATAGACAAGGACCCGTTGACCTCTACTTCCATAGCCTACGCACTCGCTGCTCCGAAATTTAACCTCATAGATATAAGCTTGACCGAACCACGTTTGACCCCCGATTTTCCATCATTATGCCCGAAAGACGACCTGACGTCACGAAACCTTTTGTACCATTCTCCATTTGCCCACCGTAAAATAGTGGGTAGCTAACACGCTCGTCAAGAACGCTTCCTCCTCACCTCCTTACTAAAGTTTTTCCCAACCTTAGTTAAGCAATTCTATTATACAACTTAGGAAGAGATTAGAAATAAGCGTATTAAATCTTGTATGTTTGAAAAGCTTTCAAACAACAAGAAGCCGATAAAACCACGTTATCCAAACAGTGCTCCGCTGCAGTAGCATCCTTTTGGTGCATTCGAGTCATTTTCCCATGCACTCTACCTTGCCCAATACCCCTAAAACCTCCAAACAAGGACTAATGGGTATTACCTAGCCAAGTGAGGAGCGAATAGCCGAACCGACGTACGCACCTTTACCCACACCAGCACGCCAAGCGGCAACCCTTTTGCGAATGTAGTCCCATGTCCAAAGTGCCTCCGCACCACTATTTTCCAAGTGTCGTCACGTGACGATGAAACTATCCGTTTCCCATGAGCTGATAAGGAGACTACCTTTCCTCCTCGATCCCGCGACCGTAACACCCCGAAAACCAGAGAATTTAAAACTAGGAATTAAAAATCGAACTTACAAAACATTTTGCTTGTTGCTTCTTGATCGTTTTTATTGCTTCTTATTTGCCATTTGGTTGCATAAAATTCACCTTGGAAATGCTTTGATTTGTTGGTAAAACCAAGTTTGAAATTCCCAAATGGGAGAAAGTTCAAAAGATAGATTTGAAGGAGGAAAATAATTAAGATTTTGGGATTTATAAAAGTTGTCTTAAAAGTATAAACTATTGGTTCAAACCCTAATTTAATAATGAAAAATAGGTAATAATCAAAAATATATGATAAAAATAATTTAGAAGGAAAAATATGAAGATGGAAAGTAATCCTAAATCAAAAGACCTAATTTTTGAATTTAAAAGAAGGAGATAAGTTAGAATTTAAAAATATAAAATTTGGGAATAATAAAGGTGGGGGAAAAGTTTGAAAATATATTTTAAATTAATTTTTGGGAATATTAAAATTTATTTGCAATTTTTAGAGTGAAGGAAAAAAATTTGGGAAAACAAAATCACAAAATCGGGAAAAATAGGATTCGGCAATGTTTATGCGTCGGCAGGTGTTCCACCGTGTCCCGTGCCCGCGCGCACGCACACCACGTGTTGCCGCGCCGCACGTGCCCCAGGCTGCGTGCCGCGAGTTGCCGCCCCGTACCGCGGGTCGTCGCTCGCTGTTGCCACGTACGCCGCCGCGATCCGCAGATAACTGCCCATGCGGTCGCGTCTACTACGCCTCGCACAAGACTCGCTGTACCACGCCGCATGCCGGCTTTGGCCGCTTCAAGACAACCGCGCACGTCGTGCCCCGGCCCCGCCCACGCGCGCCTCCCGCCACGTTGCAGCTGCATCGCGAGAGAGAGAAAATATGTTTGTTTTGTGAAAATAGTTTGTATTTTCAAAATAATCCTATGTAGGGATATTTGACCAGCTATAAAGGGGTGGGGCGCCGCTTGTCTTATCCTACAGCCGCACCGCTCTCGATACTACTCAGACCCCGTTTTTGAGGACGGAATCATTCGTGTTTATAGTACCTTATCCCCGGATCGAGTAGTTTGGTACCCACGAATACCGTTCTGAATTACAGTGCAAAGTGCACGAATAGTCTTACACCAAAATTATTACAATAATAGGCCCGAAGGCAATATCCACATATAGGACCAACGGTCCTGGACAACCAAAATGAAATTAGATAAGATAGAAGACGGAAGGCAGCAACATGCCGATTGCCACGTGCAACGACCGGGGACTAAGACCTATTGCGCTCCATCGTCTTCATTCCTCCTGGTAGTAGGCATAGGGGTCTTCCTCATCTCCTTCATCCGGAGGTTTGTGCGTATAGCAAGGGTGAGTACCCAAAGTACTCAAGAAGCCAACACATGATGCACATGATAGGGTCATTCAAAGGATGGCCGAGGTTCTTTTGCGTAAAGCCAATTTTCACAAATCATTTCACAATCCTAGCATCTAGCCAAGTCACATTTTAGTTTCGATTATATTAAGTCGCGACGGTTCCGTCCACCATCCATTGTGATCCAAAGGATAGCTTCGCCTCCGATTCATCATGGTTTTTCGGGGTGTCTTTCCTTCTCTCGTATAGAGAAGTTGGTTTCAAAGACATAAAGTCAATATGCAATGCCACCCATCATTTTAAAATTTATGAGTCTAGCCACGGGAGAAACTTGTCACATCGCTCATTAACTCGCGAGCACGGCTATCCGAATAGGTTGATTGACTCACACCGCAGTGGATGTACACTTTACCCGTACTCGCAACCACTCATTGAATGAGCTTACATCCCTCTATATGGGACAATACGGCAAAGCCTTTCGATAACCTCACTTTGGAAGTACCCGCTCCATGAACTTAAAGCCCTCATGCACTCTAGCCGTCATTTCCTAGCAATAAGAGGAGTTCGCGTTCCTGGGTAAGAGAAAGAATTGCTCTATTCTTGAACTTTCCATCTTCATGTCCTTTTCTTCATGTCTTCATTTCTTCATGTTGATCGCATGCCCGATCTCTCGCCTCAGTACCAACCAGCGGTACACCTCGCCGGTAGGCCTTAACTTTTCGTCCACCAACACCGTGGTGCACCCCACCAGCAAGCCCTTACCTCAACGCCAACACCTGAACCTACTATGCAAGGATACTGTCTCCGCTCGGATATTTAATCGCCTAGGTCTATACCCATTCGAGAAGAACGGTTGTACCGGCTCGTTCTAAGTTGTAGTCTCACGGCTGTCCTTAATCGACCAGGGACGGCACTAGCCTTTCCCGGAATCCACCCAATTCCATCCATCCACCCCGGTCTAAAAACGTTGGTTTCATATTTTTGTTTTTCCATCAAAACCATTTTCATCATGTTCAAAGCAATGTGGCGCTCATGTCTCCACATGCCGTAGCTCAACTACCTTCCCTACGGTAGCTGCCCAAGCATAAAGCTCTTTATAAAATCATGAGTATGCATGACTCTAAGAATAGCATGGCTAAGCATTTTACCGAAGATATTCTTCGGTTGTATGTATCACATCGAGGGTTACAAGGAATAATTCTAAAGGTAATCAATAACAAGGCATGGCATAACAAGTATAGATAATTCTTTGTGTATAGCATGCACGTTTGAAGTTTAGAACAACATCATTTCGCAATTGGGATCAATATGTTCAAAGAGTGTGATGACTTGCCTTACTCGCACACTTGTTGGTTGGGGTCTTCTCGCGTACTCAACACCTTCCTTGGACGCTAATCGTACGTGTGAGAAATCAAATTTGAATTCGATTAGAATTCAAATAGAATCCAAGAAGATTCCAAAAGAAAACCAAGTAAATCGCAATAGCGGCTCCTAACACTAGGCTATGACTCTACGCGAGCCTAGGCTCGAGTTTCGACGAAATCCGAGTTAGAGCGAAAGGTTTATAAGGATTTGAAGTTTGGTAATGAATCTGATTTTGTTAAGAAGGGTGCGATATTTATTTTAATATGCTTAAAGTTTGAGAAATACTAGAGTTGATGATTCAATTAATAGAAAGAAAGTGGTTATCTTTAAATTTTATCAAAAATATTCGTTGGGTCGAGAAGTCCTAGGGTTTAAATCAAAATTAATTGATAGAAGCTAGACTTGTATATAAGTTGGATTTCTAACTTTTAGAAAATCTATATGATAAACATTATGTGATGACCAACTAAGTCGTAAATAAAATCCCAAACGAATAAACTACGCGACGATCAATTGTTTCCGAATAGCTAGCCTTGATACGACCTAGGGTTAATAATAATTGATTCAAAAAAATATAACCTCGAAGCTAAGTATTATACTAAACAATCTATGCGTCACAAATAGTATTTTGGCGACAAGCTAAGATAGATGGATTCCAGATAAATAAATAAATAATATGATGGCTATATATATATAAAAATAAAACCCCATTTAATAATTGGTCCCGAATTATTTTTAATCCAAATTTGTTTTGAAGAAAACTATGTAATTTTGCCCGAGATTTTCTGAAATATCCTAAAAATTTTCCCTAATTTTTCCAAAATTTTCCTTTCTTTCTTCTTTTCTCTTCCTTTCTTTCTTTTTCTCTCTTTTTTTTTCCTTTTCTTTCCCTCTCCCCCTCCCGTTCATCTCCTTCCTCTGCCCCTTTCTCTTTTCCTTTTCTCTCCTCTACCCGGCTCTTTCTTCCTTCTCCCTCTCCTCACTCAGCCATGGCTGCGCACAAGGACGGCGACGTGATGGGCGGCTACGGGCTTACCGGGCGGGGGAGGGGCGTCGGCACGGGGACTCTGGAGGCGCGCGGCCTCGGCGGGGAGGAAAACAACAAGAAAGCGAGAGCGAGGGAGTGCACCGGGCGTGAGGTGAGGGGGAGGAGGGCTCGGGTCGCCCTTTATAGCGCGCCGGCGCGGTGGCGAAGGGTCCGGCGGCGCACGGCATGAGCACGCGCGAGAGGCGGTCCGGCGGCGTGGCGCGGCGGCACGGCGCGCCGAGGCGCGGCACGCGCACGGAGAGGAGGGGGCCCGGCGGGCGTGCGGGGCGCTGGCAGCGGCGCGCGCGCGTGAGAGGGAGGGGCCGGGCGGCCGTGGCGGCAGACAGCGGGCGCACGCGGCGGCCGTGGGGTGGCGCGGCGCGTGCGCTGGGCGGCGCGGCCGGTGGCGTGCGCTGCAGGCTGACAGACGCGCGTGTGCGGCGCGGCGCGGCCCGGCCCGGGATTCGCGGTCGAACACGTGCCCGACAATGAACAGAGCCATTTTTCATTTTTCCCGAATTAAATTCCTAATTTCCCATTTCTATTTCCTTTCATTCTAAAAATTCGAAATAAATTCTAATATTACTAAAATTAATTTTAAAATACATTTTCAAATTTTCCCCACTTTTCAATATTCAAAATATATTTTCACCCCTAATTTATTCCTTTCCTTTAAATTTAACAGCTAGGATTTTTGATTAAAATTACTTTCCCAACTTCATATTTTCTTTTCTAAATATTTTTATTATTCATATTTGGATATTAATTATGTTTCAATCACTATTTTAGGGTTTAGACCAAAATTATATACTTTTCAAATAATTTTTATAGATTCCCAAGTCTTACATATTATTCCCTCAAATCTATATTTTAAATTTTCCAAAATATTATTTTTGATTCAAAATCAACCCTAGACTTCCTATATATATTTATAATTAATTAATTTTGTTTTGTTTATTTTGGATCTTTATTTTTTAAATTTCCTCTTTTGGATTACGAAACTCCCTCGGCTTTTCATTCTTTAAATAAATTTTTATTATATCTATATCACGCGACAAAACTTATAGATAAGAGACGATAAACACGACGAGATGCAATAATACAAAAGTTTTTTTAAGTCCCAAATTTTAGTTTTTGATTTTTAAATCCCCGATTTTCGTGGTGTTACAAACCTACCCCCTTAAGATAAATCTCGTCCCCTAGATTTGGGTTGGGTTGTGGTTGTAAGTCTCGTGGGTTCATATAAGACTCGATCCATTTAGGACTTCATCCCAACAAACGATGGATAGGATGATTATTTATAATAAGGCGGAATCTATCACGGAGTTCTTAAGGTGATCCCTACGGTGTCTTTGCAATTCCTTGTTTCGGATAACTATATTATCCCTTTTTTTAAAAGAAACCTTTCTCGGGTACTCTAGGCTTGTTAGTGGTCCCATTAATCTAATATTTCCGTAAGGAATCTTTGATGTGTGCCCTTGCTTCATTTTTAAAGGAAAGGGGAGAGAGAGGTGGTTTGTCTCTCGCTACACTTGTCCTAGTCAGATCGGGAGAGGCCTGAGCGGAGGCGAAGTAGCTCGAGTGAAGGAGGGATGGAGCGAGTGGCTCCATGACGAAGGCGAAGTAGAGCGAGGGGTTCAAGTGCATGACTTTGTCGGCGGTTAGGGGGCTTGCGGGCCGCAGCTCTAGGGTGGAAGGAGATGTTTCATCACTCCGCTCGTGCAATGGGTGGATTCGTCCGGAGACGATGCTCTGAGGATAGTGGTGTCGAGGTTCTTCGGCCACGGAGGCCGCATTCCGCGAAAGGGGTTAGCCGCCCTCGCGATGGATGTGGGCAAAAGTGTGGTATGCTCTGAGCGTCTATTAGTACTTTACGGCTTGGTGCTATACCCATTGGTTTTTGTTTGGAGGCTGTGGCGGGATGCGACGAGGATGGTTACTAGGATTTCCTTTATGAGGCGGTTTGTTCGTCGTGTTGGCACCCATTGTTTTTCTCTCTTTCTGGGGTTACTAATAGATTAGGTAGTCAACGGATGGTCCCTAGAATTTGTCCCCTTATGTATGGATCGCGGCGACCGCCCGAATCTCTTTTGTCTTTATATCAGGAGTACATTGGATGTTTTGTCTAAACGGTGCTCGGGTGGTTTAGGTTGTTGTTGGGTTTTGCTTGTCGGAAGAGTGGTTGGATGACATTGGTTGCTAGGATTGCTACTAGCTTCCAACTAGTTTCCTATGTAAAGTATATGAATCTAATTATGTTTTGAGGGCTTAGATCCATCTAAACCTTGTTCCGCCTCGAGAATAGGCGTAATGTCCAACGCATGGTGGCGAATGTCCGTCTAAAGAATGATCTTTCAAACACACAATATTTAGTATGTCTATTGCTAAGCTTTTCTTAAGTTGTATAATAGACTTGCTGCTCCAAAATTTTAGAGACCTTTATTGCATAGATTGGTAGTGACCTTATATATGGTATGATTGTGATCCCGGTATGGTTGACGAAGACTATCCTGGGAGAAGTTTGGTTTCATCTAGCTACAACAGGTACTGTTCAGCAGATCCATGGTCATGTCCATTCTTGCCTCTTAAAAGAAGGTTTTAAGCTTTGCTTTCTAGCAGCTAATCAACAAATCTTTAGGAAATATGTTCGGGTGGTCCTGATCTGAATGGCTTACGCCTGGTGTAGTAGGGTAAATAATCCCACTGGCTGCTCACGCAACATGACGAGTTTCGGTCCATGGTTACACTTGCCTAAGTGAAGTCCATGGGGAATGAGACATGGTGTCTATCTCCGGGTCACAGTTATAACCCTCCTCATTCTCAGTCACGGTCGGTTCATGCTAAAATGGTATCGAGGATTTGGGGTGGTATCATGATATTTGAAGAAAACACCATGTCTCTACTTCCAATGGGCATATCAATGTTGGCACGGGTATGGCTATGTCTCTCCTAGGGAAGGTATCATTATGGGTCTCTTATGGTCTATCTCATAGGTTACATTCCTTCGTGCTTGTCCTCGAGGTTATGAAAGAATGCAAAGTTTTGAAATCGAAGGTCAAAACTTTAACTTAGTGTGAGAATGGATGGAGAACGTACCCATTAGCACGTTCTGGTCCTCCCGCCTCTTCAAGACGCGCATCATTCACTTGGCCATGGCGGGATTCGTGGTGGACTCCTTCCTACGGGGTGTCCCACACTCAAGTCCGGAGTGCACCGGGCGGGTCCTCTTTACAGCAATGGCGTTGGCCCTACATTTAACGGGGGTGTTACGTGGCTTAGGCGGTGATTGGCGAAATGTCCAAATTTCCCACAAGCTAGAAGCTCACATTCTTAAGTCTTGGGGTCGCCAAGGTAGGTGCCTCTGGAGCGGAAAGGGGTGGCAGGTGGCTGGCTTTGGCGTTGCCGCAACGGGCGCATTGGTCATTGTGACGGGCTGGCTTCCAACCTGTTGGTGTTGCTCCTTTGGGTCGTCGGGCGTTCCTTGAATCGGGCGGGCTAGAGCAAGTCTTCGGTTGTTTTCAACCATCCTTTGGTCATGCTCAAGCCTTACGACCTTGTTGATGAGGCTCAAAGCTAGCGTGGTCCCGACCGAGTCATCGGTCTTCTTAACTCATCGGCCGTCCTTCAATAAACTTGTCCATCTTTTCCTCTTCATCTCGCGATCGCTTGTGGCGTAACGGGCAAGCTACATGAACTTGTTAAGATACTCTTGTACTCGTGGCGTTTCCTTGGCGCAGCCTCGGAACTCATTTTTTCTTCATGCTCTCGTGAACCGCGGCTGGTACGAAATTTTCACGATGAAAGCAACCGTGAATTCTTCCCATGTCGGTTCTCCGGCATCTTCAGCCCGAGTCTTTGTAGGTGTCCCACCAGTCACTTGCGGCACCTTCCACTGATTAGTAGCGAAGATGACTGCCGCCTTTCCCGTACTCGGGACGAGAGTCAACTTCTTCTCTAGTACCCTCAACCAATCTTGAGCATCCATTGGTTCCGCCATGGAGAACGTTGGCGGCTTGGCTCGCATAAACTCGCCTAAGCTTGATCCTCCGCGTTGTCCTTAAGTTGTTGGCAATGGCTTGAACTAGTTGGGTCAGCAAGGTCATGACTTCGCTAGGTGGAGGGGTTAGGCCCGATGGGTTCTCGGTAGGCCGCCGAGGCTCGCGATCGGTGCGCCATCCGAGGAGTATAGATGAGGTAAGAATATAGTGATCCTCGAGTTGTTTTTAAGTGATCTTTGTACACAACAAGCATGGTGGAATAAACTCATTTAAGACATAACATGGAACTTCATATTAGTTCGTAGATGTTACATCGGGATACATTGGACATGTGTAGTCCATACAACATAATATAACAACATTAATATCGATCTAGGGTCTTGATCCATAAAGGGGAAGGGCAGAAGGAATCATTGTTGTCTTAATTCCATCCAAGCAAGACCCGAGTTGATCCACTTGTCTAGTTGTTTGGGCTGCCGCCCGATCCGGGGATTGCCACCTATGGTCATTTGCATTGGCACTGTAAGAGGAGGGGTTCCGTTGTGGCTTGATGCATTGGTTGGCGTAGTGCCCAAATTCTTCACGCTTGAAGCAAGTCACATTCCTTTTCCTTGGGGCTGCCAGATAGGTGTTGGAGTGCGAAGCGGTGCGGCGCTTGTCCTAGCATAGTCATTGGCATAATGCCCTAACTCTCCACATTGAAGCAAGGCACATTCCTCTTTAGACGTCGGGAATCTCCTCGGCATCTTCTGGGTGTACACACGTGCTCGTGATGATCATCCTGCCGCACTACCACCGTGGTCCATTTTGGTGACTTCCTCTTCCCGAAGTTGGATGGCGAAATGAGCCCTTGGCCGAACATTGGATTGAATTCCTTGTCCTTCCTTCCGCATCAGTATCTCCCCTCGATCGGGGTTCCGGTGTTTTTCCCCGCACTGTTCCTTATTCCATATCCTTGTTCCATGAAGCCGCAGTGGGGGCCAAGTGTTTCCTTCCCTCCTAATGGTGGGTTTGGCGCACGCTTCTCTCGTGGGCTTGCCTGATGTATGTTCAGGTCATCGTGGCTTGAGTCGGAACGTACCGACGTTGCCCGGACACGAACCCAATACTCGAAGGGTGTCACAGTTGCATTTGTCGCACCATCATGATCATCAATTGTGTCCGGCTAGCCATTATCTCGGGCTAAGGTTGGATTCATAGGGAAAGAGGGTGGAATGTCCATAGGGTTTCTCTGGGTTGATCCATGAGATTGCCGAGATCTTGATTTTCTCGCCCTTGTTCTTTCCCATCTATTGCAAGAGAGAAAATGAAATCAAGAAAGAAAGTTAAGCTCTGTTGAGACCTTATTCCTATATACTCTTATTGCTTTAGCGGTGGAATAAACAATCTCTCAAGCTTTAACAGTGGTCACAATCCTATATCTATTTTTGAAGATCGTTTAGGGTTTAGAGAAAGGTAATTGGTAAAATCAAATGTCTCGGAGATAAATTGGGGGTGAGAGAGAAAATATGTTTGTTTTGTGAAAATAGTTTGTATTTTCAAAATAATCCTATGTAGGGATATTTCCTTTGACCAGCTATAAAGGGTGGGGCGCCGCTGGTCTTATCCTACGCCAGATCACTGGAAATCACCGGCTCTGTAGACCCCGTTTTTGAGGACGGGAATCATTCGTGTTCATAGTACCTTATCCCCGGATCGAGTAGTTTGGTACCCACGAATACAACAATTACAGTGTGCAAAGTGCACGAATAGTCTTACACCAAAAATTATTACAATAATAGGCCCGAAGGCAATATCCAATACATATGGGACCTACCGGTCCGGATACAACCGAAAACAAAAATTAGATAAGATAGCGTATGTAAGGCAGCAATCATGCCGATTGCCATAGGCAACGCAATGGGGACTAAGACCTGTTGCGCTCCATTGTCTTCATTTCTCCTAGTAGTATGCGTATGGATCTTCCTCATCTCATTCATCTGGAGGTTTGTGCGTATAGCAAGGGTGAGTACCCAACGTACTCAGCAAGCCAACACGGAATGATGCACATGATAGGGTCATACAAAAGATGGCTATGGTTTATTTGCGCAAAACTAATTTTCCCAATCATTTCACAAACCTAACATCTCAGCAGTGTCAAGTTTTAGGTCCATAGTATATTAAGTCGGCGACGGTTCTGTCCATCATCCATTGTGATCCCAAGGATAGCTTCCCTCGCCTCCGATTCGTCATGGTGGTTTCTGGGCGTTTTCCTTCTCTCGGATAGAGAAGTTGGTTTCCAGCACATCAAGTCAATATGCAATCCCACCCATCATTTTAAAATTTATGAGTCTAGCCACGGGAGAAACTTGTCACGTCGCTCATTAACCGCGAGCACGGTTATCCGAATATGTTGATTGACTCACACTGCAGTGGATGTACACTTTACCCATACTCCGCAACTACTCATTGAATGAGCTTACATCCCTCTATATGGGACTGGTCACCGCAAAGCCTTCGATAACCTAACTTTGGCAGACTCGCTCCATGAACTTAAGCCCTCATGCACTCTAGCCGTCATTTCCCTAGCAAGCGGTGAGAGGAGTTCGCGTTCCGGGGGTAAGAGAAAGAATTGCTCTATTCTTGAACTTTCCATCTTCATGTCCTTTTCTTCATGTCTTCATTTCTTCATGTTGATCGCATGCCCGATCTCCGCCTGTACCAACCAGCGGTACACCCCCGCCGGTAGGCCCTTAACTTCGCCTGTGCACCCACCGAGTGGTGCACCCCCACCGCAAGCTTCCCACACTCATCGCCAACACCGAACCTACTATGCTAGGATACACGTTTCCGCTCGGATATTTAATCAGCTAGGTCTATACCCATTCGAGAAGCACGGTTGTACTGGCTCGTTCTAAGTTGTAGTCTCATGGCTCGGTCCTTAACTGACCAGGGACGGTACTAGCCTTTCCCGGAATCCACCCAATTCCATCCATCCGCCCCTAAAAACGTTGGTTTCATATTTTTGTTTTTCCATCAAAACAATTTTCATCATGTTCAAAGCAATGTGGCGCTCATGTCTCCACATGCCGTAGCTCAACTACCTTCCCTACTAGAGTCGCCCAAGCATAAAGCTCTTTATAAAATCATGAGTATGCATGAATCTAAGAATAGCATGGCTAAGCATTTTACCGGAGATATTCTTCGGTTGTATGTATCACATCGAGGGTTACAAGGAATAATTCTAAAGGTAATCAACAACAAGGCATGGCATAACAAGTATAGGTAATTCTTTGTGTATAGCATGCATGTTTGAAGTTTAAAACAACATCATTTCGCAATTGGGATCAATATGTTCAAAGAGTGTGATGACTGCCTTGCTCGCACACTTGTTGGTTAGGGTCTTCGTACTCAACGCCTTCCTTGGACGCTAATCGTACGTGCGAAATCAAATTTTGAATTCAATTAGAATTCAAATAGAATCCAAGAAGATTCAGAAAAGAAAACCAAATGCTAAATCGCAATAGCGGCTCCTAACACTAGGATATGACTCTACGCAAACCTAGGCTCGAGTTTCGACGAAATCCGAGTTAGAGCGAAAGGGTTATAAGGATTTGAAGTTTGGTAATGAATCCAATTTAAGAAGGGTGCGATATTTATTTTAATATGCTTAAAGTTTGAGAAATACTAGAGTTGATGATTCAATTAATAGAAAGAAAGTGGTTATCTTTAAATTTTATCAAAAATATTCGATTGGGTCGAGAAGTCCTAGGGTTTAAATCAAAATTAATTGATAGAAGCTAGACTTGTACATAAGTTGGATTTCTAACTTTTATAAAATCTATATGATAAACATTATGTGATGACCAACTAAGTCGTAAATAAAATCCCAAACGAATAAACTACACGACGCATCAATTGTTTCCGAATAGCTAGCCTTGATACGACCTACGGTTAATAATAATTGATTCAAAAATATAACCTCGAAGCTAAGTATTATACTAAACAATCTATGCGTCACAAATAGTATTTTGGCGAGAAGCTAAGATAGATGGATTCCGAGATAAATAAATAAATAATATGATGGCTATATATATATAAAATAAAACCCCATTTAATAATCCGGTCTCGACTATTTTTTGGAAACCAAATTTTTTGAAGAAAAACTATGTAATTTTGCCCAGAGATTTTCTGAAATATCCTCAAAAATTTTTCCTAATTTTTCCAAAATTTTCCCAAAATTTTTCCAAAATTCTCCCAAAATTTTTCCTTCCCTCTTTTCTTTTCTCTTTTTTTTCCTTTTCTTTCCTCCCCTCCTGTTCATCTCCTTCCTTCCTCCCTTCTCTCTGTTTTCTCTCCTTTCCTCTCCTCTACCCGGCTCTTCTCTTCCTTCTCCCTCTCCTCACTTCTCTCAGCCATGGCTGCGCACAAGGACGGCGATGCGGGACGGGCGGCTACGGGCTTACGGCGAGGGAGGGGCGTCGGCACGGTGGGACTTCTCGAGGCGGCGGCCTCGTCGCGGGAGGAAAACAACAAGAAAGCGAGAGTGAGGGAGGGCACCTGGGGCGCGAGGTGAGGGGGAAAGGAGGGCTCGAGGCCGCTTTTTGCGCTCGACGCGGCGGCGAAAGGGCCGGGCGGCGCACGGCATGAGCACGCGCGATGGGGGTCCGGCGGCGTGCGTCGCGGGCACGGTGCTTCAACGTGCGGGGCGCGCGCGAGAGAGGGGAGGGGGCCGGGCGCACAACATGGGCGCGTAGGCGCGAGGGGAGGTGTCCGGGCGCGGCGACACGGGCGGCTACGGGCGGGGCGCAAGGACAACAAGGCGCACGCCGGGCGTGCGGCGGGGCAAGGGCGCTGTCGGCAGGCGTGGCGTGCGTGGACAGCGCTGCTGCGTGCGAGTGCGGACTCGGCCTCCGGGATTCGGTCGAACACGTGGCCGACAATGAACGAGCCATTTTTCATTTTTCCCGAATTAAATTCCTACAATTTCCACGTTTCTATTTCCTTTCATTCTTAAAATTGAAATAAATTCTAATATTACTAAAATTAATTTTAAAATACATTTTCAAAATTTTCCCCACTTTTCAATATTCAAAGTATATTTTCACCCCTAATTTTTTCCTTTCCTTTAAATTTAATAGTTAGGATTTTTGATTAAAATTACTTTCCCAACTTCATATTTTCTTTTCTAAATATTTTTATTATTCATATTTGGATATTAATTATGTTTCAATCACTATTTTTAGGTTTAGACCAAAATTATATACTTTTCAAATAATTTTTATAGATTCCCAAGTCTTACATATTATTCCCTCAAATCTATTTTAAATTTTCCAAAATATGATTTTTGGATTCAAAATGAACCCTAGACTTCCCTATATATATTTTATAATTAATTAATTTTGTTTTGTTTATTTTGGATCTTTATTTTTTAAATTTCCTCTTTTTGGATTACGAAACTCCTCGGCTTTTCATTCTTTAAATAAATTTTATTATATCTATATCACGCGACAAAACTTATAGATAAGAGGCGATAAACACGTACGAGATGCAATAATACCAAAAGTTTTTGTAAGTCCCAAATTTTAGTTTTCGATTTTTTAAATCCCCAATTTTCAGGGTGTTACATAATCGAATTCAAATTGGATTTCTCGCACGTATGATAGAGTCCGAGGGGAACCGTTGAGAACGTCGAGGACTCAAGCCAACAGGATTGTGAGCAAGGCAAGTCAACACATCCGTTTGAACATATTGAACCTACTTTGCGAAATGATGTTGATTTTAATTACAAATTGCATGCCATACACAAATGAGTACCTATACTAGATATACCCTGGCTTGATATTGATTACCCTTAGAAATATTCTTTGTAACCCTCGATGTGATACAACCGGAGGATATCTTCGGTAAAGTGCTTAGCCACGCTTATACTAGAATCTTGCATATTCATATTTTTACAAAATGCTATATGCTTGGGCAACTACCCATGGGGAGAAGGTAGTTGGAATACGACATGTGGAGACATGAGCGCCACATTGCCTAAAACATGATGAAGTGAGTTTTTATGAAAACCAAAAAGGAAAAACCAACGTTTTTAGACTCGCGAATGGATGGATTTGGGTGGATTAGGGAAAGGCTAGGTACCGTCCCTAGTCAATTAAGGACCGAGCCATGAGACTACAACTTAAAACGAACCAGTACAACCGTATTTCGAATGGGTATAGACCTAGCAGTAGATAACCGAAAGCAGAGGTAGTATCCTGCGTAGTGGTTCAGGTGTGGTGGCGTTGAGGTAACGCCTGCCGGTGGGGACTCACCACCTGGGGTGCCTGGACGAAAGTTAAGGACCTTCCGGTAGGGCACCGCTGGTGGGTACCGGTAGAAACCGGGCATACGACCAACATGAAGAAATGAGGACAAGAAAAGGACATGCGGGAATTTGAAAGAACAAAGATGGAGCAAGTCTTTCTCTTACCCCGGGAACGCTAGAACTCCTCTCACTGCTAGAAAATGACGGCTAGAGTGCATGAGGGCTTAAGTTCATGGAGCGGGTACTGCCAAAGTGAGGTTATCGAAAGGCTTTGCCGTGACCGTCCCATATGTAGGGATGTAAGCTCATTCAATGAGCAATTGCGATGTACGGGTAAAGTGTACATCTACCGCAAAGGTGAGTAAATAAATCTATTCCGAATAGTCGTGCTCGCGGTTAATGAGCGACGTGACAAGTTTCTCCCGTGGCTAGACTCATAAATTTTAAAATGATGGGTGGGATTGCATAATAATTTTATGTGCTGGGAAACCAACTTATTCGAGAAGGGGGAAGACACCCTAAAACCATGAAGAATCGGAGGCGGGAAGCTATCCTTGGGATCACAATGGATGGTGGATAGAACCGTCGCCGAAGCTTAATATACTATGGACCTAAAACTTGACATCCGTCGGATGTTCGGTTTGTGAAATGATTTTGAAAATTGGCTTTGCGCAAATAAACCATAGCCATCCTTTGAATGACCCTATCATGTGCACCATTCCGTGTCGACTTGCTGAGTACGTTGGGTACTCACCCTTGCTATACGCACAAACTTCCGATGAAGGAAACGAAGAACCGGAGGACCCCTGTGCTTACTACCGGGATGAATGAAGACAATGGAGCGCGCTAGGTCTTCCCCGGGCGTTGCCTATGGCAATCGATATGCCGTTTGGCCCTGCTATCTATCTAAACTCCTGGTTTGTTGAATTGACCAGTAGGTCCTATTTGTATTGGATATTGCCTTTGGGCCTATATTGTAATAAGTTCGATGTAAGACTATTCGTGCACTTTGCACCCGTAATTCGGAACTCGTATTCATGGGTACCAAACTACTCGATCCAGGATATGGTACTATGAACACGAATGATTCCCGTCCGCAAAACGGGGTCTACGGTAATGTAGCAAGCACCGTAGGATAAGACCAAGCGCGCCCTACCCCGAATAGTCAGGTTAAAGGAGATATCCCTACATAGGATTATTTTGAAATTATAGACTATTTTTACAAAACAAATATGTTTTTCCTTACACCCTTGACCCCAATTCTCTACAAACATTTGATTTTACCACTACTTTTCTCTAACCCTAAGCTATCTTCAAAAATAGATGTTAGGGTGTGACCATGTTGGAACTTGGGAGTTGTTTAACCTACTAAGACAATGAGAGTACACAGATAAGGCCCCATCCATAGTTTGACCTTTACTTTCTTTCTCTCCGACAATAGAAGGAAAAGCCAGGGCAAAAATCAAAAGATCCCATCAGCCATGGATTGACCTGCAGTGACCCCGTGGACACTCCACCTCCTTTCCCTATGAACCCGACCTTAGCCTGTAGTGGCTAACAAGACACATTAATGGTCATGATGATGCAATGATGCAACCATCGCTCCAACAAAGAATGATGCAAACTCTGGTACCGAGCAACGCGTATGTTCCGTCACAAACACTCGTCAAGCCACACAAAGACCCCTCCTTTTACCTGCCAATGCAACACCATAGGTGGCAACCTGGATCGGGCGGCACCCAAACATCTAGACAAGAAGTCTCGCATCAACTCTGGTCTTCCTTGGATGGAATTAAGATAGCAATGACCATGCCCCTTCCTTTATGGATGAAGACCCTAGATCGATATTAGTGATGTTGTATTGTGTTGTATGGGACTACACATGTCCAATGTATCCCCATGATGTAACATCTATGAACTGATATGAAGTTCCATGTTACATCTTAAATGAGTTTATTTCACCATGCTTGTTATGTGCAAAAGATCACTTAAAAACAACTTGAAGATCACTGAAAAATCGATTAGAACCATGACCTTAGTCGATCCAATCTCTTACATCATCTATAATTCCTCGCATATTGCGTGACATCGTCGCAGAGCCTCAAATACTTCATCGAGAAACCTCCCAGCCTAACCCCCTCCACCCTAGCGGAAGTCATGGCTCTACAAACCCAACTGCTTCAAGCAATCGCCAACAACCAAGGACAATGCGGAGGATCAAATCTAGGCAAATTTATGAGAGCCAAACCGTCAACATTCTCCACGGCAGAAGAACCCATGGATGCTGAAGATTGGTTGAGGGTAATAGAGAAAAGTTGACTCGTGCCAAGTACGGGAAGCCGACGGAGTCATCTTCGCCACCAATCAGTGGAAGGTCCCGCAAGTGACTCGGTGGGACACCTACCAAAGAGACTCGGGCTGAAGATGCCGAGAAACAACCCGGGAGGAATTTACGGCCGCCTTCCATGAAAATTTTGTACCCACCGTGGTCATGAGGATGAAGAAGAATGAGTTCGTAGGTTGCGCCAAGGCAACACCTCGGTGCAAGAATACCTCAACAAGTTCATGCAGCTTGCCCGTTACGCCACAAGCGACCGCGTGCACGAAGAAGAGAAGATGGATAAATTTATCGAAGGACTAAACGATGAGTTGAGAGGACCAATGATCAGCCAAGACCATGCCAGCTTTCAAAGCCTCATCAACAAGGTCGTGAGGCTTGAGCATGACCAGAGGACGGTTGAAAATAACCGAAAGAAAAGGCTTGCTCTGGTCCGTCCAACACAAGGGATATCTCAGTGACCCAAGGAAGCAACATCGTCAAGTTGGAGAGCCAGCCATCACGGCAACCAATCGCCCTTCTCCGCACCCAAAGCAACGCAAGCACCACCGCCACCTTTTCGCACCTCGGCACCTCCGTTGGCAACCCTAAGACTTAAGAATGTAAACTGCTTCAACTGCTTCAACTGCATCAACCGGGATGTCGCCAATCACTGCCCTAAGCCGCGTAACACCCCCGTCCGTACTAGAGCCAACGCCGTTGCCGTACGAGGAACCCCTGCCCTGGCACCTGGACGCAGACTATTCGGAACGCCCCAACCGAAGGAGGCTACCATCGGAATCCGCCGTGGCCAAGTGAACCACGTGCGTGCGTGAAGAAGCTCAAGAGGACCAGGATCGTGCCGATGGGTATGTTCCTATCCATTCTGCACTAATCAAAGTTTTGTTTGGAAATCCACATTCTTCCATAACCTAAAAAATAAGCACAGAACATAACCTACGTCTGGTAGACCTTAAGAGACCCATAATTGTACATTCACCCAGGAAAGATATAGTTGTACCCCATACCGGCACCAATATGTCCATCAGAAGTTGAGACATAGTATCTTCTTCAAATGACATGATACCGCCACAGACCCTCAGTATCACTCTAGCATGGACCAGTTGACTGGGAACAAGGTAACCTATGACCAAGAGAGAGTCACCATGACCACCCCGAGGACTTCACCGACGAGCATAACCATAGACCAAGACACAATGAGGTATGAGCAAACCACAAGGAAAATCACCGTACCTGGTGGACGAAGGAATCGCAAACCATGACTCAAGAAACCCAGTCCTAGATATGATACGAAGAGCCCATTCCGGTGAACCATTCCTACTCAAAGGTTGAAAGAAAAGCCTAGGAGATCGACGGATAAACCAAAAAAAGGGGGCAAGCTTGAACTTATTGTTAGGGGGGTAGAGTGACATGACCATGGACCCTCAGATTGGACACTATATTGAAGTTGGGTAAAACCAAACCTTCTCTAGATAACCTCCTGTCACCCACCAAAATCACACGACCTGCAATCCTACCAGGGATCACCACCCGTCTCCCACTAAAGGTTCCAACAGTTTAGAACAAAATAAGTCTATTATACAACTTAAGGAAATTAGAGACCCTCATGAATCCTACATGCTTGAAGCCGATGCCCCAAGGAATAAGAGCCGACAACATCATGTTGTCCGAAACTAAGAATCAAAGTGGACCACCCTTAGGAACTCACCGATAGATTCCCGTGTCACTCGGAGCGACCCAACCGATTCACCAACCTACCGGCGGCGGAGTCCTAATGGATCCATCCCATATGTTTATGCCGACCAACTCCCGATCGTACCCAACCCAAATCTCGGACGAGATTTATTGTTAGTGGAGTAGGTTTGTAACACCCTAAAAACCGGAGAATTTAAAACCAGAATTAAAAAAATTGAAACTTACAAAAAGTTTTTGCTTGTTGCTTTTTGATCGTGTTTATTGCTTCTTATTTGCCGCTTTGGTTGCATAAAATTCACCTTGGAAATGCTTCGATTTGAAGTTGGGTAAAACCAAGTTTGAGATTCCCAAATGGGAGAAAAGTTCAAAATATAGATTTGAAGGTGAGGAAAATAATTAAGATTTTGGATTTATAAAAGTTGTCTTAAAAGTATAAACTACTGGTTTAAACCCTAATTTAATAATGGAAAAATAGGTCATAATCAAAAATATATGATAAAAATAATTTAGAAGGAAAAATATGAAGATGAAAATTAATCCTAAATCAAAAGACCTAATTTTTGAATTTAAAAGAAGGAGATAAGTTAGAATTTTAAAAATATATTTTTTTGAATAATAAAGGTGGGTGAAAAGTTTGAAAATATATTTTAAATTAATTTTGGGAATATTAAAATTTATTTGGAATTTTTAGAGTGAAGGAAAAAAATTGGGAAAATAAAATCAAAAATCAGAAAAATAGGATTCGACACCGTTTATGTGTAAGGCAGTGTTCGACCACGTCCCGCGCCCGTGCGCACGCACACCACGCGCTTCGCCGCGCCGTACAGTGGCCTCGCTCACGCGTTCTCGCCGTGCCGCGTTTGCCGCCCTACCGCGCAGGTTGCTGCCGTCGGCCTATGTCGCGCCGCACAAACCGCCGACACCCGCCATGCCGTCGCTCGCGTCACCACGCCCCGCACCGCACCCGCACGACCGCGTCTCGCCCCCTCCTCGCCCGCACGACCACGCACGCCGCGTCCCGGCCCCGCCCTACGCTGCGCGCCGCTTCGCCACGCGCAGCGTGCCGCCGCACTGCCTCGCGCACACGCCGCGACGCGCGCCCGCCGCGCCCGGCCGCCATCGCGCCCGCCATGCGCCGCGCGCCGGCCATGCCGCTCTTCGCGCGTGCAGCTGCTGGGCCGTCGCTCGTCGCCCTCTCTTTATCTCTCTCTCCGCGCAACTATAAAAGGAAGCCGAGCCCCATCTCCCCATCCTCCGCCGCTCTCTTCTCTTCTTCCGTTTCCTTTCTCCTCGCCGTTTCACCGCATTTCCGCCGCCACCGCCACACCGGGATTCGCAAGCCGCCACCGCGCCAAGTCCCGTCGCCACATCGCTGCCACCGTTTGCCGCCTTGCCATCGGTGAGCCGCCGTCCTCCTCATTTCTCCCTGCCCGTAGCGCCACGCTGCCGTCCGGCCGCCGCCGCTAGCCGCGTCCGCTGGCTCTCGGCCAAGGGGGTAGACGTGGGGGAGAGGAGAGAGAAGGAAGACGTGGGCGGGTAGAAAAAGAAAAGAAAAGAAACGAGAAAAAAAGAAGGAAAAAGGAAAGAAAAGAAAAAAAGGGGAAAATTTTGGAAAAATTTTTGGAAAAATCAGGAAAAAAATTTTGAAGATATTTCGGAAAATGACTGGGCAAAATTACATATTTTTCTTCAAAACAAATTAGGACTTCAAAATAATTCGACCGATTATTAAATGGGTTTATTTTTAATATATATATATATATATATTTAGCCATCGCATTATTTATTTATTTATCTCGGAATCCATCTATCTTAGTTTGTCGCCAAAACACTATTTTTGAACGCATAGATTATTTTAGTATAATATTTAGCTTCAAATTATTTTGGAATCGATTATTATTAACCCTAGGTCATATCAAGGCTAGCTATTTGGAAGCAATTGATTGTCGCGTAGTTTATTCGTTTGGGATTTTATTTACGACTTAGTTGGTCATCACATAATGTTTATCATATAGATTTTCTAAAACTTAGAAATCCAACTTATATACAAGTCTAGCTTCTATCAATTAATTACGATTTAGATTATTATAAACCCTAGGACTTCTTGACCCGAGAAATAATTCGATGAAATTGAAAGATAACCTCTTCCTTTTATTAATTGAATCATCAACTCTAATATTTCTCAAACTTTAAGCATATTAACCTAAAATAAGTATCACATCATACTTAACCAAATCAAAAATCACAAAACCTCAAATCCTTATAACTCCTTCGCCCTAACTCCTTTTTCGCGAACTCGAGCCTAGGTTCGCGTAGAGTCATAGCCTAGCATTAGGAGCCGCTTTTCGCGATTCATTTGGCTTTTATTGGATCTTATTGGATTTTATTTGAATTCTAATTGAATTCAAATTGGATTTCTCGCACGTATGATAGAGTCCGAGGGAACCGTTGAGAACGCCGAGACTCAAGCCAACAGGATTGGCGGTAGCAAGGCAACTCAACTAATCCCTTTGAACATATTGAACCTACTTTGCGAAATGATATTGATTTCAATTACAAATTGCATGTCATACACAAATGAGTACCTATACTATATACTCCCGGCTTGATATTGATTACTCCTTAGAAATATTCTTTGTAACCCTTGATGTGATACAACCGAGGACATCTTCAGAAAGTGCTTAGCCACTCTTATACTAGAATCTTGCATATTCATATTTTTACAAAATGCTATATTTAGGCAACTACCTTATGGAAGGTAGTTGGAATACGACATGTGGAGACATAAGCGCCACATTGCCTAAAACATGATGAAGTGAGCTTATGAAAACCAAAAAGGAAAACCAACGTTTTTAGACTGGGGTGAATGGATGGATTGGGTGGATTTCGAAAGGCTAGTACCGTCCCTGGTCAATTAAGGACCGAGCCATGAGACTACAACTTAGAAATGAACCAAGACAACCGTATTTCGAATGGGTATAGACCCTAGCGGAGTAGATAACTCGAGCAGAGGCGGATCCCTGCGTAGTGGTTCGTGTGTAGTAGGCGTTGCAGGTAAGGGTTTACTCGAGGTGGGGACTCACCACCTGGGGTGCCTTGACGAAAGTTAAGGACCTTCCGGTAGGGTGCACCGTGGTGGTACCGGGCGTAAACCAAGACATACGACCAACATGAAGAAATGAGGACATGAAGAAAAGGACATGCGAGGATGTAAGCTCATTCAATGAGCAGCTTTGCAGAGTACGAGTAAAGTGTACATCCACCGCAAGTGTGAGTAAATAAAACTATTCAAATAGCCGTGCTCACTTAGCATGAGCGACATGACAAGTTTCTCCCCGTGGCTAGACTCATAAATTTTAAAATGATGGGTGGGATTGCATAATAATTTTATGTGCTGGGAAACCAACTTCTCTCTGAGAAGCGGGGAAGACACCCCGTAAAACCATGACGAATCGGAGATGGAAGCTATCCTTGGGATCACAATGGATGATGGATAGAACTGCCCGACTTAATATACTACGGACCTAAAACTTGACCTGGCTAGATGTTAGGTTTGTGAAATGATTTGTGAAAATTGGCTTTGCACAAATAAACCATAGCCATCCTTTGAATGACCCTATCATGTGCACCATTTCATGTCGGCTTGCTGAGCGTTGTACTCACCCTTGCTATACGCACAAACCTCGATGAAGGAAACGAAGAACTGGAGGACCCTATGCTTACTACCAGATGAATGAAGACAATGGAGCGCACTAGGTCTTAATCCCCAGCCGTTGCCCGTGGCAATCAACATGCCGCTTTTTCCATCCTTATCTTATCTAAACTTTGATTTGGTTGAATCGGACCAAGAGGTCCTATATGTATTGGATATTGCCTTTGGGCCTATTATTGTAATAAGTTCGATGTAAGACTATTCGTGCACTTTGCACCTGATAATTCGAACCTGTTTTCGTGGGTACCAAACTACTCGGTCTAGGGATATGATACTATGAACACGAATGATTCCCGTCCTCAAAAACGGGGGTCTACAGAGCGCAGACCCGAATCGTCCATGAAGGTCACAATATCCTGAGCAAGTGTCCTACCCGTCGGTATGATAGGATAAGGTTTTAGGTGCAAAAACCCAGGTCAACCAACGAACACCGACCACACCCAACCCAAACCCTGGGACGAGATTTCCTTTAAGGGGATAGAGTGTCACATACCCAAATTCTAGGGTCAACGGAATTTTGTCCAAACCAAATAAAAGTAAAGTTTTCTGATTTTGTGAGCCAAAAAATTTGTTTTCTAACTTAGGTTAAGGAACCTCAACCTACTTGTATGAATTATAATTTGAAGAGCTAAAATTTCATTTTTCCAAACAGTGAGAACAACCTAGGCCTTTGCATGGTAGACTAGATTTTAGAACAAATTAAATACCTTTTACTTTTAGCCTAGGACAACAATGCAAGCTCATGTGGAAGTGTGCATACTAACTTAGCGCCTACTTTGACTTAGGTCATTCGTGTGTATTTGGATTTTCGAAACTCAACTCGTGATAGGTCATATAAGCATAACCCGAGCAATTTAAATTTACAGAAGCGAGCCTTCAACTAATCTTAGATACTAGCATGTGGACTTAAAAATATAAATTCAAAGATCACCTTCTCACCAATAGGGAATTTAATATAAACCCAAATATTTTTAATAAGTGCATGCGCCTAGGGTGAACGCCTAAACCTAGGAGGATTAATTTAATCTTCTAAAATAGACCAAGCAAAATACAATCATGGAAAAATTCATGTAGGTGCCAGGTTCTATACTCAACATAACATAATTTTTTGTGCAATTTAATAACTAGGTTTGGTGCTTGTTAACGGCCAAACTTGGTAACCAAATCCAAGTCTTAGTAAAGTTGAAACAGAATCGGATCGACTGGTTTGACGAAGAAACAGTAGGCTACATCGGCTAAGTAAAGTTATCGCTGTCAGAAGCGCCGCTAAGGTTGAATCGAAAGAAAGCAGTCGATAGCCGATTCCTGTAAAGAAGATGAAGCCGCTTCGATGAAGGTATTTGGAGATAAATAGAAGATTCGGTTATCGTTGCGCATTAAAAGATATTGTCATCTATGGATAGAGTCCTGTAACGGCAATTGTATCTCGCAAATTAGGAATTTGTTTAAACTGCTTATTGTAATGCGGTGTGGGTCCTTCTCGAGATATCGTCGTATTTTAAATAGTAGTTTAGATAGAGTCCAGGTCTGCAAGCGTATAATGTTACTCTTGGGTATAAATAGGACCCGAGACCCCGTAAATTCTAATCACAATCAATTAAGCAACTTTCGACGCATCGCCAAACCTTTTCTTCAAACGAGCAATTGATTTGGCTCCGGGCTGCATCGTTTCGATCCCCAAATCCAAGTAAATGCTTGTCATTAGTGGTATGTTCTACTGATTCTAATGCTTCCATCGTAATGGCACATTAGATTCGGGGTTTATACTGCGCTATTCACCATATATCGCATATAACTGGAGCAATGTTTAGATCTATCTCCGCCATCGGCCAATTCTATCAAGAACCTGGCACCATAAGGCTAGATCTAAAGGTTGAACTAGTTTATATACGGTATCCACCGTCTTGAGATATTTACATCAGCAACAATAGATTAGGTTGTTCCTTTATACTTAATATTGCATCAACATTAAACTATTTAGTCGTTTTAGAACTTTCGATGATCCGTTCGGTTAGATGTATATGTTTAGAGACAAGGTCGGGTTTCAGCCGCCTTACTCGCCTTGATATATTTTTAGTATATTTATTACTAGATTTATGTTAGGACTCGCTCTCTTATATTAAGATCCCATTCTTATCGGACATGATAAGCCGAAATCGCCGCTAGCACAAAAATGACAAGATTTCCTAGGCTAAGTATATCACGGTTCAGAATGATATCATTTCATAAGAATCATCGCGAGTACTAGCCGATCCATAGTTAGCTTTCCAAAGATCGGCTAAGTTATCTATACATATATTTATTATCCTTTAGTGTATTCAAGGGTTATAGCCGATCCATTCTAGTCACTTGGCTTAAATATATTTTAGGATACCATATATATGCTCATGGATTCCCGAGTCGATCCAAATGGGATCTAACCTAACACTTAACGCATATATCTTGTTTTTCTTGTTGGTTAACAGACGAACCAACCGCATGCCTTGAACAAGATAGGTAGCCAAGAAGGACCTACACCAAGAGCTAAACAGATCTCCTGTGCCGCGTGAGAGAAATTTCTCGTCAATAGTGCCCCAATCAAATTAAACAAAAAAGTAAGATCGCAATAGGCCAATTAATAACTTTAATCGGCTAAAATGCCAACTCACCCAAAAGACCATTAAATTGCACATAAGTATATGCATGAAATATTTTATTCAAATACTAGGATAAAAACCATGAATAAATGTAATTTTTCTAGAATTTTTCTCCTCTGTTTAGGGCTTGTAAAAATTCAAACCAATCTCAAAATACCGTATCTTTAATTAATTTATGGGAACAAACCACTAATTATGTTTGAGTGCAACTAAAGAAAATCGAACCTAGGGATGACCATCTACCTCCAAAAGTAAAATTTCGTGAATTTACCATGTCCACAGAATAAGTTATTCAGCTCCAAACTTTAGGTGAGAGGGGAATAATTACGAAAATATAGTTAAAATCACTTTCATTTGCCTAGCCCTACACGCAGTGACCCCATCTGCCAGCCACTGGGCCTTGCTCCACTCAAGTACAAAGTGACCCACCGCTTGGGAGCTGCCAGAACAGAGGAGAGAAGCCGAGGACACGCGGTAGCCTCCCAACAGACCGCCCAAGCCGCACCACGCCAGCTCAACCTCTCCCATTTGAAAACCCTCTCACCACCACATTCTACATCCTTCGCTCATTACGTGCCATGAAAGAAACGAGAGAGAACACCTCAGAATCGCCGGGAACAAGCTCTATATATCCATCGCCCGAAGGTGTTCGATAGCTTTCATGATGAATCCAGTGAGCTTCGCTGCAACCCATTCTCGGGAACACGATCCTCATCCTATGCCGGATTCAGCCATGCGTTTTGTTTCCTAGGTTGCGATGATCGAAATCACCGGAGTGTGGCACTCGCTGTCCCGAGCGCCGCAGCCACGACATCATCGCCGTTGCCGTCGATCGGGTGAAGCTCAGGCCGAGCCACTGCGCCACCATCATCACCACGATCTGCTCTTCGAAACCCCTCAAGAATCTTGGCCGAATACGCCGCAAGTGGGGAGATCGAGCTCGTCTTCTCCAACCCTGCCATTGCGCTTGCACCGTCGATTTCTATCAAACCAGTGAGTTTTCCATCGATTCCTCGCAGTAGTAGCCTCTCGGGATGATGTTCCATCTTCCGAGTGTGAAGGTTTAAGCATGCATGCTGCAGATCAAGATGTCGCCGTCACCCCGAAGTTCTTTCTCCGCCGACGGGGCGTTCCGCAGGCAGCCACTTTGCCAGAGCTCGCCAACCCCTGCAAACAGCTCGGTGAGTCTCCTGTAACCCTTAAGACACACCTGCATGCATATGTTTAGCAAAATCGAAGCCCCAAAGCAACGTGCAGTGGAAGCCTTGCACAAACCGCCGCTCGGACAAGCCTCTAGCAATGATCCGGCCACCTCAATGGATAAAACAACCATCTACGGATGCGCAAGAGGACCGCGCATAATTTTGCTTTTGGTCGCGCGATGAGATTAGCCACCATTTGCTGCCGGCGAGCTCACTCGTGCTGCAGCCATGCCTCCCTGCCTGCAAACACAAGCCAAGGACCATATTTTGTAAATTCTGACAAAATCGAGGGATCGTGTTAAAAACAGCAGTTCACTTACATGTGGGAACCGGATCTATAGGCAATACCTTTGAAACTCAGAGACCCTTAAAGAAAAGATTATAGACATGTGTCACTTTAGATTTTGAACAGGAAAACTAACCAAACTTTGAAAATCCATATAAAATCAGAGAAAGCTCCTTTTTAGATGATTCCAATTGCCATAGGTTCAAACCGTTATGAACTTCAATATTATGAAATAACAACTTGCACTTACAATACAAACTTTAGCTCTAAAATTAAAATAAGGAAAGTCACCCATAGAGCTACCATAAACTTCTAAAATACATAGGAAATTCAATTTAACTTATTTTTGGGAAAACTAAAGTTCTAAAGATCCACCAATTTACACACTAAATTTAGAAAAATCAAAACCTGTAGTCATTTTGTACCAAATATCTTTAAAATTATTTTCATTGAAATGATGTGCTTTAGGCAAGCTGGATTTGGAGATTTATTTAAAACTCATCTTAACTCCTTTTGAGTAAACTCAAGTTCTGTAGATTCACCAAAATACTTATTTTCAATTAATAAAATAAAAACATATGCTTACTGTGTGAAAAATCCTCAAATATTTAAATAATAAATAAACCCCTTTTATGTATCCTCCAACTTGTAAAATTTATAGAAAATTCATTTTTAATCCATTTTGAATGAACCAAGCTTCTTTAAAACCAGAAAATAATAAACTACAATTAGGTAATTAGGTAAAATAAAATATGGCAACTCAAATGCCAAGATGTCAATCAACCTTAAGTATACAACCAAGGTGCTAATCACTATAATATTATAGTAGTTAAGCACTATACACCTATATATATTTATAAAAATATGTATATGCACCTTAGCTCCAAGATAAGTCTAATTAAAACTTAATATACCAGAGTGGCCATAGTTCCCTCCTTATACACTAAAGAGTTTAGGTCACTTAGCTCATAAGACTACTCATAAGACTAATCCTAGGTTTATATGTTAAATAGCTAACATGGGAACACTCTAATTTATAGAATAGGTAGTGGAGCAAATTAAACTCTAAAAATTTGAACCAAAATTAGATTTGTTAACTAAAATATTTATTTTTATACCATGCTAGAAAATAGAACATTCTCTGAAAATAAAACCTCTAAAGTCATATAGGTGTAGAGACTATGTACCTAGAACACATTATAAATTGTAAAACCCGTAGAAAATTCATAATAATTCTAAAAATTATGAAACCAAATGTGTTAGACTTAGAAACCACTTCCCACGCCCTTATGAAGTCAAACTAATGAAAAACCATCACATAGGAGCACTGTCCTAACAACACTTACCCCTATGTCGCTAATTACCGATAGAACTTCTAAAATAAACAACTCCCAAATGGGATATGACAAATTAGAAATTCTTTCACCTAAAAGCATTAGAGACCAGTACCTACTAAATGTGTAAAAATCTTGTATTTTAGAGCATTTTGGATTTTTCCTATATTTCGATGTTTAATTGCATAACGCCTATTTTGTATAGATGAATGCTTAAACGGTGAAGAAGAGATTAGGATGCTGACATTTTCAGGCAAGTCCCACCTCCCTCTCTTTGATCACCTTGATCCCATGTTTCACCTTGATCCCATGTTTCGAGGTTATTGAAGATGTTTGCAAATCTTGCATGTTGATTCTACACTAATAAAGTAAAATCTTGCAAAACTTGCTAGACCATCTCCTAATACTTGTATATTACCTTAACCCCACATATGTCCATAGCCTTCATTCCTAACCTTAGGAAAATATGATTATAACACAATCGTGTCAAAAGTTTTGATGTCTAGAGTACTATGATGCTTAGCCATGCTTAAAAATGTTTTCTCGATGTTATGGGCTTATCACAAACATGAAAGACTTATTTTAAAATAATCTGGACAGAACTTGTATACTTGGTATTTTGACAAATAAAATGATGAAAAACATGGATTTTAGGTTTGGGCCACAAGTGGTGAACATATGGTGATTTTTGTGCACCGATAGGGAGAGTGTGCCTAGACCGACTTAAGGGCTTCACTCAACGTATGTTCATTTCATATACTGTACAACCACATGTGCGCATGGGATGGCCTAAGCCAAAATAAGCTATTTAGTGACTAGCCTTGCACTCGTAGGTCGGTGTGTATGGGTTCGGAATAACCTAGAGGAACTTCCTATTTACCCCGCTGTGGTAATTTAGGCGACTAAGTCTATCCAATACAACCAAGTGTATCGTGCCACGTGGGTGGGTTCCCCTGTCGTGTTCGCCACCACGACATTAAGTTAAGGCGTGGGCTCGCCACTTAACGGTTATGGGTTATATTTCTAGTATGCCCAGGATGGGAGAAACACGTATCGTGCTAGTGCAAGGCTAGGAACTAAGTAGTGTAAAGGGTTCGTTGCTAGAACTCTAGTCTGTACTCAACATGCGGAGTATGGTGGTACCCGACGGGTAACAAACAAAACTAGAGCATTTCACTTTATGTGAGTGATTCACATCATGTGGGTAAAGTATACAAACTCTGCAGAGTCTAAACTAATCGATTAGCCATGCTCACGGTTACGAGCGACGTGTGGATATGTATTGAGTATAGACTTGTATTTTTACTCCTAATGCTGAAATTTCTTCAAATCATGTCGCATTTTGTGAATGAACTCCTTGCTGCCATGCAGGGCAATGAGGCGTATATTTAATCATGATTAATGTCCACTTTGATGCTCATATGCTAAGATCTTGCTTGCTGAAATTTCATTTGAAAACAAATCTGATTTAGAAGTGTTTTTATGCAAATAAAACTTGCTTTACGCCAAACTGAACCGTATAATGCATTCCTTGATTACTTGCCGTACATGTAGAGTGTTAGGCTTGCCTTGGTGCTTGCTAGTACATTAACTTGTTTAATGTACGCCTCTTGCCACAGAATATCCACTTTGCTTGCAGTGTAGATTTAGTCTTTTGACCGATGCGGGTAATCGACCTGTTTCTTTTAGGATGAGAACTTTTAATCTGGTAAACCCTTAGTCGGTGTGCTTGTGGTATGGGTAGTAAGCCACCGCTTCATCCCTCTGCCGATAAATCTATTTGGCTTGGCCGGCCTATGTAATTATCCTTTGTTGTAATCTTTTAAGTTTCACCCAATTTAAGTGTAATCGCGATGTATATTCATGCTTGTGACGAAAGTGTGAGTCTAAAACACATCCTCCGACAGACATGATTCCTATTACAGATTAAATCTCTAAATAAATGTACATTATCTATAAAGGAAACTATACAAAATATCCTAACTTAAAGATACAATTGTCGTTGCCAGGACCTTATCCGTAGATGACAATATCTTTAACACACTTCTAGAAACCGAATCAAGTAATTTATCTTTAAGCTTTTTTCGGGATTGGCTCCACCTCCTTCTCCAATCGAAATCGGCTATAGGCTATCTCCGGTCCACCCGACTCACCGATCAGCTCCGTAGCCGATTCTGACTTAACCGATGCGGTCTCTGCTTCGTAGATTGCACGTTTCCTCCGATTCTGCTCCACCCTACTTCAAACACGCTTCAAACTCGGGGTTTGGTTACTAAATTTGGTCGTTAACACATCCCCGTCGTGTAGCTTCGAACGTCGCCTCCAGTAAGTCGAAGCGGAGGAGAATGACTCCACTTTTGGTCGCATGCACTATGTGATCAAAAGCTTGGATAAGATGCACTCATATGTGCACAAGGCGGCCAAAGCCTTGAACGACAAGAAGATGGTGTGGATCATGAGCTTGACTCCGACGAGGTGGTCCGCCCAAGAAGAAGGTTGCCGCCTTAAAGGGATTCCCGCACCACGTGGCATTCCAATCCGTACGATGCCCCGAAAGACCACCCCAGCTCCTATGTGCATCCAACATGCCCAGAACCCTCCTCCAGCTCGTCCCGCAAAGACCGGCCCAAGCCCCGCCACCAGCACTCCGCTTCCGACTCCGGCTCCCGCCGATGGACCCGTCCTCACTTTTGTCCCGGCTTCGGGTATCGCAAGGTGCGCAGGCGTGGATCTCGGCTTCTAGCACCAAGAACAAAGGAGGCAGTAGTAGCTCCACCGAGAGACCCCTACGGAGATGTGGAGATGGTGGACTCCCGAGTCGCGCAGGAGGAGGGAGATGCTCATGAGAGCGCCTATGACTCCACCGACCGCAGAGCCGCCTTCTGGGCGTTAGAGAGTCGCTACCCTTAGATTTCTCGCTTTCCTAATTTGTCTTCTTGTTAGATGCTATGTGTTAGGTGTGTCTCAAGTTGTGGGGTAGTGGTCAGCCTATATCAAGTGTTGGTATGGATTGTCGATTTAGGATGTTGCGTGAATTTTAATTGTTTTATTAAGATCATATCACAACAGCTTGATTAATTAATAAAGTTCAGTTCCTTAGTCGCATGTTTTTCTCCTTTTCTCTCCTTGTTTGGTCCGCCCCTCCGCATGGTGAACACAAGAAACACCGGCGCCAATGGCAACGACGAGCAGAATGGGAACAACAACAATGGTGCTAATGGCAATGTTCCACCACCGCCACCACCCGAGAACCTCACGATTGCTCAGTCCTCGGCGATGCGGCACTCGCATGATGGTTGCAATGATGCAGCAAATGCAACAACAACATCAACAGATGAAACAACAAATGTTGCAAAAGAGATGCAAAGAGCAGAGAAACAACAACCACCCGCTCCTCCACCTCCCTCTCAATCCAAATTACCGAAATTTCTCCGTGTCCGCCACCTACCTTCTCAAGCATAACTAATCCAAGGGAAGCAAATGACTAGCTTCATGCGATTGAGAAGAAATTGACCTCCCTGCAATGCTTCGACAAGGAGAGGGTGTCCTTTGCCACCCACAAGCTACAAGGTCTCCGGCCTCCGCTTGCAGTAGGATAATTACTTGTCACTCGCCGCAGTGCGGTAGTCGGGCTGGGAAAAGTTCTCGCGCAATTTCCCGGAAAGGCGCACATTCCCTGTGGAATTGTCACACAAAAGGAGAGGGAATTCAGAGCTCGAACAAGGAAGTAGGTTGGTCACCGAGTACCTACAAAAGTTCAATCGCCTTGCACGTTAAGTTCAATCGTCTTGCACGTTACGCTTTGAAAGACGTGCAAACAGAAGCAAATAGGCAGGAAAAGTTCCTGTCTGGACTTGATGATGAACTCACCGACAAGATGATTTCAGGAGAGTACGCTGATTTTGAGAAGCTGGGGTAGACAAGGCCATCCAATAGGAAGACCAGCGTAATAAAATGAGCTGAAAGAGAAAGGTCACGCAGCTGTACCTCGGCCTCGCAGGGAATCAGCAGAGGCCGCTCTTCATGCCCGAAGGTCAGGTGGACCTACCACCATGATTGTCCGCCAACATCGGTCGTATCACCCGGAACTTCCATGCTGGCAAAGCAGCTGGCGTGGCAGCCACAACAATAATGGGGCGGCGAATAATCACAACTCGCCCGCGCCTCCAATGGCGAAATCTCAGCAAAGAACCCATGGCACCCACTAAAGGAGGACTTCGGAGGAAAGCTTCTGTGCTCGCTTCAATTGTGGCGAATCCGGAAATTTTCCCGACAAATGTCCAAAGCTAAAGCGTGTTGGACCCTGCTTCATCCAAGCACGCTGCTAATCATGCGTTAGCGGAAGAGCACAAGTCGCACCAGAGTTATACTGGGTAATGCCTCGGAACTCCTTACCGCTATAGTATTATTCGATTCGTGCAACACATTTGTTTATTTCAAGCAATTTGTTGGGGCATATGGGATATCGTAGTGAAACTTAAGATAACTATGCGTGTTCAAACCCCGGAAATCATTTGAACACCGCTCACTATTGCCCCCGTTGGCAATATAAATTTAAGGGTCCCAATTTCTAGCCAATCTTATCCTTCTTCAATCAAAAGGCCTAGATGTCATTCTTGGGATGGATTGGTTGACCAAATATAAGGGAGTGATCGATTGCACGAGTCGCACGATCACCTTGACCAATGGTAATGTGGAGAAGATAACTTTTAATTCCTAGTGCCACCAAAGTCTATAGCAAGTTTGAAATAGGCTTCTACCAAGGAACAATGAGGTAGAAGTGAAAACCTCGAAGAAATTGGAGGATATTCCCATAGTTTGTGAATACCATGAAGTCTTCCGGAAGATCTAACAATGCCACCAAGGAGAGAAATATAGTTCCGAATTGATTTAATATCGGGACCCGCCCCGATCCACAAGAGACCATATAGGATTGGAGCCAATGAGTTGGCAAAAGTCAAGAAGGAAGTTGACGAGCAAAAGTCTGCAGAAGGTTATATACACCCGAGCATGTCACCTTGGGGTGCTCCGGTAATATTTGTGGAGAAGAAGGACAAAACTAAGAGGATGTGTGTTGATTATCGCGCACTTAATGAGGTTACTATCAAGAACAAATATCCTCAACCCCGGATTGATGATCTGTTTGACTAGTTGAAGGGAGCAACTGTGGTCTCCAAGATAGACCCGCGATCAGTGCTATCATCGCTAAGGATCCGAGAAGAGGACATCCCGAAGACAGCCTTTATCACTCAAGATAGGTTGTACGAGTGTACGGCCAACTTACCAACACATCTTCCTTCTTCATGAATTTGATGAATAAGGTGTCTATGGAATTTTTGGACAAGATTGTCATAGTATTCATTGATGACATACTTAACTATTCCATGTCCGAAGAGGAACAAGAGCGGCATCTTCGGCTAGCGCTCAAGAAGTTGAAGGATCATCAACTCTATGCCAAGTTCTGCAAGTGTGCCTTCTAGTTAAAGGAAGTGCAATTCCTTTATCACATCGTGAATGCTCAAGGAGTAGCAGTGTGCCTATCGAATGTGGAGCCGCTTACTAAATGGACCCTATCGAAGACTCGTTACCTGTGATGAGAAGTTTTCTTGGACTTGTGGGTTATTACCGCCGGCTTCATTTAAAATTTCTCCGCAATTGCTAAGCCAATGACGCAATTGTTGAAGAAGGATGAAAAATTCATATGGTCCGCAGAATGCAACAAGAGTTTTGAAGGCTTAAGAAGAAGTCGTTGTCTACGCCATTCTTAATTTTGCCGAATCGACAAAAGATTTCCAAGTTTATTATGATGCATCCTGCCAAGGGGTGGGATGTGTATTGATGCAACAAGGTAAAGTGGTCGCATACGCTTCTTGCCGCCTGCGTCCACATCCGACCCATGATCTAGAGTTAGCAGCAGAGTTCATGCCTTGAAGATTCGGCGGCACTACCTCGATCGGTAATCGTTGCGAAGTGTATACGGATCATAAGAGCTTAAAGTATATCTTCACCCAACTGGATTAAAACATTCGCGAGTGAAGATGGTTGGAGTTGATAAACGATTACGATCTCGGAATACACTATCACCCTAACGAAGCTAATGTGGTAAAAATGCTTTGAGGCGGAAAAGTTACCGCAACTCCATCAACACGGAAGAAATGTGTATCAAGTTGCAGCAAGATCTAGAGCGCCTAAACCTAGGAATTGTTGAACATGGGTTTGTAGCCGCTCTTGAAGCACAACCCACTCTCATAGACCAAATCCGGCAGCTCGTGCGTCGATCATGAGATAGCCAAACTTAAGAAGAACATGAGAGTCGGAAAAGCTCATGATTTCACTAAAGACGAGCATGGAACAACTGGATGGGTGAAACGTTGTGTGTACCCAGGACAAAGAATTGAAGAATTTGATCCTCATAAAAGCCCATCGACCAAGCACTCAATCCATCCGTGAAGTAGCAAGATGTACCAGACCATAAAGAGAAGTTCGATGGGTTAGTATGAAGAGAGAAATAGCTGAATTCATCGCACTCTATGATGTATGTCGAGTGAAGGCAGAACATCAATGGTCCGACTGATCACGTTACAACCCCTTCGCATTCTCGAATGGAAATGGGAAGAAACCGGAATGAACTTCATCACCGGTTTGCCTATAACATCATCGAGACATGACTCAATTTGAGTCATCGTTGACTCGACTCATGAAAGTGGCTCATTTTATCCCCGTGCATATCACTTACATTGGGAAGAAGTTAGCAGTGAAATTTACCTCACCAGATCATGTGTCCGATCGTGTCCGATCGAGGAAGCCGCCTTTACCTCCCAAGTTCGCATAAGTTGCAAGAAGAGCTTGACACTCGTTTGAACTTTAGTACGACTTATCACCCACAAACAGATGGTCAAACCGAGAGGGTAAACCAAATTTTGGAAGATATGTTGTGAGCTTGTGCTCTCAACTTTGGAGGAGCATGGGACAAGAGTTTGCCTTATGTGGAGTTCTCCTACAACAATAATTACCAAGCCGTTTGCAAATGGCACCATTTTGAATCGTTGTATGGATGGAAGTGTCGTACACCACTCTTTTGGGACCGTGACTAGTGAACATCACCTGTTTGGAACCAAGTGTTGAGTGAGGCGTAAGAAAAGTTAGAACCATCAAGGAAAGATTGAGAACTACGAGTTAGGCGGAAGAGCTACGCATACAACCATCGAAGAGACCTCACTTTCGAAGCGGAGATTATGTGTACCTTCGTGTCACTCCGCTTCTGTGGAGTGCACCATTTCGAAATGAATGGCAAGTTGGCACCATGTTTCATGGGGCCATACAAGATTCGAGAATGTCGAGGAGAAGTTGCATACCAGCTTGAGCTTCCACACAACATGGTTGGTATTCACGACGTGTTCCATGTATCTCACTCAAGAAGTGTTTGAGGGTACCTAAGACTAGTCAAGTCTTGACAAGATTGAGATTCAAGAGGACTTGACCCATTCGGAAAAACCAGCTCGTATCCTTGAAACAAGTGAGCGAAGAACCGTAAACAAACTTATAAGGTTTTTGGTGGTTCAATGGACTCATCACTCGGAAGAAGAGGCCACTTGAGAAAGAGAAGATGAGTTGAAGGCCGCTCATCTCGCACCTTTCCCCCACCTCCGAATCTCACTGGCCAAGATTCCGTTTAAGGGGGTAGGTTTGTCACACCCGAAGTTTTACTGTTTAAAAATCATTTAAGAAATTCCAAAAAAGAAACTAAAATTGGAATTAAACTAGAGTAAATAAATAACTCTAAAATGCTAATTATAAGTGGAAATGGCATGGTAGAATTTTTCTTGAGTTCTACATGTCAAAATACATTAACAGGATTTTTAGTGGAATTTTACGAGTTAAAACTAATTTTTAGCCAATTAAAACAATTCTCGAATTAAATAAATCCTTGGGAAATCTTTTAGTTTTTTCAAATTTTCTTGCCTTTGTCCTCCTTCCCAGTCTACGGCCCAATCCGCCGGCCCAACACCCCCGCGCGCCTCGCTCCTCTCTCTCCTCCCGCTCATGGGCCGGCCGAAGGCCACGGCCCATGCCATTGGCCGGCGCGCGCCCGTCGAAAATGTTCGCGCATCGCGTACCTCTTGTTTCGGGCCGCCGACGGGGCCCCACCCGCCAACCCCGTCTTCAACACCCGCCGCACCGCCGCGCCAGACGAGCCTCGCCGCCGTGCATCCCGTCCCGTCCCGCCTCCCACGCGCACCTTAATGCCACCCACCTTCCCCGCCCCGTCCCGGCTACACGGCGTCTCGTAATGGCCTGATTTAATCCTCGCCATTACTTCCCTATTTCCTCCCCCGCATTAACTTCGACGAGGATTACCGCCCCTCCTGCCTGCTTTCCTCCTCTCGAGCTCCTATAAATACCGCCGGCCTCCCTCGTTCGAATCCACCTAATTCCGACCTTCCCCGTGCCCCCAACTCGCCCTACCGCCGCACCGTAGCTCCGCCGCCTCTCGCCGACGTTCGACCGTTGTTCCTTGCTGTCCCACGCTGCGTTGTTCTCGTGACGCTGCGTCATCATCTTCATGAGACCTCGTGATTCCCGTCCGTCTGGCCGCCGCCCGCCGTCCGGACGTTGCGCCGTCCTCTTCTTTCTCCACTCCAGTGCCCCGGTAAGCCCAATTCCTCCTTCCTCTCTCGCATCCCCACGTGCCACCACCCTTTATGTGCACGATGTTGTGCGCGTCGCCACGTCATCCCGCCGCCTTGCGTCATTGCTTTTTTTGGTGTCGGCTGCCGTCGCCGCCGTGCGGCATAGCCGGGCGCGCACCGTGCCCGCGCCCACGCCTTGCTCCCGCGACATCCTATCTACCTTCGGTGAGATCGTGGCCGCCCATCCCGTGTGCCCGCGTAGCAGCCATGTGGCCACCACGTTGGCACCGCGGCGCCGCCACGTGTGCCACATGGTGCACCATGCCCCTTCGGCCGTGGACCCGGTCCACCACGGACCGGAAATCCTGCGCCCACCGACGTCACCCTTAGCCGATATCATCACCCTGAGATTTATTGCATAATAATTAATTAAGGATTTTTCTATTTTTGTAGTAAACATAGATAATTTTCTAAAATTCATATCTAATTAATCCGAGCTCGTTTTTGCCCATCCAAATTTCAAGTAAATTCATAAAAATGTCAGGAATTCAATAAAAATAGTTTTGTTCCCTATTTCAGTAGATTTTTAGCATGTTTGTTGAGTGCCTTGTTTGTCGTGTAGATTTCGGTAGTTCCGGCGACCCCGTTTATTTTAAGGTTGTTGCGTAGATCCCCAAGCTTCAAATCAAGGCAAGTCATGCTCCACTTTTGATCATATATTACCTAGTTTATCAAATTATCTCGATTCCCTTAAATATTGCGTGTATTTTAGAATGTCATTTAGTGGAAATATTTTACCCATTGTACTCAACCATAGGACTTGATTACCCTAAATCTTTGATAACTTGTGTACTAATATGATTATATAATTGTTCATTAAATGGGTCCTTACACTAAATTATTCTAGTATAGACGTTGTAGCGATGAATTCAATTATGAGACACTATGGAATTGTTAATCCACTCAAATATGACAATGGTGGGTTGTGGGCGCAAATGGTTTTGATATACGCTCCCATGGCAATTAAGGACCGGTTCGCGGAAACCCCGGGAGAATTATCGTGCGTGACCACAAGCCGCGTGGTCAACGGCCAGGCTTGTAGTGTAGCTTGCCTCTAGCCGACATAACCAGTGTTAGGTGGACGTGATGGAGTCGAGTCGGCCGGGTGTACGGTTGATCGGCTACCCATTCACCGAGGCACGAGGGGGCTGCCCACTACCTATGAGGAGTGGGGCAAAACCCGACGTGTGGTGCGGTTGGTTAGAGGGGGCTATGTGAAAGGTCCTGTCATGGTCCCTTTCTGTACCATGGTGGTATACCGGCACACGCGAAACGTGTCGTGGGGCTGTGTTTATGGTACGCTTGTACTCCTTTGATCGAGTAAAACTATTCAACAGTACTCGTGCCCACGGATAAGGGTGATCAACCGCATTCACCGTGATTAGTCTCACCCTTTAATAACTTGATTTATTGCAACATGACTATATCGGTGGTTGGTTGGGCCCGTCGCAACATGGTGTAACGTTGGACAAAGATTACGTTAATATTACTTAATTATTACAACCGCTTTACCGTTTTCAACTATTATTGTGAAATGCTGCTTGTGCAAAGTAAAAACCCTAGCCTATCCTTGAGTTACTCCCTAGCATTCATACTCGCTCTTCCGGTATGACTTGATGAGTACCGTGGGAAGTACTCAATCTTGCTCTATCTCCCCACTCTAGAGCCGGCTCTTGAGGCGATGAAGACCACGAGGAGGAGTAGGCTTCGTCCGACGTCCAAGATGCTCGTGGAGTTGTGGACCCCGTTTTTGAGGCGGAATCTTTCGTGTTCATAGTACCATTTCCCGGATCGAGTAGTTGGTACCCACGAATACAAGATCGGATAATCAAGTGCACATGCACGAATAGTCTTACATTATCATTATTACATTAATAGCCCGAAGGCAATGTTCAACCCATAGGACCTTATGGTCCGAATACAACATAACAACAGAATTTTAGATAAGGCAGCGGAAAGAGGCAAGCGCTTGTCAATTACCACAGTAACGACGGAGCTAAGGTCTAGTATGCGCCGTCGTTCCTTCGTCCTCCCGGTGATACGCGTATGGATCTTCCGGCTCTTCATTCCCATCACCGGAGGTTTGTGCGTATAGCAAGGGTGAGTACCAACCGTACTCGCAAGCCAACACAGAATTGATGCATATGATAGGGTTATTCAAAGAACATGGCTATGGTTATTTTGCGTAAAGCCGCTTCACAATTCTTTTCACAAACCTATCGACTAGCCAAATCAAGTTTTAATTTTCACAGCTCATAGTCCGTGACGGTTCCTTGTCTACCATCCATCGTGATTCCAAGGATGGCTTCCCGCCTCCTGGTTCGTCATGATTTTCTGGGAATCTACCCTTCTCGCTTATCAAGAAGTTGACCCACCAAATAATGAAATCATCATGCATACCCATCCCAAAGCATTTTTAAATTCAAAGTCTAGCCAAGCGAAAGTCTTGTCACGATGCTCAATATCCGCGAGCACGGCTATTCGAATAGATTGATTCACTCACACCGCAAAGGATGTACACTTTACCCGTACTCCGCGACAGCCCAACGAATGAGCCTACGCCTCAACACATGAGACTCCACGGCAAAGCCTTTCGATAACCTCACTTTGGCGCACTCCGCTCCATGAACTTAAGCCCTCATGCACTCTAGCCGTCCTTTTCTAGCAAAGTGAGAGGAGTTCGCGCACCGGGGTAAGGGAAAACTTTCCAAATCTTTAAGTTTAATTAACATCGCTTTAATTCCACCATTCATATCAAAGGCCGCAGCCTCATTCTCATCCCTCAACCACATCATAGAGAACCATCTATGCAAGGATACCGCTCCGCTCTGGCTATCTAGTCGCCTAGGTCTATACCCATTCGAGAAGTACGGTTGTACCGACTCGTTTCCCGGCTATCTCATGGCTCGGTCCTTAACCGACTGTGGTCGGCACTTGCCTTTTCGGAATCCGCCCAAATCATCCGGCCGCCCAGTCTAAAACATTTGTATAGTACTTTAAATTTTCATCAAACTTAGTTCACCATCCTCATGGCCATGTGGCGCTCATGTCTCCACATGCCATATCTCAACTACCTTCCCTAAGGTAGTTGCCCAAGCACAAAGCTTTTTCATAAAGTCATGAGTATGCATAAATCTAAGCATAGCATGGCTAAGCTTTACCGGTTATTCTTCGGTTGTTTGTATCACATCGCGAGTTACAAGGAGTAATTCTAAAGGTAATCAATAGCAAGGTATGGCATAACAAGTATAGGTAACTCGTAAAGCATGCAGTTTAGAGTTTAAAATAAAATCATTTCACAATTGGGATCGATATGTTCAAAGGGTGTGAAGACTTGCCTTGCTCGCACGCCGGTTGAGTGGGGTCTTCCGCGTAGTCGTGTTCACCTCTTCTGACGCTATCCGTACGTGCGAAAAGAAGGGTTGAATCCAATTAGAATTCAACAACATCAACGAAAAAGAAAGAGATCTCAAAATGATCGCGGAAAGCGGATTCCAAACACAACCTCAAATTTCGAAATCTTAAAGGTTGAATCAACGAAAAGGTTTTCGCTTAAACCGAGCGAACCATCTTGTAGTTGATATGTATTTTGCACTTAAATTTGAAGATATCCTAGAATAATTAGGTTTCTAATTTTTATATCTCCAAGAATTGATCTTTAATGTTGCAATTATATTTATTAGGTTTTTGAAATTATAACGACAGGATAATGTCATCCATGCTTAACCAATATTTAAAAAGGTCTCATGTGAACTTCGATAACAATTTAAAGGTTGGACAATATTTGAATTCATAAAAAAGAAAAATTTAATCTATAAATCATTTTCACAAAGTATTTCTTTTTGGAAGGGAAAGAATATTATACTTATTCCTAAATAATAATATTTCAAAACCTTATTTTATCCTAAAATATTTCCAAAATAATTTATACATTTACCCCTATTCCTTTACTATTTTTCTTTTCCTTCTTTTCTTTTTTTCTTTTCTTTTTCTTTTTCCCATTTTCCTCTCGTTTCTTCCCTTCTTTCTTTGCTCGCTACACCGGCGCCGACGGCGAGGGAGAGGGCGCCGACGGTGAGGGAGGGCCGGAGCTAGGGGAAGGAGGGGCTTTTCACCATCTTGGGACCACGGGGTCCCATTTCTCCACTCGGCCGAGACCGGGAGCGGTGAAGAGGGCTGGCGACGGCGAGGTGGTTCGGCGGCGGTGGCGCCGTCGCAGAATCTCCCAGGCGAGGTTTTGGCCAAAGCAAGGGGTCTACGAGCATCGTGAGCCCTAGGGATGCTAGGAGGAGGGTTGGTTCGGCCGGGAGGTGCTGGCGTGCCGGCGACGGCGGGAGGCGGCGGCCGAGGCAGGGAATTCGAGGGGGCTCGTCGCCGCGATTTTCCGGCGACCATTTGGCTCGGGAAGCTTAGGGGAAACAACACTTAGAGCATGGGGATAATGATGGTACCTTCAATTCGGGAAGAAATCGGCCGAGGGTGACGAATTTCGAAGTGTTGCCCGGGCGGTCGAGTTAGGGTTCTTCCGACCGAGCTCCGATTCTTCCCAAAATTCAAGCAATGCAACGGCTAACTTTTGGGGAAAACGGGAGAAAGCACGAGTGAGCAATAGGGAAGATTTGTTATGTGGCCAGCTGGGTCTGGGAGGCCGATTTATAGGCGGTCGACGGTGAGATGGTTCGGGTCGACCTAGTGCGGCGTAGGGCGACGAGCGCGCGCACGCCGCGGCGACGTGCGGCAATCGCAGCCAACGCGCGCGCGTACGGCGAGCGCGGTGAGGGCAGTGCGCGTGGGCGGGAGTGCAGGCGCCGGGGCAAGGACGGCGTGGCACGGATCGTGCATGCGCGGCGCTAACGCGGCGGCATGGCTAGCGTGTACGACGTCGACTTTGGGAGCAACGGCATGGCGCGACTGCACGGCGATTCTCGTGCGTGACTGAGCCGATGACGATGGGAACGTGCACGCGCGAGGTCTCCGGTATGGCGGGTGGCGCGGCGGCTGCGAACGGGTGGTGGAACCGGTCGAACACCTCGCCGATCAATGAATAGTACCATTTCCTATTTTACCGATTTAATTTTCCTAATTCCCTATTTCTATTTCCTTTCTTCCTAAAAATCCCAAATAAATTTTGGTATTCTCAAGTATACTCTCTAAAATGATATTTCCCATTTCTCCCTATTTTTCAAAATATATTTTTCGTATTTATTTTGTTTCTTCTTTTGAATTCAAGAAAATAGGGTTTGAATAGCGACTTTAATTTCTATCTTCATTTTTTCTTTTTTTCAAAAATATCTTTATCATCAAATCCCAATTATTCATTATCCTTCCTCATCAATTAGGGTTTAAACCAAAATATATCCTTTTTGTAATTCACCAAATTATACATGTATGTGCTCTTTTCAAGGTATACACATTTATATTTTGAAATCATTTTCACCGGTTGAAATTTCAAAGCTTAGGTTTTGCCCCATTTTCCTCCTAGTAATTCTATAAGAAAACCTTATTTTGCTGTATCGGCAATCCAGATCGAAAACACGATAAGAATCAATGATTCCCAAAAAGTTTTTGTGAGTTCCGATTTTTACGTTCTGAATTCCATTCCTTCGATTTTCAGGGATGTTACAAACCTACCCCCTAACAATAAATCTCGTCCCCGAGATTTCTTACCGGCTGCGTAATAGGTGTGGGTATTCTCGTCCTCGGAACTCTTCGCTCTCCCGTAGCTTCTTCTTCGTGTGATTGCTCCATTGTACTTTGTACATGCGCCATGACTTGGTTCGTGTCTTCTTTTGCGCTCGTCTAGTATCTTGATTGGATGCTCCGGTAGGTAAGGTCACCGTGGACATGGATGGTTTCTAACGGGGCTTGCTCTTCCTGTACTCCGCAAACATTTCTTCAAATGTGTGATACGTGGAATACCGGGTGGACATCGGAGAGATTCTCGGCGTTCCCACCTGGTAAGCCACTTCTCCCCTCCTAGCGCTTATCAAGAAAGGGGCCACGTATCGTGGTGCGAGTTTCCTTTGACTTTGAATCTCCGTGTTCCCGTAGTGGTGAGACCTTTAGATACACGTAGTCACCTTCTTTAAATTCCAATTTTTCGTCGGGTATCCGCATAGCTCTTTTGTCGTGATTGAGAAGCTTGTAGTCTGGTCCGGATCGCGAACCTTTTCCTCAGCCTCCTTGATTATGTCGCCCGAATACGGTTCGTTCACCTTTCGACCACATCAATGGGGTTCGACATAGGCGACCAAATAGAGCTTCGTTTGGCGACATCTTCAGCCGGCTTGATAGCTATTGTTGTAGGAGAACTCGGCGTACGGCAAACATTTCTCCCAATCCTTGGTGAAATCCAAGGCACGAGCTCTCAAGGCATATCTTCTAGTACTGGTTTCGTCCTTTCGCCCGCCCATCTGCAGCCGTGGGTGATAAGCGATGCCGAAAGCGAGATGACTTCCGAGTGCCTCGTGGACTTTGCTCCAAAATGAGATGTGAATTGGGTACCACGATCCGATATAATCCTCTTTGGTACACCGTGGAGACATACAATCCTACTCATGTATAGTTCCGCTAGCTTGGCACCGTTGTAGTTAGTTTTTACGGGAATAAATCGCAGCCTTAGTGAGCCGATCTACTATTACCCAAATGGAATCGTAACTCGCCGTAGTTTTGGGTAATCCTACTATGAAATCCATGCCTATCTCGTCCCATTTCCATTCAGGGATCTTGAGCGGCCGCAAACTAGCCGCCTGGTCGTTGATGCTCGCCTTTCACTCTTTGGCACACATCGCACACGGCTACGTATTCGGCTACATCTCTCTTCATATTGGGCCACCAGATTCTCCTTTCAAATCCTGGTACATCTTCGTGCTTCCGGGATGTAACGAATATCCCGATTCGTGGGCTTCTTTTAAGATCAATCCTCGTAATCCACCCCTGTCCTAAGACGCTGATTCTTTTCTTGTACCACAGATTCCCTTGTCATCTACGAAAACTCCTTAGCGCGCCCCGCGGCCATGCGTTCCTTGATTTCCGGGTTTCCTCATTCCCTTTTGGGCTTCTTCTATTTGAGTCCTCGAAGAGGTTGGATTTCAAGTGAGTGCACTTCTCCGCGAGGAATCAAAGTGCATTAAGTCTAGCCATTTCTTCTTGGAGCTTGCCGGCCATACCTCCCAATCCCATGTGGTTGCATTGGGCTTTGCGGCTCAGCATCGGCCACTACATTTGCCTTGCCGGGATGGTAATGGATTCCTAGATCGTAATCCTTGATCAACTCCAACCATCGCCTTTGTCGTAGGTTGAGATCAGCCGAGTAAAGAAATATTTTAAGCTCTTGTGATCGGTATACACATCACGGTGGTTCCCGATCGATAGTGCCTCCGGATCTTCAATGCGTGTACAACCGCGGCTAATTCCAGTGTCGTGTGTGGGATAATTCTCCTCGTGGGGTCGTAATCGCGCGAGGCATACGCTACGACCTTCCCATCCCGCATTAATACTCCTCCTAATCCTTGATGGGATGCATCACAAGACATTACGAAGTCCTTCCGGTTGTCGGGTAAGGTCAAGATTGGGCAAAGTGGTTAACTTTTCTTTTAATTGGTCGAAGGCTTTTTGACACTTCTCATTCCACTCAAACTTCTTTCCTTCTTCTCGAAGTTGAGTCATAGGTCGGGCTACAAGTGGAAAACCCTTCGATAAACCGTTAATAACTGCCAAGCCCAAGAAACTCCGAACTTCCGTCACTGAATTGGGTGCCTTCCATTCCATAACGGCTTCGACCTTGGCGGGGTCTCGCTACTCCTCCGCTGAAACCACGTGGCCAAGAAAAGCGACTTCCTTGAGCCAACTCGCATTTGCTGAACTTTGCATACCGGTGCTCTCGTAGCTTTTCCAACATTTAGTCGTAGATGCTCCGCGTGTTCCTCATCGTTCTTGGAGTAGATAAGTATATCGTCGATGAATACCACTACATGAATTTGTCCAGTATTCCATGAATACCTTGTTCATCGATTCATAAAGTATGCAGGGGCATTGGTCAATCCAAAGGACATCACCGTGAACTCGTATAAGCCGTAACGTGTAGAGAACGCCCTCTAGGAATATCTCCGGCTCTAATCTTCAACCGATGATATCCCGACCGTAGATCAATCTTTGAGAACACCACACCTTTAAGTTGATCGAATAGGTCATCGATCCGAGGTAGCGGTACTTGTTCTTGATAGTTACTTCATTCAAACGATCGGTAGTCCACACACATTCTCATACTCCCATCCTTCTTTTTGACGAAGAGTACCGGGGCTCCCAGGAGAAGAGCTGGGGCGTACGAATCCCTTCTCTTGTAGTTCTCTTATTTGCTTCTTGAGTTCCTCTAACTCGTTGGCCGGCATTCGATAAGGCCTCTTGGATATGGGGGCAAGACTGCATTAGATCGATGATAAACTCTACGTCGCGATCCGGGGCATTCCGGGTAATTCCTCGGGAAACACATCCGGTATTCTTGTACTACGGCATTCCGCCTAGAGGTAGCATGGTGAACACTCCCGCGGCTTGCTCACACAACTTTGAGTTTTGATCCATAGTTATGCTCATCGGTGATCCCCATGGGGTGGATACCGTGACTTCCCTTCGACTGCAGCCTATGATTCCGTTATTTTTGGTCAACCAATCCATTCCGAGTATGACATCTATGGTTTGGGGTGATAGCACCATAAGGTTTGAGAGAAACACCACGTCCCTAATCCGTATGGGCACATTAATGCAGGCATGGGGTACGGTTATGTCTCCCAGGTGAGTGTACCAAAGATAGGTCTTCTAAGTGCTACTTGGTGTAGGTGGTGTTGTTTGCTTACTCGGGAAGATATGAATGAATGTGAGGCTCCGTAATCGAATAAAACTTTAATCGGTGCAGAGTTGATAGAGAACATACCCATCAATACGCTCGGTCCTCCCGAGCTTCTTCACCCGCACATGATTCACCCGGCCACGCCGAAACCCGGTGGCGCCTCGTTGGGTAGCGGGGTCCCGAATGCACCTCGTCCCGCCGCAGGGTGGGGTTCTCTGACGGGCGTTGCATTGGCGCCTGCGCACGTGATGGGCGTTGCGTGGTTTTGGGCAGCTATTGGAGTAGTGCCCGAATTCTCGCAATTGAAGCGCTCACATTCTTTCTTCCGGAGCGGCTAGGGTTGGTGTGGGTGTACGGCCGAGGTGTAGCCGACCCGTTGACATGGTCGAAAGCGGAGAACGTCCGGTTGCCGGAACATTTGGCTTCCATCCAGACGGGGTGGCTCCCTTGGGGCGTTGTGGCGTTCCCCGAAATGGGCGAGCCATAGCGAGCCTCCTCTTGCGGTTATTGTCTACCACCTTTTGGTCATGCTCAAGTCGGACGACCTTGTTGATGAGGCTTTGGAAACCGGTGTGATCCCGCCCGATCATTGGTCCCCTCGCCATCATTTAGTCCCTCAATGAATTTGTCTATCTTTTCTTCTTCGTCCGCTGTGTCACCGGTGGCGTAACGGCAAGCCGGGTGAACTTGTTCGATATTCTTGTACCGAGGTGTTCCCTTGACGCAGCTCTGCGGAACTCGTTTTCTTCATCCTCATAACTGCAAATGTGGCACGAAATTCTCACCGAACGCAGCCGTGAATTCCTCCCATGTTGGTTCGCCAGCGTCTTTGGCTCGTGTTTCCTTGTAGGTGTCCCACCGCCACTTGGGGGCCCTCCAACTGGTTAGTAGCGAAGACAACTCTATCGCTTCTCGGATTCGACGAGGGTTAGCTTCTTCTCTATCACTCTTAGCCAATCTTCTAAGCATCCATAGGTTCTTCTACCGTGGAAAAGTGGGTGGCTTAGCTCTCATGAATTCTCCCGTGCTCGATCCTCCTCGACCTCCCCGATTATTAGCAATCGCTTGAGTAGCCGGGTCCGCAAAGCCATGACCTCCGCGGGTGGAGGGGTTGGGTTCCGCGGGTTCTCGTTGGTTGCTGCGGCTCTGCGGCGATGTGCCATCCGGAGAAGATAGATGAATTAAGAGATCGGACAGTTTAGGTTATGGTTCCTGGGGATTTTTCTTCAAGATCTTTTGAATGATCTTCAATCAACACGAGTGGTGAATTAATAATAAGCTTACGAATTAAGACACCGCAAAGCGATGCTTAGGTTCATCATATTACATAAGGGGATACATGGACTGTACACACACAAATCCTTCATGTCATGATAGCAACAACAATTATATCGTCCAACTACATCAACCGATTAAGGGGAATAGAGAGTGGTTCGTCCGCCGAGCCGGGAAGGTCCTCCCGCCTAGTCGTCCAACCATTCGCAAGAGCAGTGCGCCAAGTGGGTGGTCCGCCGCTGAAGCAAACCGGAGTCCCCATGGCTCGGAGGTGGTGGCCTCGAGTCACACCGAATCTTCCGACTCGGTGGCCGCGTACTCTTGCGACGGTCCAGCGGGTGAGGGGCCTCCAAAGTGTGAGTCGTGACGAGGGGAGCTTCCTCCTCCATTGGGTCGGTGTCGCTAGACTCCCATTTGACTTCCATGGGTTCTCGCCTCGCAGTCCGTGTCGGTGTGGATCTGGATGGGGTTCTCCTCTCCGATCCAGGCTCTGATGGTATTGCTACGGAGCTTGAGGTGGGTCCCATGGACGCGGCAAGCTGGGGGGGTCCTATCGTGCACGGTGCAGTGCGGCTCAGTGCTCAACATGAAAGCTTGCTCCATCATGGCTTGAAAAGTATCCAAGCATGCTGGAGTCGGGCACAGGGGGGGAGGTGATGGTACGGTGCTCGGTGGAAGTACTGCAGCGTGAGACAGACGAGTGCGCAAGCTCCTCAGCTTGGTTGATTTGCTGCTTGCTCTTCCCGAGCCGCTCTCCAGCTCTACCAGAGCTTCCCCACGGGCCATGTAGCGGTCCGAGAGTTGCTCATATCGGGCACCATTGGCCTGCAATGAGTCCAGAATGTTTATCTGGTCTCCACGCCTTGGTGGCATTGACCGCATCATTGAGGCGTGATCGCGATCGTTGATCTCGAGCGTGGCCTCCTCATAACATGCCTCTCGTGTCTCCGCCCAACGTGATAGACGCGTGACCATCGGATTGTAGCAGCAGGGGGTAGCCTCCACAAGCGGCATCGGGTTGCCCTCTTCGCGATAAGGATGATGCACGAACTCCGTCACCGTGAGTTCGGCACGGTGTATCGCATTAAGGCGAAGGAAGGCCTCGCGAGCCGCATCCCGAATAGCCGCTTCGCTAGGTCCCGGTGGTAGCGGTGTGGAAGCGAAAGGATGTCTCACTTCCCATGCGGGCTTCTATGGATACGGCCGCCTCCTGTGCTGGATACTCTTCTGAGCCATGCCTCTTGGTGTGATAGGTGGGTGGTTCCGGTACGTCAAACACCATAGTAGGGACTGAATTTGTACCACAAACCCCTCGTCTCGCGGGATAGTGACTTCCCAGGTTCCGTCGTGGTTTGACATCTGCTTTTGTAGGCAACTTAGGGTTAGCGGGAGAGAGCTATCATGATCATTTGGTAAAAAGGAAATACGGATGTAGAAAAGGTATATTTGCATTTTCGGAAATAATAGTTTAAAACTGATCCTATTGTAGGGATATTTCCTTTAGCCAACGGTTAGGTAGGGCGCCATTTGGTCTTAGCCTACGGTCGCATGGCTCGATACCAGCTCTGTGGACCCCGTTTTTGAGGCGGGAATCTTTTCGTGTTCATAGTACCATTTCTCTGGATCGAGTAGTTGGTACCCACGAATACAGTACTGGATAATCAAGTGCACATGCACGAATAGTCTTACATTATCATTATTACATTAATAGGCCCGAAGCCAATGTTCAACCCATAGGACCTTATGGTCCGAATACAACATAACAACAGAATTTTAGATAAGGCAGCGGAAAGAGGCAGCAGCTTGTCAATTGCCACAGGCAATGACCGGAGCTAAGGTCTAGTATGCGCCGTCAGTTCCTTCGTCCTCCTGGTGATACGCGTATGGATCTTCTGGCTCTTCATTCCCATCAGCTGGAGGTTTGTGCGTATAGCAAGGGTGAGTACCAACCGTACTCAGCAAGCCAACACAGAATTGATGCATATGATAGGGTTATTCAAAGAACATGGCTATGGTTATTTTTGCGTAAAGCCAGTTTTCACAATTCTTTTCACAAACCTATCGACTAGCCAAATCAAGTTTTAATTTTCACAGTTCATAGTCCGGTGACGGTTCTGTCTACCATCCATCGTGATTCCAAGGATGGCTTCCCGCCTCCGGTTCGTCATGATTGTCTGGGGAATCTACCCCTTCTCGCTTATCGAGAAGTTGACCCACCAATGAATGAAATCATCATGCATACCCATCCCAAGATTTTTAAATTCAAAGTCTAGCCAAGCGAAAGTCTTGTCACGATGCTCAATATCCACGAGCACGGCTATTCGAATAGATTGATTCACTCACACCGCGGTGGATGTACACTTTACCCGTACTCCGCGACACAACGAATGAGCCTACGCCTCAACACATGAGACGGTCACGGCAAAGCCTTTCGATAACCTCACTTTGGCGTACCGCTCCATGAACTTAAGCCCTCATGCACTCTAGCCGTCCTTTTCTAGCAGTGAGAGGAGTTCTGGCGCACCCGGGGTAAGGGAAAACTTTCCAAATCTGTAAGTTTAATTAACATCAGTTTAATTCCACCATTCATATCGAGGCCGCAGCCTCATTCTCATCCCTCAACCACATCATAGAGAACCATCTATGCAAGGATACCGCCTCCGCTCGGCTATCTAGTCGGCTAGGTCTATACCCATTCGAGAAGTACGGTTGTGGCTCGTTTCCGGCTATCTCATGGCTCGGTCCTTACGACCAGGGTCGGCACTTGCCTTTTCCGGAATCCGCCCAAATCATCCGACCGCCCCAGTCTAAAACATTTGTATAGTACTTTAAATTTTCATCAAACTTAGTTCACCATCCTCATGGCCATGTGGCGCTCATGTCTCCACATGCCATATCTCAACTACCTTCCCTAAGGTAGTTGCCCAAGCACAAAGCTTTTTCATAAAGTCATGAGTATGCATAAATCTAAGCATAGCATGGCTAAGCAGTTTACAAGTTATTCTTCGGTTGTTTGTATCACATCTCGAGTTACAAGGAGTAATTCTAAAGGTAATCAATAGCAAGGTATGGCATAACAAGTATAGGTAACTCTGTAAAGCATGCAGGTTTAGAGTTTAAAATAACATCATTTCGCAATTGGGATCGATATGTTCAAAGGGTGTGAAGACTTGCCTTGCTCGCACGCTGGTTGAGTGGGGTCTTCCGCGTAGTCAGTGTTCACCTCTTCGGACGCTATCCGTACGTGCGAAAAGAAGGGTTGAATCCAATTAGAATTCAACAACATCAACGAAAAAGAAAGAGATCTCAAAATGATCGCGGAAAGCGGATTCCAAACACAACCTCAAATTTCGGAAATCTTAAAGGTTGAATCAACGAAAAGGTTTTCAGTTAAACCGAGCGAACCATCTTGTAGTTGATATGTATTTTGCACTTAAATTTGAAGATATCCTAGAATAATTAGGTTTCTAATTTTTATATCTCCAGTAATTGATCTTTAATGTTGCAATTATATTTATTAGGGTTTTTGAAATTCTAACGACAGGATAATGTCATCCATGCTTAACCAATATTTAAAAAGGTCTCATGTGAACTTCGATAACAATTTAAAGGTTGGACAATATTTGAATTCATAAAAAGAAAAATTTAATCTATAAATCATTTTCACAAAGTATTTCTTTTTGGAAGGGAAAGAATATTATACTTATTCCTAAATAATAATATTTCAAACCTTATTTTATCCTAAAATATTTCCAAAATAATTTATACATTTACCCCTATTCCTTTACTATTTTTCTTTTCCTTCTTTTCTTTTTTTTTCTTTTTATTTTTCCCATTTTCCTCTCGTTTCTTCCCTTCTTTCGTGCTCTGCTACCACCGCGGCCGACGGCGAGGGAGAGGGCGCCGACGGTGAGGGAGGGCCGAGCTAGGGAAGGAGGGGCTTTTCACCATCTTGGGACCACGGGGTCCCATTTCTCCACTCGGTCGAGACCGGGGAGCGGTGAAGAGGGCTGGCGACGGCGAGGTGGTTCGGCGGCGGTGGCGCTCGTCGGCAGCAATCTCCGGCGAGGTTTTGGCCAAAGCAAGGGGTCTACGAGCATCGGTGAGCCCTAGGGATGCTAGAGGAGGGTTGGTTCGGCCGGGGAGGTGCTGAAGCGTGCCGGCGACGGCGGGGAGGCGGCGGCCGAGGCAGGGAATCGAGGGGCTCGTCGCCGGCGATTTTCCGGCGACCATTTGGCTCGGGAAGCTTAGGGAAACAACACTTAGAGCACGGGGATAATGATGGTACCTTCAATTCGGGAAGAAATCGGCCGAGGGTGACGAATTTCGAAGTGTTGCCCGGCGGTCGAGTTAGGGTTCTTCCGACCGAGCTCCGATTCTTCCCAAAATTCAAGCAATGCAACGGCTAACTTTTGGGGAAAAACGGGAGAAAGCACGAGTGAGCAATGGGGAAGATTTGTTATGTGGCCAGCTGGGTGCTGGGAGGCCGATTATAGGCGATCGACGGTGAGATGGTTCGGTCGACCTAGTGCGGCGGTAGGCGACGCGCGCGCACGTCCGCGGCGACGTGCGCTCGCAGCCAACGCGCGCGACGGCGAGCGCGGTGAGGGCAGTGCGCGTGGGCGGGAGTGCAGCGCCGGGGCAAGGACGGCGTGGCGCGGATGTGCATGCGCGACGCTAACGCGGCGGCATGGCTAGCGTGTATGGCGTCGACTTTTGGGAGCAACGGCATGGCGCGACTGTACTGGCGATTCCCGTGCATGATCGGAGCCGATGACGATGGGAACGTGCACGCGCGAGGTCTGCAGTACGGCGGGTGACGCGCGGCGGCTGCGAACGGGGTGGTGGAACCGGTCGAACAACTGCGATCAATGAATAGTGCCATTTCCTATTTCTTGATTTAATTTTCCTAATTCCCTATTTCTATTTCCTTTCTTCCTAAAAATCCCAAATAAATTTTGGTATTCTCAGTATACTCTCTAAAATGATATTTCCCATTTCTCCTATTTTTCAAAATATATTTTTCGTATTTATTTTGTTTCTTCTTTTGAATTCCGAAAATAGGGTTTGAATAGCGCAAATTTCTATCTTCATTTTTCTTTTTTTCCAAAAATATCTTTATCATCAAATCCCAATTATTCATTATCCTTCCCTCATCAATTAGGGTTTAAACCAAAATATATCCTTTTTGTAATTCACCAAATTATACATGTATGTGCTCTTTTCAAGGTATACACATTTATATTTTGAAATCATTTTCACCGGTTGAAATTTCAAAGCTTAGGGTTTTGCCCCATTTTCCTCCTAGTAATTCTAGAAGAAAACCTTATTTTGCTTTACTGGCAATCCAGATCGAAAAACACGATAAGAAGCAATGATTCCCAAAAAGTTTTTGTGAGTTCCGATTTTTACGTTCCGAATTCCATTCCTTCGATTTTCGGGATGTTACAGAGTGGAGTTGCCATGTTGCGAGCGTCAAGACCTAGTTTTAGGTCGTCTTTTCTTTTTTCAGCTTCATTTGTGTAATCTTTTGTATTGTTTAGGATTCTGTAATATCAACAATTGTCGTATGTGTACCCTGGCAGGTCCTGGACAGGGAGTCTTAATACACATAAAGCTTCAGAAATTATTGTTTGGAATTTCTGGGCGTGACACTTGTGCATCAACTACACTGACCTCAATAAAGCTTGCCCTAAAGATCCTTTCCCTTTGTCATAATAGAACAGATATTTCTAGATGCATACTTGGGTTATCATCAGATGAAGCTGAAATCTAGCAAGTGTCTGTTCGGAGTTCTTGCCGGCAAGCTTTTGGCTTCCTTGTATCCAGCCAAGACATTGAGGTGAACCCAGATAAGATTTAAGTTGTTGAGCAAATGCGTCTGCAACGTGTCTTAGGGAAGCACAAAAGCTGACCGGGTGCATCATGGCACTCGGCCGCTTTATTTCAAAACTTGGGGAGCAAGTGCTCCATCACTTCAAGCTTCTCAATAAGGCCAGGGGCTTCACTTAGACGAATAAACTTGTCAATTCTAATGATCCACAATATAATTTATAGGGTGCACTAGATCAAGGAGAGATAGTGACACAGATGTTTATACTGGTTTAGGCCCTCGGCAAAGGTAATACCCTACTCTAGTTATATGTGGACTGGATCTGTATCAATGAGCGATCAATTAAGATTACCTTCTTAGGGTTTCCCGGCCCTCCTTACATAGTCACGGAGGCGGCCGACTAGATATGGTAGGGTAGCCCTTATAATATGGGTACCTACCATCTATTTACATGGGATAAAATTGATTTCCTTATCTCCAATCCCTTTCCTTAAGTCCAAGTAAGCTGGATGAGCCTAAAGGATTTGGCCCACCCCATGGGTATTCGGGTATCATGTACCCCATAGTAGCCCCCAAGGACTAAGCTTGACGAAGACTCAAAAGTTGATGAAACCATCTGGAAGAGATGAGACAAGCTAAGTATTCACCCCTGATATTATCTGGTAAGCTAAGTATTCACCCCCATACCTTGACATCTCAGCTAGCGGTTCTTTCTCACATAAAACTCTGACGGAAGGAAGGGAGATCCTAAACCATATCTTAGAAAACACTTCCTTCGTCGAAGAATGCCATGAACCTCCATCCGAAGAAGTCAAGGCGAGCGACAACGACCCATCACAAGACGAATACGATCCTGTACCCTATACATCTCATGATCCGGCCATTGAATCCTTGGCCGAACCACGAACACCGAAGGAAGAAGAAATTCAACCTTCAGAGTTCCCTTTCATATTCGAGGTAGATTTATTTGAAGATTATGAAAATACCTCCAATTACTTTTGCAAAAGAGACCACCAATTCCGGTTGCTCCTCCTATGCATCTCGAGGGTGAATTCCTTAGGGAGACCGCGAAGGGGTCAACGTCCATCTTGAGCCATGAGTGGTTGAAATAGTGTGAGATTTCATCCAAAGCAATTCAAATTAGCTCACCTTCGTCAACCATTCATTGCAACGTAAGGGGAATTCCGGTTGATGTCCTTTACAATCCCCTCGTCGGGGCAAATATCATATCTAATTCCTTTGCATTTGCACTTCTAGGTGACAAATCTTTGACCCCGACCAAAAAAACTTTGAAAACTCCATCTAGAAATCTTTTAGAAACTTGTGAGATTGTACAAAATGTGACCGTAAGGCACGGAAACCTCAAGGCCATCCTAGATTTTCACATGTTCGAAGCCCTAGACTTCGGCATTCTAATCGGGCATTCATGTGAAAAACTTTTCCTAGATGCACCGACACTAGAAAACCTCGACGTTAAACTCGGAATAGAGGAGTTTTCCATTCCTATCTCTAGAGCTCTCAACACAATAGCTAAACCCTTTCTCGAGTATGAACATATCGAGGAAGTAATGGAGGTTTCACCTTTCGAGCCCCCAGAATTTGTCCTTGAAAAAGAAGTTCATCTATTTACCCAAGAAATGGATAATTCTGGAGAGACTATCGAGCTACCCAAGTTCTAACCACCATCACAACCTCGATAGAGCTTAAACCCTTAGAGGCTAGCCTTCAATATGCTTTTCTACATGGAGATACGGAATCCCCCGTCATCATTATTGACAAGCTTTCCAAGGAAGAACTACAAAACTCATCACCATCATAGAAAAGCATCAATCTCTTCTCGGCTATTCTCTCAAAAGATCTCAAAGGGATAAGTCTAGCTCTCTGCACCAATCGCATCCCTACATTTCCAACTCTTACACCGTCTGGGGGACCTCAAAGAAGGTTAAACAATGCAATGAGAGAAGAAGTGATGAAAGAGGTCCTGAAACAATTGCACCCCGGGATATTTTATCTCGTTCCTTATAGTGAGGGGGTGTTACACCCCAATTTTCTCCCCTCAGTTTAAAATTCATCTCTGAAATTGAGCAAACGAAATTGCCAGGAATTAAGTTGGAGTGAAATCCTAATAATTAAATCCATTTAATAAATGGAATGGGCTTGGTGAAATTTTTCCTAAATTCCCCATGTCAAAATACATCAAGAGGATTTTTGTTGGAATTTTCAAAGAAAGGAAAATAATTTCAAAATTTGAATTAGGATTATCGGAATTAAATTCCTTTTCCTTTCCTTTTTATTTCCCTCTTTTTTCTCTGGGCCGTGGGCCATCCCCGGCACACTCCCTTCCCGCACGCTGCGTGCCCCCTGTTCTCTCCTCGCTGGGCCGACCCGAGGCCGTGGCCCAGCTCCCGCGTGAAGTCTGTCGCCCTTCCCCTTTCGCTCGGGACACCGGTAGGTGGTCCCCACCTATCGGATCTGTCCTCGACCTCCGACCGGATGACGTGGGCTGATGTCATCCCACGTCGTGCCTCCCTTGGCCACTCCACGCCTCTCCCGAGGTGTTTCGCCCCACTCGCACGCCCGCGCCACTCCACCACTCCTTCTCATGCGCGAATGGGCCGGAACGCCTGATCCGAAGACCCGGCCACCCGCCTTTCATGCCGCCATCGGCCACGACTACACTCTCTCCTGCCTATATGTGACATCCTAAAAATCGGAGAATCAAAATCGGAACTTTCAAAAACCGTGGCCTATTGCTTCTTCTCGGGTTTGTCGCTTCTTATTTGCCGCTCGCTTGCATAAATTGTTACGTGATCAATTCCTTTTCGGAGTTTTTGGAGGTTTCGGAGTTGTCAAAACGGTGATGCGAAAGCCGCATCGGGATTTTAAAAGGAATTCGAGGAAAGTGCGGATTCGTGAAAACGTGTTCGGACATATAAAATAAAATTTTTGGTTAGGAAAAGATGAATTAAGACACATGATGAACAATAAAATTCTCGGGCGAAGTTCTCGAAATTTGGGAAATTTTTGAAAATAAAATGGGTGAATTATGAAAATTTGGAAAAAGAAATTTAAATAAATATGAAAAATAATTATGGAAAATAAAAGTCAAGAAAAAGTTTAAAATATAATGTTAAAAATTATTTTTGAGATATTAGGATTTATTTTGGAATTTTTAGAAGGAAAGAAAATAGAAAATGAGAAAAGAAAATGGAAAATCGGGAAATTAAAAAGCCGCACTGTTCATTGGTCGCCACTTGTTCGACGCCGTCCCGGCCCGGCCTCGCGCCCGCCGCGCGTCGCCCGCCGTACCGCGCCGCACCCGCGTGCGCCACGCGCCGCGTGAGCGCGCCGCGCCCCGCACCCGGCCCGGACAACCCGCGCCGCGCCCGCCCCGCCCGCGCCAAGCGCCGTTGCCGCCACGCGCCCGCCCGCCGTGCCGGACCCGCGCCGCGCCCGCGGCCGTCGCCGTCTTGCCCGGCCCGCGCCCGCGCCTCGCGCTGTCGTTGCCGCCAGCTGCCGACCGCGCCCCGCCGCCGCTCGCTCGCGCCGCGCACGACGCCGTACGTGGCCCGCGTTTGCGCCGCGCCTTCCGCCACGCCGCGCGCCGAGCCGGCCCAAATCGCAGCGCCGCCGCGTGGCACCAGGCTGCGCCGGTCCCCCTCCTCCATTCCCTCGCCCCCAGCCATGCCTATAAGAAGGCCGCGCCCCTCTTTTCGCCGCACCGCCGCCGCTTCCTCTCCCCGTTCCCGAGCACCGCCGTCGAGGGCCGCCGCCGTTTAGCCGCCGCCGCAGTGCGCAAGCGTCCCCGTGCCTCCCTTGCTCCTCCCGAGCCGCCGTCGCCGGTAAGCCCCTTTGCGCCGCCGTTTTGTAGCGCCGCTGCCTCTGTTTCGGCGGTCACCGGTCGAGCGGCTGCGGCAAATGAACAATGCGCCGAGAAAAAGGAAAAAAAAAAAGAAAAAGAAAAATAGGGAAAAATTTTGGAAAAATTTTGGAAAATTTGGAAAATATTTTGGGAAGTCTTGAGTAAAATTTTGGGCAAAAATAAATTATTTTCTCGCATGTTTTCTCGGTGCAATGTTTGAAAATCGGAATCGGGCGTTTTCCGAAATTTCCAATCGCATCGTTTTTCGATCCGGATTCCGTTTAATTCTTTCCCGCCATCGAAATAGGTTTCGCTTTTGTACTCAAACCCTCAAATTTCGAGCATGAATTTTCTTCGCTGATATTTTCAAACGTAATTTCCAAATTTATTACGATCGCCGACTTTGCGAAAACCCTAGGTCATCAACTCGATTCCAAAACCCGGATTTTCCTCGCAACCCTTGTTCTAACTCGAGTAGAATTTTCGGCAAAACTCTTTGAAGTGGTTTTCATGGCTTTTGTGGTTCTTTTCGATCTCTCGGTGTTTAGTTGAATTCTAACCGAATTCAATTGATCTCTCGCACGTACGGGTAGCGTCGGAAGAAACCGGCATCGACACCGCGAAGATCCCACCCCTCAAGTGCGCGAGCAAGGCAAGTCTTCACACCCTTTGAACATATTGATCCCCTTTGCGAAATGATGTTATTTTAAACTCTAAACATGCATGCTTTACCGGGTTGCCTATACTTGTTATGCCATACCTTGCTATTGTTTACCTTTAGAATTACTCCTTGTAACTCGCAATGTGATACAAATAACCGAAGCATAACTCGGTAAACGCTTAGCCCTGCTAAACTTAGACCATGCATACTCATGACTTTATGAAAAAGCTTTGTGCTTGGGCAACTACCTTAGGGAAGGTAGTTGAGATTCGGCATGTGGAGACATGAGCGCCACATGGCCATGATGAACTAAGTTTGGTGGAAATTGAAAGTGCTATACAAATGTTTTAGACTCGGGCGGCGGATGATTTGGGTGGATTCCGGAAAAGGCAAGTGCCGACCCTGTCAATTAAGGACCGAGCCATGAGATAGCCGGAAACGAGCCATACAACCGTACTTCTCGAATGGGTATAGACCTAGCCGACTAGGTAGCCGAGCGGAGGCGGTATCCTTGCATAGATGGTTCTCTATGATGTGGTTATGGGATGAGGATGAGGCTGCGGCCTTTGTTATAAATGGTGAAATTAAACTACGTTAATTAAACTTAAAGATTGGAAATGTCTTCCCTTACCCCGGTGCGCGAACTCCTCTCACTGCTAGAAAAGGACGGCTAGAGTGCATGAGGGTATAAGTTCATGGAGCGGGTACGCCAAAGTGAGGTTATCGAAAGGCTTTGCCGTGGCCGTCTCATGTGTTGAGACGTAGGCTCATTCGTTGGGCTGTCGCGGAGTACGGGTAAAGTGTACATCCACCTGCAGTGTGAATGAATCAATCTATTCGAATAGCCGTGCTCGCGGATATTGAGCATCGTGACAAGACTTTCGCTTGGCTAGACTTTGAACTTAAAAATACTGGGATGGGTTTGCATGATGGTTTCATTTGCTTGGTGGATCAACTTCTCGAGAATGCGAGAAGGGTGGACTCCCGAAAATCATGACGAATCGGAGACGGGAAGCCATCCTTGGAATCACGATGGATGGTAGACGAACGTCGCCGGATTAATGAACTATGAAATTAAAACTTGGTTTTTGGCTAGTCGGTAGGCTTGTGAAAAGAATTGTGAAAACGGCCTTACGCAAAAATAACTCTAGCCGTGTTCTTTGAATAACCCTACCATATGCATCAATTCGTGTTGACTTGCCGAGTACGGTTGGTACTCACCCTTGCTATACGCACAAACCTCCAGTGATGGAAATGAAGAGCCGAAGACCCCTACGCGTACTACCCGGAGGGCGAAGGAACCGACGGCGCATATTAGACCTTAGTCCCTGTCGTTGCTCGTGGCAATGGACAAGCCGCCGCTCTTTCCGCCTTATCTAAATTCTGTTTTTATATTGTATTCGGACCATAAGGTCCTGTGGATGAACAATGCCTTCGGGCCTATTTATGTAATAATGGTATTGTAAGACTATTCGTGCATGTGCACTTGATTATCCAAGATCTGCATTCGTGGGTACCAACTACTTGATCCAGGAAATGGTACTATGAACACGAAAGGTTCCCGACTCAAAATCGGGGTCCACAGGCTGGTATCGAGCCATGCGACCGTAGGCTAAGACCAAATGGCGCCCTCCCCTAACTAGATGGCTAAAGGAAATATCCCTACGTAGGATCAGTTTTAAACTATTATTTCCGAAAATGCAAATATATCTTTTCTACATCTGTATTTCTTTTACCAAATGATTATGATAGCTCCCTCTCGCTAACCCTAAGTTGCTGTAAAGCGAGATGTCAAACCACGACGGAACTGGGAAGTCACTATCCCGCGAGACGAGGGGTTCGTGGTACAACTCCAGTCTCTACTATGGTGCTTGAGATACCCGGAACCGCCCACTTATCACACCAAGAGACATGGCTCCGAGATGTATCCAGCCTGGGAGGCAGCCGTATCCATAGAAGCCCGCATGGGGAGTGAAACATCCTCTGCTTCCACACTCGCTACCACCGGGACCTAGCGAAGCGGCTATTCAGATGCGGCTCGCGAGGCCTTCCTTCGCCTTAATGCGGAACACCGTGCCGAACTCACAATGACGAGTTCGTGCATCATCCTTACCGCGAAGAGGGCAACCCGGTCTGCACCGTGAAGCTACCCCCTTGCTGCTACAACCCGATGGTCACGCGTTTATCGCGTTGGGCGAGACAAGAGACGTTACGAGGAGGCCCCGCTCGAAATCAACGATCGCGATCACGCCTCAATGATCGGTCGACGACCACCAAGGCCGTGGAGACCGAGATAAGCATCTGCGACACACGCGAGCCAATGGTGCTCGGTATGAGCAACTCTCGGACCGCTATATGGCCCGAGGGGAGGCTCGTGGAGCTGGAAGAGCGCTCAGAAAAGCAAGCAGCAGATCAACCGGCTAGAGGAAACGCGCACTCGTCCCTCTACGCTGCAGTACTTCCACCGAGCCGTACCATCACATCCCGCCCCGTGCCCGACCACTATTACCACATGACTCCAGCAAGCTTTGATACTTTTCAAGCTATGATGGGGCAAGCTTTCATGTTGAGCACGAGCACCGCACCTTACCCGGTCGACCCCACTTCGCTACATCCATGGGACCCACCCGGAGCTCCGTACCGTACCATCCGAGCCGGGATCGGAGAGGGTAACCCCATCCGATCTGCACCGATACGGAGTCCGAGGCGAGCCCATGGAGATCAAATGGGAGTCTAGCGACACCGACTCAATGGAGGAGGAAGTTCCCCCTCGTCGCTTGACTCACACGGGAGGCCCCCTCACCCGCCGATCGCTCGCAAGAGTACGCGGCCACCGAGTCGGAAGATTCGGCGTGACTCCAAGGCCACCACCTCCGAGCCGTGGGGACTTCGGTTTGCTTCAGCGGCAGACCACCCACTTCCGGCGCCTGGCTCTTGCGGATGGTTGGATGACTAGGCGGAAGGACCTTCCCGGCCCGGCAGCACTTCCTATTTACCCTTAATTAGTTGATCTAGTTGAACGATATAATTATTATCGCCATCCTGGCATGGAGGACTGTGTGTGTACAGTCCATGTACCCCTTTATGTAATATGATGAACCTAGGCATCGCCTTGAGACGTATTGATTCGTATGCTTATTATTTCACCCCATCTGTTGATGGAAGATCATTCGAAGGAGCTTGAAGAAAAATTCCCTGTGTACTATGACATAAACTAGTCCGATCTCTTGATTCATCTCTCTTCTTCGATGGCACATCGCCGAAGGGCCGCAGCAACCCACGAGAACCCGCGAACCTAACCCTCCACTCGGCGGAGGTCATGGCTATGCGACACAACTACTCCAAGCGATTGCCAATAATCAAGGAGGTCGAGGAGGATCGAGTCCGGGAGAATTCATGAGAGCTAAGCCGCCCACTTTTTCCACGGCCGAGGAACCTATGGACGCCGAAGATTGGCTAAGAGTGATAGAGAAGAAGCTAACCCTCGTCGAGTCCGAGAAGCGGATAGAGTTGTCTTCGCTACTAACCGGTTGGAGGGTCCCGCGAGTGACTGGTGGGACACCTACAAGGAGACACGAGCTGAAGAAGCGGCGAGCCAACATGGGAGGAATTCACGGCTGCGTTCCGTGAGAATTTCGTGCCAGTGCAGTAATGAGGATGAAGAAGAACGAGTTCCGCAGATCGCGTCAAGGGAACACCTCGGCAGGAGTATCGAACAAGTTTACCCAGCTTGCCCGTTACGCCACCGGTGACTGCGGACGAAGAAGAAAAGATAGACAAATTCATTGAGGGACTAAATGACGAACCGAGGGGACCAATGATCGGGCAGGGATCACACCGGTTCCAAAGCCTCATCAACAAGGTCGTCCGACTTGAGCATGACCAAAAGGTGGTAGACAATAACCGCAAGAGGAGGCTCGCTATGGCTCGCCCATTTCGGGGAACGCCACAACGCCCCAAGGGAGCCACCCGTCCGGATGGAAGCCAAACGTCCCGAAGCGGACGTCCTCTCGCTTCCGACCATGTCAACAGTCGGCTACACCACGCCTTCGTACACCCACACCAACCCTAGCCGCTCCGGAAGAAGGAATGTGAGTGTTTCAACTCGGAGAATACGGGCATTACTCCAATAGCTGCCCAAAACCACGCAACACCCCTGTTCGCACTAGCGCCAATGCAACACCCGTCCGAGGAACCCCACCCTGCGGGCGGGACGAGGTCGCATCGGACCCCGCTACCCAACGAGGCCGCCACCGGGTTTCGACGTGGCCAAGTGAATCATGTGAGGGCGAAGAAGCACGGGAGGACCAGAGCGTATTGATGGGTATGTTCTCTATCAACTCTACACCGCTTAAAGTTTTATTCGATTCTGGAGCCTCGCATTCATTCATATCTTCCCAAGTAAGCAAACAACACCACCTACACCAAGTAGCACTTAAGAGGCCTATGTTGGTACACTCACTGGGAGACATAACCGTACCCCATGCCTGCATTAATGTGCCCATACGGATTAGAGACGTGGTGTTTCTCTCAAACCTTATGGTGTTATCGCCCCAAACCATAGATGTCATACTCGGAATGGATTGGTTGACCAAAAATAATGGAATCATAGACTGCATCGAAGGAAGTCACGGTATCCACCCCGTGGGGATCACCGATGAGCATAACTATGGATCAAAACCCAAAGCTATGCGAACAAGCTGCGGGAGTGTTCACCATGCTACCTCTAGGCGGAATGCCGTAGTACAAGAATACCCGACGTGTTCCCGAGGAATTGCCCGAATGCCCCGGATCGCGACATAGAGTTTATCATCGATCTAATGCACGCACTGCCCCCATATCCAAGAGGCCTTATCGAATGCCGGCCAATGAGTTGGAGGAGCTCAAGAAGCAAATAAAGGAACTACAAGAGAAGGGATTCGTTCGCCCCCTCTTCTCCCGGGAGCTCCGGTGCTCTTCGTCAAGAAGAAGGATGGGAGCATGAGAATGTGTGTGGACTACCGATCGCTGAACGAAGTCACTATCAAGAACAAGTACCCGCTACCTCGAATCGATGACCTATTCGATCAACTTAAGGGTGCGCAGTGTTCTCCAAGATTGATCTACGGTCGGGATATCATCGCTTGAAGATTAGAGCCGGAGATATTCCTAAGACGGCATTCTCTACACGATACGGTTTATACGAGTTCACGGTGATGTCCTTTGGATTGACCAATGCCCTGCGTACTTTATGAACCCGATGAACAAGGTATTCATGGAGTACCTGGACAAATTCGTAGTGGTGTTCATCGACGATATACTTATCTACTCCAAGAACGATGAGGAACACGCGAGCATCTACGATCGTACGGAAAAGCTACGAGAGCACCGGCCATGCCAAGTTCAGCAAATGCGAGTTCGGCTCAAGGAAGTCGCTTTTCTCGGCCACGTGGTTTCAGCGGAGGAGTAGCAGAGACCCCGCCAAGGTCGAAGCCGTTATGGAATGGAAGGCACCCAAGTCGATGACGGAAGTTCGGAGTTTTTGGGCTTGGCCGGTTATTACCGACGGTTTATCGAAGGGTTTTCAACCGTAGCCCGACCTATGACTCAACTTCGAAGAAGGAAAAGAAGTTTGAATGGAATGAGAAGTGCCAAAAAGCCTTCGACCAATTAAAAGAAAAGTTAACCACTGCCCCAATTTTGACCTTACCCGACAACCGGAAGGACTTCGTGATGTACCGTGATGCATCCCGGCAAGGATTGGGAGGAGTATTGATGCGAGATGGAAAGGTCGTAGCGTATGCCTCTCGGCGCTTCGACCCCACGAAGAGAATTACCCCACACATGACCGGGAATTAGCCGCGGTGGTACACGCATTGAAGATCGGAGACACTATCTCGATCGGGAACCACCGTGATGTGTATACCGATCACAAGAGCTTAAAATACTTCTTTACTCAGCCTGATCTTAACCTACGACGAGAGCGATGGCCGGAGTTGATCAAGGATTACGATCTAGGAATCCACTATCATCCCGGCAAGGCAAATGTAGTGGCCGTCGCGCCGAGTCGCAAAGCCCAATGCAACCACATGGGATTGGGAGATATGGCCAGCGAACTTCAAGAAGAAATGGTTAAACTCAATCACCGATCCCTCACGGAGAAGTGAACTCACTAGAAATCCAATTCTACGAGAACTCAAATAGAGGAAGCCCAAAGAGGGAATGAGGAAACCCGGGGAATCAAGGAACGCATGGCGCTGGACGCGCTCGGGAGTTTTCGTAGATGACAAGGGAATCTTGTGGTACAAGAAAAGAATCAGTGCCCGAACGAGGCGGTTTGAGGGGATTGATCTTAAAGGAAGCCCACGAATCGGCATATTCGTTGCATCCGGGAGCACAAAAATGTACCAGGATTTGAAAGGAGAATACTGGTGGCCTAATATGAAGAGGGATGTAGCCGAATACGTAGCCGTGTGCGATGTGTGCCAAAGGGTGAAAGCCGAACATCAACGCCCAGCTGGCTTGCTGCAGCCACTCAAGATTCCAGAATGGAAATGGGACGAGATAGGCATGGATTTCATAGTAGGACTACCTAAGACTGCGGCTGGTTACGATTCCATTTGGGTAATAGTAGATCGGCTCACCAAGACGCGCATTTATTCCCGTGAAAACTAACTACAACGGTGCAAGCTAGCGGAATTATATATGAGTAGGATTGTGTGTCTCCACGGTGTACCAAAAAGGATTATATCAGATCGTGGTACCCAATTTACATCTCATTTCTGGAGCAAGGTTCACGAAGCACTCGGCAGTCACCTTGCCTTTAGTACCGCTTACCACCCGCAGACTGACGGGCAGACTGAGAGGACAAATCAAGTGCTAGAAGACATGCTGAGAGCCTGTGCGTTGGATTTCACCAAGGATTGGGAGAAATGTTTGCCGTACGCCGAGTTCTCCTACAACAATAGCTACCAAGCCGCTTTGAAGATGTCGCCAAACGAAGCTTTATTTGGTCGCCGATGTCGAACCCCACTAATGTGGTCGAAACCGGTGAACGAACCGTATTCGGGCCTGACATAATCAAGGAGGCGGAGGAAAAGGTTCGCCTGATCCGGACCGACTACAAGCGGCTCAATCACGACAAAAGAGCTACGCGGACACCCGTCGAAGAGAATTGGAATTTAAAGAAGGTGACTACGTGTATCTAAAAGTCTCACCACTACGGGGAACTCGTAGATTCAAAGTCAAGGGGAAACTCGCACCACGATACGTGGGCCCATTCTTGATAAGCGCTAGGAGAGGAGAAGTGGCTTACCAATTGGAACGCGCGAGAATCTCTCCGATGTCCACCCAGTGTTCCACGTATCGCAGCTGAAGAAATGTTTGCGGGTACCGAAGAGCAAGCTCCTTTAGAAGCCATCCATGTCCACAAGTGATCTTACCTACCCGAACATCCAATCAAGATACTAGACGAGGCGGAAAAGAAGACACGGACCAAGTCATGGCGCATGTACAAGGTACAATGGAGCAATCACACGGAAGAAGAGGCTACCTGGGAAAGTGAAGAGTTCCTGAGGACAGAATACCCACACCTACTCAGCAACCGGTAAGAAATCTCGGGGACGAGATTTATTGTTAGGGGGGTAGGTTTGTGACATCCTAAAAATCGGAGAATCAAAATCGGAACTTTCAAAAACCGTGGCCTATTGCTTCTTCTCGGGTTTGTCGCTTCTTATTTGCCAGCTCAGTTGCATAAATTGTTACGTGATCAATTCCCTTTTCGGAGTTTTTGGAGGTTTCGGAGTTGTCAAAACGGTGATGCGAAAGCCGCATCGGGATTTTAAAAAGGAATTCGAGGAAAGTGCGGATTCGTGAAAACGTGTTCGGGACATATAAAATAAAATTTTTAGTTGGGAAAAGATGAATTAAGACACATGATGAACAATAAAATTCTCGCGAAGTTCTCGAAATTTGGGAAATTTTTGAAAATAAAATGGGTGAATTATGAAAATTTGGAAAAAGAAATTTAAATAAATATGAAAAATAATTATGGAAAATAAAAGTCAAGAAAAAGTTTAAAATATAATGTTAAAAATTATTTTTGAGATATTAGGATTTATTTTGGAATTTTTAGAAGGAAAGAAAATAGAAAATGAGAAAAGAAAATGGAAAATCGGGAAATTAAAAAGCCGCACTGTTCATTGGTCGCCACTTGTTCGACGCCGTCCCGGCCCGGCCTCGCGCCGCCGCGCGCTCGCCCGCCGTACCGCGCCGCACCGCGTGCGCCACGCGTCGCGTGAGCGCGCCCGCGCCGCACCCGGCCGGACAACCCCGCGCCGCGCCCGCCCGCCCGCGCCAAGCGCCGTTGCCGCCACGCGCCCGCCAGCCGTACGGACCGCGCGCGCGCCCCGCCCCGTCGCCGTCTTGCCCCGGCCCGCGCCGCGCTCGCGCCGCCTCGTTGCCGCGCGTCGCCGACCCGCGCCGCCCCGCCGCGCGCGCGCGCGCCGACGCCGCACGTGGTGGCCCGCGTTTGCGCCGCGCCCTTCCGCCACGCCGCGCGCGGCCGAGCCGCCAAATCGCAGCGCCGCCACGCGGGCACCGGCTGCGCCGGTCCCCCTCCTCCATTCCCTCGCCCACCATGCCTATAAGAAGGCCGCGCCCCGCTCTTTCGCCGCACCGCCGCTTCCTCTCTCCCCGTTCCCGAGCACCGCCGTCGAGGCCGCCGCCGTTAGCCGCCGCGCGCAAAAGCGTCCCCGTGCCTCCCTTGCTCCTCCCGAGCCGCCGTCGCAGTAAGCCCCTTTGCGCCGCCGTTTTGTCCGCCTGCCGCCTCTGTTCGGCCGGTCACTGGTCGAGCGTTGGCGGCAAATGAACAATGCGCCGAGAAAAAAGGAAAAAAAAAAAAAGAAAAAGAAAAATAGGGAAAAATTTTGGAAAAATTTTGGAAAATTTGGAAAATATTTTGGGAAGTCTTGAGTAAAATTTTGGGCAAAAATAAATTATTTTCTCGCATGTTTTCTCGGTGCAATGTTTGAAAATCGGAATCGGGCGTTTCGAAATTTCCAATCGCATCGTTTTTCGATCCGGATTCCGTTTAATTCTTTCCCGCCATCGAAATAGGTTTCGCTTTTGTACTCAAACCCTCAAATTTCGAGCATGAATTTTCTTCGCTGATATTTTCAAACGTAATTTCCAAATTTATTACGATCGCCGACTTTGCGAAAACCCTAGGTCATCAACTCGATTCCAAAACCCGGATTTTCCTCGCAACCCTTGTTCTAACTCGAGTAGAATTTTCGGCAAAACTCTTTGAAGTGGTTTTCATGGCTTTTGTGGTTCTTTTCGATCTCTCGGTGTTTAGTTGAATTCTAACTGAATTCAATTGATCTCTCGCACGTACGGGTAGCGTCGGAAGAAACCGGCATCGACACCGCTGAAGATCCCACCCCTCAAGTGCGCGAGCAAGGCAAGTCTTCACACCCTTTGAACATATTGATCCCCTTTGCGAAATGATGTTATTTTAAACTCTAAACATGCATGCTTTACCGGGTTGCCTATACTTGTTATGCCATACCTTGCTATTGTTTACCTTTAGAATTACTCCTTGTAACTCGCAATGTGATACAAATAACCGAAGCATAACTTCGGTAAACTGCTTAGCCCTGCTAAACTTAGACCATGCATACTCATGACTTTATGAAAAAGCTTTGTGCTTGGGCAACTACCTTAGGGAAGGTAGTTGAGATTCGGCATGTGGAGACATGAGCGCCACATGGCCATGATGAACTAAGTTTGGTGGAAATTGAAAGTGCTATACAAATGTTTTAGACTGGGCGGCCGGATGATTTGGGTGGATTCCGGAAAAGGCAAGTGCCGACCCTGGTCAATTAAGGACCGAGCCATGAGATAGCCGGGAAACGAGCCAGTACAACCGTACTTCTCGAATGGGTATAGACCTAGCTGACTAGGTAGCCGAGCGGAGGCAGTATCCTTGCATAGATGGTTCTCTATGATGTGGTTATGGGATGAGGATGAGGCTGCGGCCTTTGTTATAAATGGTGAAATTAAACTACTTAATTAAACTTAAAGATTGGAAATGTCTTCCCTTACCCCGGTGCGCGAACTCCTCTCACCGCTAGAAAAGGACGGCTAGAGTGCATGAGGGTATAAGTTCATGGAGCGGGTACTGCCAAAGTGAGGTTATCGAAAGGCTTTGCCGTGGCCGTCTCATGTGTTGAGACGTAGGCTCATTCGTTGGGCTGTCGCGGAGTACGGGTAAAGTGTACATCCACCGCAAGTGTGAATGAATCAATCTATTCGAATAGCCGTGCTCGCGGATATTGAGCATCGTGACAAGACTTTCGCTTGGCTAGACTTTGAACTTAAAAATACTTGGGATGGGTTTGCATGATGGTTTCATTTGCGGTGGATCAACTTCTCGAGAATGCGAGAAGGGGTGGACTCCCGAAAATCATGACGAATCGGAGACGGGAAGCCATCCTTGGAATCACGATGGATGGTAGACAGAACCGTCGCCGGATTAATGAACTATGAAATTAAAACTTGGTTTTTGGCTAGTCGGTAGGCTTGTGAAAAGAATTGTGAAAACTGGCCTTACGCAAAAATAACTCTAGCCGTGTTCTTTGAATAACCCTACCATATGCATCAATTCTGTGTTGACTTGCCGAGTACGGTTGGTACTCACCCTTGCTATACGCACAAACCTCCAATGATGGAAATGAAGAGCCGAAGACCCCTACGCGTACTACCCGGAGGGCGAAGGAACCGACGGCGCATATTAGACCTTAGTCCCGGTCGTTGCTGTGGCAATGGACAAGCCGCGCCTCTTTCCGCGCCTTATCTAAATTCTGTTTTTATATTGTATTCGGACCATAAGGTCCTGTGGGATGAACAATGCCTTCGGGCCTATTTATGTAATAATGGTATTGTAAGACTATTCGTGCATGTGCACTTGATTATCCAGTACTGCATTCGTGGGTACCAACTACTTGATCCAGGGAAATGGTACTATGAACACGAAAGGTTCCCGACTCAAAATCGGGGGTCCACACTATAGAATGCAACCTCGTGCGCGAAGCGTCATTTTCCCCAAATCAAGCGCACCTCCCGAGCTCTCACACGTGCCCACACCACAATTCAACCTCTCTGGCCGTGGAATTCCACCGTGCCTACGCTCGCCAAGCTTTCATGCTACCGCCGCCAGTTTCGCCATTTCTTGGATACGCCCGGTCGCCCGTCCTAGCCCCGAATTGCCACCATTTCCACCGACCCCGCCGTCTTCTTCTTCGTCACTGGCCGAGTCCCGCCGTGGTAAGCTGCCCTCTCCTTCTCCCCTCTTGCCCCCTCTCGGCCGTCGCTCATCTGAGCGCCCCGTGGCTTCACCCGCGTGCCACTCCCGAACACTCGTCGGCGACGTTATGGCCCCTAGTGCCGCCTCCGTCCGCCGCCATGCCTCGCCGCTAGTGCAAGTCATCACTCCCCTCTTCGCACCGTCGGATTCACCGTGGACGCAAGCGCCACGTGGTGCTCACATGTACCTCGGCGGGTAGACCTGATCCATCGCGCGTCGCCCTCCCGCGCGCCACCGACTGGCGGGCCTAGCCTATCAGCGCCGGCCAGCCCGGTGACGTCAGTCCTAGCGGCTGATGGTGCAATAAAACATTAGTTTTTCCTTTTTCTTTTATTAGAATCACTAAAACTTCTAGAAACCATAGAAAATTCATCGGTACTCCGTTTGGGTCCGTTCAAGTTGTAGTGGACTCATAAGAATGCCTATAATCCACTAAAATTAGTTTCATTTCTTGTTTTAGTAGTCTTATAGCCTGTTTTTGACGTGCTTTGTTTGTCGATTAGATTTTGGTGCCTTCGACGCTCCCGTTTACTTTGAGGTAGTCGCAGAAGTTCCCCAAGAGCAGTGTCATGGCCGAAAATTTATGCCAAATTTCTAGACTATTTTGTGTATTTAATCCCTTTCTAGGAATCAACCAGCATATAGAAAATGACAAGTTAATACACAGATCCAAATATAAAATAAAGTGTAAAATACTTATAGAAGAGGCACTTAGTTCTCACACTCGAAGGAAAGCGACAACGGTAATGAAGGACGACCCTAGCGGGGCTTCACCTCCACTCCACAGGCAAACTCAACTGGGGTCTGAGCCTTGGTCCTCTAACACTGTCTTCCACTCAGAAGCACTACACTTCTGAAAGGGGGAAGGATTTGCAAGGCTGAGTACAACTACCGTACTAAACAAGCCTTGCCGGGGGAATGCAAAAATAATGCAAGGGGGTACAAATAATTCATATATAAAGCTATTTTGCAGAAAACCAGCATTTCAAAGCATTTAAATAAAACATGATCCTATCTCTAGTAAAATTATTATCCAGCCATGCATCAACGCGATCTTGCCTTAACCCAGGCCAACAAGTGCTAACTCCAATTATTTTAGTTTTAAACATAATTAAATTCTAACTTGGGTACATTGCTCGGCTTGCCCATAACCGAGGGCGCGGCTATTCGAATAGATTAAACTATAATCAGAGGTGTACATCTTTACCCACCAGACATGTCTTCCTTACATGTTGTGACGTGCCACATGCCACCACGGCATACGGACGAAAGCCATGACATAACTCATCGCTTAGTACTGACCTAACCAAAGAAGACCGACATAGACTTCCCCCACCAGTGTACCGTGGGACAAGCAAATAGTCTATTCCTCGGACGTACTGCCAGAGACGTCAACCCCTCCAAGGGCTTCATCCATCCCTATCTGTGTCTTTTTTGTTTATGACCATACTAGATGATGTGTTAAGCCTTACCCATTAGGTAGGTGTAGTACGAAATATGCTTTGCAACAGAGACCCGAAGATAGGTCCTTATGACGGCCGAGGTATGACTAGCAAAACCAAGCACCCCGAGCCCAATCGAAAGCATGTTTGGGGAAATTTTAAAGGAGACATTTATTGTCAAAGCTAAACAACCAAGCTTTCCATTGTTTACATGTTATTCCTTAGTCTAATTGTTGAAAACATATAATTGTTTCTATTTAAGCAGAGCTAAGCATATTCCTTAGTTTGCTAGTAAGTACCACATATATAAAGTATTCACTATTTTTATTTTTCGTAGAGTTATCAAGGATCATAATAATACAAGTAATAGGGCTATAACAAAGAGATGTGGTATGGCTAAATAAAACAATGATAAGCGAGGGGATTTAATAAAGCGAATGCAATAATTTAAATAGACATAATTTTGTAAGCTGGGACAACAATATGATCAAAATGACATGACTTTCCTTGCTTCTTCGAACAATCTTCTGAACTCTTTTCCTCGCGAGCGCGAACCTCCGAAACGACGAAGTCTACACGTTGGCATGCAAAATGAGAAAAAACGCTAACAAAAACCAAATGAACAGTACATGGAAATTAAACAAATAAGTAGAGATCAATTTTAGATGAATTTTGCAATTTCGATTGCCCAATTTGGAGTTCGTATGAATTAGATACGAATTTTAGAAGCTTTAGACCATTTAAATAAATTCTGGAAATTAGATTGATTTATTGCGCATTTTTTAATTATTTTTAGAAAGAAAAAGGGTCGGGATGATGTCAGTGAGCTGAGGGCTGACGTCAGCGGTTGAGGCAACGCGGTGCGTGGCCGGTCCACTGTGGACCATGTTCATGGCGGTCCACGGGCGTCTGGCGTGCCACCTAGCACTCGCGTGGCGCTGACATGGCAACCACATGGCGGCTGAGAGGGGCGCGATGTGGAGGACGGTGCGGGCGTGGCGTGGGCGTGGCACGGCCACGATAAGCGGCGGCCAGAGCCAACGGGCGACGACATGCGGAGCGAAGCAACACGAGCGACATGCGCACAGGCGAGCAAGAGAGGGAGAGAGAGGGGCTCACCACGGGCAGGAAGGGATGGCGCAAGTGGACGGCGGCGAGCGGAGACGACCGGCGCATGGGAATGGCATGGGCGGCAAGCTCCGATGGCGAACGGTGGAGGCGGAGAGGTGGCCGGGGTTCGATGCGATACAGTGAAGGCAGCGATGGCCTTGGCACATGGCGACGGTGCCTGGAGCAGCGATGGCGCGTGGCCAGAGATAACTGATGAGCAGTGGCACACAGGACGAGCGTGGGGACGGAGCTAGGATGCATGGCGTAGGGCGGCACAAAGGGGAAAATGGAGGGGAGAGCAAAGCGACCATTTATAGGGACACGGGAGGGATAGCAGCGGCTGGGAGACGGCCGGATTGTTTTATAGAGGCAAGTCATGTATTACTTTCGATTATATTGTTTCTAATTGAAAAGTTATCTAGCTTTATCTATTGAATTGCATTGTTTTATAATATCATGTGGGACGGGACCTATAGTACTCAGCCTAGGTTGTCTATCCTGTGTCATTGATAAGTGGGATTCAATATGATTAGATGTTGGATTAGGGAACGCTTAGCCCTGCTTAGTTCAACTAGCTTACTTTGGGAAACATTATTACTAGGTTCTGATGACATTAATGATGATGGTCATAGACCTATGATAATATGGTACAAGTCTAAATAAAACATGACTAAATGGTGGGTTGTGGGTGCATGGTTTTGATAGACGCACCCTTGGCAATTAAGGACCGATTCGCGGAAAACCATGAAAGAACTAAACGTGCATACCACAAGCTAGCGTGGGCAATGGCTGGGCTTCTAGTGCAGCTTTTCCTCGTCCGACGTACCCAGGAAAGGGTGAGGGTGATGGAGCATGGATGGACAGACAATGTCTCTACGGCTTTCAGATTCACCTAGGCACAAGGGGGCTGCCTACCCTGGTTTAGGGGGGCGTAACCTGAAGTGTGGTGTCGCTTGGTCAGCGAGGGTTATGCGAATCGTCCTATCATAGTTCCCTTTTTGATATGTCATGGTGGCATGTCGACACACAAAAATGCATTGTGGGGCTATGTCTTGTGGGTACAGATGTACACCTCTGATCGTAGTAGAACTATTCGAATAGTCATGTCCACGGTTATGGGCGGTCGACCAGATTCACCGTGATTAGTCCCACTATTAATAATTTAACTTAATGGAACTGGTTTAGACTAGATGGATGAATTGGGCATGTCTCAACGTGGTTTAACGTTGGAAAGAGAGGATTAATCCTGCTTAATTAAACACAACCTTTTATTGCTTTCAACTTTATTATGCAAAATGCCTGCTTTGTGACAATAACCCCTAGCCTTCCTTTGAAATTACTTGCATCATACCTCCCTTTGGTATGACTTGCTGAGTACAGTGGGTAGTACTCAGCCTTGTTTCCTTTTTCCCCACCTAAGAGCTGAAGGATGGAGCAGAAGATAGATTCAATGATGAGTACGCTTGTGGCTATCGTCGAGGATGCCCGTGGAGTGGAGTCGCCACGCTATGAGCGCCAAGATGTAGTCTAGCTTGTTTTCTTTTCCGCTGCATTGATGTAAGACTTTTATAATGTTTGTAAGACGCAGATTCTGTATATACAATTTGTCGTTTGTGTACCCTCGTTGGTTCTCGACATGGATTTAATACACATTCAGCTTCGGAAATTTCGAGCAGGAATTTCTGAGCGTGACAAGTTGGTATCAGAGCCAACCTTGACCATAGGATGAGCAAAAATGAAACCCTAAGAGCACTCCGGAACCCTTTCATCTGCATGCCCCCTTTTTCATCTCGAGTTGTTTCAGGAAAATTGGGAATTTTATTTCCTTGGTTTGTAGGAAAAATCTTGACCATTTTTTGAATTGGATTTTTCCAAAGTATGGTTGGTCTAGGGTATTAGATAATTCGCATAGACAGGATTTGGAGTCGAATTGGGGTTTATTCGACAGTCGGTTTGGGAATTGTCAGGACTATGCATTAAGTTGTGTCTAGGTCTCGTGGGATACAAATTTTTATTCTTCTTGTTACTACTATATATTTATTTTGCACATTTATATATTGCTCAGTAGTGTTAGTAGTACTTTATTTGGAATCATGCTAAAATATTCTATGCATACATATTCTTTCTTACTTGGTTATTTATTTGAGTTAGTTATTGCTTTATTTAATTTGGAGCTTAGCATGCATTGATTCCCCGCCTTTGTCTTCTATAGATGTCAGGCCTTCCCCCATCGCACCGTGGCGGTGAATGGGTGACTTTGTGGCGAGCTTAGTCGCATGAACATCCTGGTCGGCTGCCCCAGCGATCTGGAGTACACGCAGATTGGTCCCCTCAGCGGCGAATTTCCTCTCCGAGTCAGTTTGTAGGTGCATGACATCCCCACCATCCTGCCCAAGATGGTGGTCACTACTTCTGGGGGCACGTTCGAGCATGCCTGCCCGGAGGCCGCCTACCGGATGATGGCTAGAATCCGGGAGCGTCACGACATCGACCTCTGCGACACCGCCTACCTCTAACACCCCAGTCGTGGCGACCACGACAACACCAGCACCTTCAGCTCGGCACCAGGGGAGAACGACACTACCTTTAGGCACATCTGCACCGTGCTGCGGAGTTTGGACACTATGCATGCCAACATGCATAGGGCGTCCCAGGACCTCAACAACTAGAAGCTGCTAGAGTTTTTGGGGCTAAAGGACGAGGTGGCTGGCCTCAAGAGGGATAATGGCATTCTCCAGGGACGCTTGCCGCCCAGGGGAGCCAGGGTCCGCATGACCCTGAGGAAGATGATGACTGCTCCCGTGTGCATCCTACTTGTGCACCGGAACCCGCCGCCAGCGCCAGAGCCTCTTCCTGCGTTCGTGCCATGTCACGCCCAGAAATTTATCCCAAATTTCCAAACTATTTTGTGTATAAATACATGTCCAGGAATCAACCAGGGTACACAAAGTGACAAATCAATAAACAATAAATAAAGAGTAAAATACTTACAGCAGAGGCACTTAGTCCTCATACCCAAAAAAAAGCAGCAGCGGAAAGAAGGATGGTTCTAGCGGGGCCTCAGCTCCACTCCACAGGCAAACTCAACAAGGGTATGAGCCTTGGTCGTCTAACTTCGCCTTTGGCTCAGAAGCACTACACTTTTGAAAAAGGGGGAAATAGCAAGGCTGAGTACAACCACCGTACTCAGCAAGCCACGACAAGGATGTAGACGTGCAAGTGGAGAGAAAGAGGGACTTGTGGCTATTTGCATAAATATGGTTGTAAACCTTTCTTTTTTAAAACAAGAAAGTGTTGATTAATTAAGTCAAGATTAATTCTCCACTGAACAGTGCAAAACCACGTTGAATAGGCCCAACTATTCCACCTGAACAAAACCAGTTCCATTAAGTCAAATTATTAAAGATTGGACTAATCACGGTGAATCAGGTCTATCGCCCATAACCGCGGGCACAACTATTCGAATAGTTCTACTCTAATCAGAGGTGTACAATTGTACCCACGAGACACAATCCACCATATGCCACCGTGTCTGGTCAGACATGTCACCGTACGAGTGATCGTGGCAAGACCCTTCGCATAACTCCTCGTGACCAAGCGATACCACACTGCAGGTTTCGCCCCTACCCTTAAATCCTTGGTAGGCAACCCCTCCTTGTGCTGCGGTGAATCTGGAAGCCGATCAACCAAAAGCCCCAGCCGACCCAACTCCATCATGCCTACCTTTGGCTGGGTACGTCAGCCAGGGAAAAGCTATAATACAAGTCTAGAAGTAGCCCATTCTTGCTTATGGTAAGTACAGTAAGTCTTTTAGGGTCTCCCGCAAACCGACCCTTAATTACCTTGTGTGCGACAAGCAAAACCATGCACCCACAGCCCACCATTTAAGTCACATTCTAGTGGGATAATTATGACCAATAAGCATGGCCAGGTGCCTCGAGCTCACGGCTCAACAAGGTAATGAATGTGTGGACCCCCGTTTTTGAGGACGGGAATCATTCGTGTTCATAGTACCTTATCCCTGGATCGAGTAGTTTGGTACCCACGAATACAGTTCTGAATTACCAGGTGCAAAGTGCACGAATAGTCTTGCAACGAAATTATTACAATAATAGGCCCGAAGGCAATATCCAATACATATAGGACCTACCGGTCCGGATACAACCAAAAACAGAAATTACATCAGATAGCAGACGGAAGGCAGCAGCACGTCGATTGCCACAGGCAACGACTGGGGACTAAGACCTATTGCGCTCCATCGTCTTCATTCCTCCTGGTAGTAGGCATAGGGGTCTTCCTCATCTCCTTCATCTGGAGGTTTGTGCGTATAGCAAGGGTGAGTACCCAAAGTACTCAGCAAGCCAACACAGAATGATGCACATGATAGGGTCATTCAAAGGATGGCTGAGGTTCTTTTGCGTAAAGCCAATTTTCACAAATCATTTCACAATCCTAGCATCTAGCCAAGTCACATTTTAGTTTCAGATTATATTAAGTCGGCGACGGTTCTGTCCACCATCCATTGTGATCCCAAGGATAGCTTCCCGCCTCCGATTCATCATGGTTTTCTGGGGGTGTCTTCCCCCTTCTCCCAGATAGAGAAGTTGATTTCCCAGCACGTAAAATCATTATGCAATCCTACCCATCATTTTAAAATTTATGAGTTTAGCCACGGGAAACACTTGTCACATCGCTCATTAACCGCGAGCACGGCTATTCGAATAGATTGATTAACTCACACTGCAGTGGATGTACACTTTACCCGTACTTCGCAGCTACTCATTGAATGAGCTCACATCCCTCTATATGGGACGGTCACGGCAAAGCCTTTCGATAACCTCACTTTGGCGTACCCGCTCCATGAACTTAAGCCCTCATGCACTCTAGCCGTCATTTCCTAGCGGTGAGAGGAGTTCTGGCGTTCCCGGGGTAAGAGAAAGAATTGCTCTATCCTTGAACTTTCCATCTTCATGTCCTTTTCTTTATGTCTTCATTTCTTCATGTTGATCGCATGCCCGATCTCTGCCGTACCAACCAGCGGTACACCCCTCGGAAGGCCCTTAACTATCGTCCGAGCACCCACCGTGGTGCACCCCACCGGCAAGCCCTTACCTCAACGCCAACACCTGAACCTACTATGCAAGGATACCCTCCGCTCGGATATTTAATCGGCTAGGTCTATACCCATTCGAGAAGTACGGTTGTGCGGCTCGTTCTAAGTTGTAGTCTCATGGCTCGGTCCTTAACCGACCGGGACGGTACTAGCCTTTTCCGGAATCCACCCAAATCCATCCATCCGCCCCAGTCTAAAAACATTGGTTTGTATTTTCATTTTTCATCAAAGCCATTTCCAACATGATCAAGGCAACGTGGCGCTCATGTCTCCACTTGCCGTGTCTCAACCATCTTCCCAAGATAGTTGCCCAAGCACGAGGCTTATTTGTAAAATCATGAGTATGCAAGAATCTAGTATAAGCGTGGCTAAGCATTTTATCAAGATAACCTCCGGTTGCATCACATCGAAGGTTTACAAAGAATATTTCTAAGGGTATTCAATATCAAGGCAGGATATATCAAGAATAGGTACTCATTTGTGTATGGCATGAAATTTGTAATTGAAAACAACATCATTTCACAAAGTAGGATCAATATGTTCAAAGGGATGTGTTGACTTGCCTTGCTCGCACACTTGTTGGTTGGGGTCTTCTGCGTACTTAACGTCTTCCTCGGATGCTAATCATACGTGCGAGAAATCGAATTTGAATTCGATTAGAATTCAAATAGAATCCAGTAAGATCCAAAAGAAAACCAAGTAAATCGCAACAGCGGCTCCTAACACTAGGCTATGACTCTATGCGAACCTAGGCTCGAGTTTCGACGAAATCCGGGTTAGAGCGAAAGGGTTATAAGGACCCGAAGTTTTGTATTGAATCCGCTTTCGTTAAGAAGGGAGCGATATTTATTTTAATATGCTTAAAGTTTGAGAAATACTAGAGTTGATGATTCAATTAATAAAAGGAAGTGATTACCTTTCAATTTCATCAAATTATTTCTCGGGTCGAGAAGCCCTAGGGTTTATAATAATCAAAATTAATTGGTGTCGCGGTCTACCGAAAATGGGTTGGGAAGGTTTCTATGGAGCAACGCCGTCAAATGTACATACATATATATATATGCATATATGTATATATATACATATAGCAAAGGATTGACTAGGGTTTATAAAGATGGTTTTGAAATTATTATAAGGGTTCAAAAAAACAATAGATGGATGGATGGGCTTTACAAAAGATAGAGATTTTACGAGAGGGAATAGACTAAGGAGTTTGAGTATAAAGTTTTTATTCATGGGAAATAAATGGTAATATAAAGTTCATTTTTATCTGTAAGAACATTTTGAGAAAGGATAAAATAATATACTCTCAAGAAAATTCTTGTAAATTAAGTTTAAGGTTCAAAAAGAGAAAATATAATTTTTGTGATTTTTACTAGGCTCCTACAAATTTTAATTCTCAAAAGAAAATGGAAATAAAAATTTTCCAAAACCTTGAGTCGGCTGGGAATCGAACCTGCGCCCTCTCCCTCTCACGGCTCGGCTCAAGCCACTAGGCTAGCGAGCCCACCTCGTCCTTCTCTCTCCTTCTTTTTTTTCTTCGTTCTTTCCTCTCTTGCGCTGGCAAAGGAAGAGAAAAAAATAAAATAAAATGGCGCGGGGAGGGATTCGAACCCGCGACCTTCCTCTCTCGGCTCAGCTCTCTCTCCACTGGGCTAGCGAGCGGATTACATCCAACTCCCCGTTTCTTCCTTCTTCTTTCTTCTTTCCTTTCTTCTTCTTCCTCGCGAGTCCGACGGCGCGCACAGCCGAACAATGGCGAGGGAAACTGGAGCTCCGCATCTAATCGATCCTACTCTCTCTAGGCGACATAAGGAACTCTCCCCGAGGCATAGACGAACCGAGGAGGCGGCGGAACGAGCCGGCGACGGCGGCCTTGCCGCAGCGGCGGTGACGCACGGTGCCGCGCGCTCCGGTCAAGTTTCGGCCGAACTAGCGGGTCTCGAGCAACTACGGGACATGGGGAAGCTAGCTAGGGGCTTGGATCGGCCGTAAAGGGGCGGTGGTGTCCTAGCGACGTGCGCACGGCGACGGCCGAAACAGAGGAAATGCGGCGGCTCGTCGGCGACGGGTCTCGGCGGCTAATCGGTCCGGAAACTTAGGGGAAACGAAGCTTATACCATGGAGATCGTGGAAGTACCTTCAATTTGGGAAGAAATCGACTAGGGACGACGAATTTTGGACTTTGCTCCGGGCGGTCGGCGCTAGGGTTCTTCGGCTCCTCGTCGGTCTCCTTCAAAATTTGAGCGATGAGGTGGGGGAACTTTGGGGAAAACTTGAGGGAAATAGAGAGGAGTGACTCATGAAGAAATCTTGTATAGGGAACTTGATCGCCCGGACTTTTTATAGGTGTTCCATGCCGGGTTAGCTCGAGCGAGGCCAACGGCCATGGCGTGCGCGTGGGGGGCATGGCGACGTGTGGCGAGCGCCGGAGGGGGCTGGCGCGGCGAGCGGCACGTGGGCGTGAGGGCAGCGGGGTCGGACGAGAGCGCGGCGCGTGGTGGCGCTCGGGCGGGGTCCGGCGCGGGCTGCGCGGCGCGGGCGTGCGGGCGAGCCGGGCTGGCGCGGGCGTGGTATGGCGGGTGTTGTGCGGGGCGTGGTGACGCGAGCGACGGCATACGGACGCTGCGTGCGGCGTCGGGGTGACGCGGCGACGAGCCGTGGCGACGCGCGGCGTACGGCGATTCCCTGCGCGCGAGAGGGTGACGTCGGCGAGAACGTGCGTGCACGAGGCCCCTGTACGGCGAGTGACGCGGGGCGCGCGGTGGCGAGGCGGTCCGGGGTCCGGGTACGTCGTCGAACAGTGGCGCGCAATGAATAGTGACTTTTCCGATTTTCCCGAATTAAATTTCCTATTTTCCCAATTTTATTTCCATGCACCCCCAAAATTCAAAATAAAATATAACACATCTAAAAATAAGTTGTAAAATATATTGCCAACCTTTTCACCCACTTTTATTATTTTACAAATATATTTTACATATCTAATTTAATTCTTTTCCTCAATTCCGAAAATGCGATTTTGATTCAAGTTTAACTTCTAGATTTCATATACATACCCTAAAATATTTTATTACTCATTTTTCTCACTAATTAATATTACTCAATCACCTAAATAATGTTTTGCTCCCAATTATATATTTTTATAAATCCATAACCCTTTCCCTATTTTATATTAAAATTCCCAATTCTAAACTCAAAAAATTTTCTCCCAGCGAAAATTCAAATCTTTTGGTTTTTCACAAACACCGAGATGAATCACTTGCGTATAAATTTATGCAACCAAGCTGGCAAATAAGAAGCAAAAACTCGATCAAGAAGCAACACTCAAAAGGTTTTTGTAAGTTCCGATTTTTAATTCCCGGTTTTAAATTCTCCGATTTTCGGGTGTTACGAATGTAATTAATGTGATTATCCCATTAGGTGAGATAGTGGTAATTAAGCATGGCTAAGTGTCACACCCAAAGTTTATTTTAGTTTAAAATTCATTTAATAAATCCTCTAAAGAAATGTCATGCCCAGAAATTCAAAACCAGAATTTCTGAAGCTATGTGTGTATTAAAAATCCGTCCATGACCAGCCAGGGTACACACATGACAATTGTTGATATTACGATCCACATCTTAGAAACAATAAAAAATTACCAAAGAGCAAGTGGAAAAAGAAAAATAAAAGGATCTAAAGCCTAATCTTGATGCTTGCAGCATGGCACCTACACTCCACAGGCATCTCCAGAGTACGGACAAAGCCTACTCGTCTTCAACATCTTCATCAGCTTCAGGGACTAGCTCTGGGGAGAAGAGGCAAGGATGAGTACTTCCAACATACTCAGCAAGTCATACCGGAAGAGGAGGTATGAGTGCAAGGGGAGACAAGGAAAAGGCTAGGGCTTGACTTTTTACCACAAAGTAGCTATTTCACAACAATATTTCAAAAATAGTAAAACAGATGTAATTTATTAAATAGTATTAATATCAACTTTGTCCAATATTATCCCCACATTGCGACAGGCCCAAACCATCCACCTATACTAGTCATGTTCCATTAATCAGGTTATTAGAGGTGTGGGACTAATCACAGTGAATCTAGTCGATCGCCCATAACTGCGAGCATGACTATACGAACAGTTTTACTCTGATCAGAGGTGTACAACTGTACCCACAAGACACAGCCCACGACACGTTTCCGTGAGCTGGAATACCGCCATGGTACCCCGGAAAGGGACTACGAAAGGATCTTTCGTATAACCCCCCTCTAACGAATCGTACCACACCAAGGTTTCACCCCCACGCCTAACTGGGTAGTGGGAAGGCCCCCCCGAGTGGCACGGTGAAACCGGTAGCCCAGCAACCGGTAAGCTCCCGGCCGCTGCAACTCCATCATGCTCACCCTTGCCAGGGAATGTTGGCTAGGGAAAGGCTACACTATAGGTCCCACCGTTGCCTATTCTAGCTTGTGGTTAGTACAATATTTTTTTCCTGGGTTTCCCGTGGACCGGTCCTTACTTGCCATGGGTGCGACTATCCAAAACCAATGCGCCCACAGCCCACCAGTGTGATATTTTAGTTGATAATCATGATCATAATGTCACAAGATTAAGTTCAACATTTAATGTATCTAATATAGTATGATTCAGTGAAAAGATCCATTTAGTGTGCTAGTTGATCTTAGTAGGGCTAAGCATATCCTAGACCAATATCTAGTCATATTAATACCCAAGTTTTATCAAAGGTTCATAGTGATCAAGTCCTAAGGCTGAGTACTAATAGTAAGGGTGTAATAATTCCCATAAAATGACATTTTAAAATAAATGTAGTTTGTAAGTATAGCGAGGTATTTTAGCAAAACAGGAACAATATGATCAATGATGAAGCATGGCATGCCTTGCTCTTCGACTTGAGGAAACTCTGCAACAACTTCGAAGTAAACGGGATCGACAGAACAACCGGGATCTACACGACAAATAAAGCACTCAACAAAACCTGCTAAAAGTCTACTGAAACAGGGAACAGAACCATTATAATGGATTCTTGGCATTTTTATGATTTTAATGAAATTTGAATGGACTTAAACGGAGCTCGGATTGAAAAGATATGAATTTTAGAAGGTTAACTATGTTTATTACTAAAAAGAAAATACTTAATAAATTATTGCACAATAAAATCTGAGGCTTGCGTCGGCGGTTGGGCGACGTCGGTGGCCGAATGCTGACGTCATCGGCCACGGGAGCACCAGTCCATGGTGGACCGGGTCCACGGGCCGAGAGGCGGCCGGCGCAGCACGTGGCGCCGATGCAGCGGCCACGTGGCGCTGACACGGCGGCCATGCGAGCGGGCGGGATCCGCGGTCCCGATCTGTCGAGGCGATCGGACGGCGGGAACGGCGAGGGAAAGTGCGGCGGCGATGGAGCGGCGGCGCGAGGCGATGGAGTGGCACGGCATCGCGCGGGCGAAACCACACGCACACAGGGCGACAGCGCACGCACAGGCTGATAGGGAGAGAGGGAGGGGCAGCTCACCGCGGGATGCTGGAGAGGAGGGAGACGACGGCACGGGACGGCATGCGGACTGCGAGAGGCGGCGACGAGGGGCGGTCGCAGTGGCTCAAATGCCAGTGAAGAGGATGGAAAGGGTGTGGAGGACCGACGTGGCTCGGTATGGCGAGAATGGGCGGCCGAACGGCGACGAAGGGCGACGGGGCTCGGGTGCATGGCGCTAAGGCAAGAGAGGGCACAGGAAGCTTGAGTGAGAGCGTGGGGAGGACGAGGAGGGAGTCGGCCTACTTTTATAGGGCTTGGGGAGGTCGGTTTCGGCTGAGGGTGGCGGGAATTGCTCGTAGGAGTTAATGGAGAGGAATAATGGCCAACGATGGTGGGTATGGCCATTAACGGTGCGGGAGCAGTGGACGGGGGCGGCAACGGCCGACGGTGGGTGCAGGGAGTGATGGCGGCTTGATTACGCACGCGGGAGAGGCGGAGCGGCCTAGAATCGTGCAGCGACGAGGCGCGCGTGAGCGGCGGCGGCGCGATCGGGGAAGACGACGGGGCTTACAAGCGGGCCCCACCTGTCAGTGGCCCGGGAGAGAGGGGGAGGGAGATTTTGACTTTTCGCACATGGGGGAGGCTAACAGGCCGTGGCCTTCGGTCGGCCCACGAGAGGAGGGAGGAAAGTTGGGGCACGTAGGAGGAACCGGCCGTTGGCTTGGGTCAGTGGGCCAAGAGCCAAATTTTGGGCAGGAAAGGACGAAGAGAGGAAAGGGAATTACCCCGGATTTATTTAGTTCTGCTTTTGATTTTAATTGGTTAAAAATTATTTCTAGTGCTATGAAAATTCCACTAAAAATCATGTTAATGTATTTTGACCGGTAGAATTTAAGAAAAATCCTACCATGCCATTTCCATTTAGAATTTGCATTTTAAAATTATTTCTTTGCTTTATGTTAAATAACAAATTATTTTCTTTTGTGATTTTCTTTAATGATTTTTAAAAATGGAAAACTCCAGGGTGTGACAAACCTACCCCCTTAAACGGAATCTCGACCCCGAGATTCAAAGGTATTGACGAAGAGATAAGGATGAGCGGCCTTTAACTCATCTTCCCTTTCTCATGTGGCTTATTCTTCTGACCGATGAGGCCACTCAACCCAACAGAACCTTATAACCATGTTCCAGATTCTTTGCTCAATTGTTTCGAGGATACGAGCTGGTTTCTCCACATAGGTCAAGTCCTCCTGAATCTCAATCTGATCTGGACTTGCTTGTTCTTCTGGTACCCTCAAACACTTTTTGAGTTGTGAGACATGGAATACATCGTGAATACCAGCCATGGAGGATAGAAGCTCAAGCTGGTATGCCACTTCTCCTCGACGTTCCCGAATCTGATATGGTCCCATGAAACGTGGTGCCAACTTGCCATTTGTCTGGAAACGGTGCACTCCTCAGAGCGGAGTGACCCGAAGATATACATAATCAACTGCTTCGAATGCAAGGTCCCTTCGTTGGTTGTCTGCGTAGCTCTTCTGCCGAGACTGCGCAAATCTCAACCTTTCCATGACGGTTCTGACCTTTTCTTCCGCATCACTTAACACTTCAGTTCCATATAGCTGACGTTCACCAGTCTAGTTCCAGAATAGAGGTGTACGACACTTTCGTCCATACAACGGCTCTAAAGGTGCCATCTGCTAACTTGCTTGGTAGCTATTGTTATAAGAGAATTCTATGTAAGGGAAACTCTTGTCCCAGGCTCCTCTGAATTTGAGATCACAGGCTTGCAACATATCCTCCAAGATTTGGTTTATCCGCTCAGTCTGACCATCAATTTGTGGATGATAAGCCATTCTAAAGTTTAAACGAGTACCAAGCTCTTCTTGCAGCTTCTGCTAGAACTTGGAGGTAAACTGACTTCCCCGGTCTGATATGATCTTTTTGGGTACCCCATGTAGGCACATGATCCTTGCGAGGTACAATTTTGCTAATTTCTTCCCCGGATAGGTGGTATGCACTGGGATAAAGTAGGCCACTTTGGTGAGTCGATTGACGATGACCCAAATTTAATCATGCCCTGACAATGTTCGAGGAAATCCGGTGATGAAATCCATTCCAATTTCTTCCCACTTCCATTCCGGGATCTGGAGTGGTTGTAACAGTCTAGCGGGTCTTTGGTGTTTTGCCTTCATTCGCTGGCATATGTCACAAAGTGCAATGAACTCAGCCATTTTCCTCTTCATGCTGACCCACCAAAACTTTTCTTTCAGATCCTGGTACATCTTTGTACTTCCCGGATCGATAGAATACTGACTCTGATGGGCTTCGGTGAGGATCACGCACTGCCTTGTACCCATGCAGATTGTTCCATGCTTGTCTTCCAAAAAATCACGAGCTTTCCCAACTCTAATGTTCTTCTTGAGCTCAGCTATATCAGGATCGGATGCCTGAGCTGCTCGGATTTGGTCTATGAGAGCAGGTTTGGCTTCAAGGGTGGCCCCGTAACCAGGTTAACAATTCCTAGGTTTAGGCGCTCTAGATCTTGTTGCAACTTTACACACATCTTTTCTGTGTTGATAGAGTTGCAATAACTCTTCTGACTCAAAGCATCAGCTACCACATTAGCTTTGCCGGGGTTATAGTGTATTCCAAGATCATAATCATTTATCAACTCCAACCATCTTCGCTGATGGAGGTTTAAGTCCGGTTGGTGAAGATGTACTTCAATCTCTTATGATCCGTATACACTTCACTGTGATTACCGATTAGGTAATGCCCCCATATCTTCAAGGCATGGACCACTGCTGCTAGTTAAAAGTCATGGGTTGGATAGTTGGTTTCAAGCGGCCGCAACTTGGCGAGAAGCGTATGCGACCACTTCTCTTTCTTGCATCAACACAAATCCTAACCCTTGGTGAGATGCATCACAATAGACTTGAAAATCTTTATTTGATCCGGTAGGATCAAAACTGGTGCAGACACCAACTTCTTCTTAAGCTCTTCAAAACTCTTGTTGCACTCTGCGGTCCATTTAAACTTCTCATCGTTCTTCAGCATTTGCGTCATTGGCTTCGTAATTCTGGAGAAATTTTCAATGCACCGACAGTAATAACCTGCAAGTCCAAGAAAACTTCTGATCTGGGTAACGGTCTTTGGTGAAGTCCACTTGGTTACTGATTCCACATTAAAGAGGTCAACTGCTACTCCTTGAGCATTCACGATGTGACCGAGGAATTGCACTTCCTTTAACCAAAAGGCACACTTGCTGAACTTAGCATAAAGTTGATGATCCCTTAACTTTTCGAGCACTAAACAAAGATGTTGCTCGTGCTCCTCTTCAGACTTGGAGTAGATAAGTATGTCGTCAATGAAAACAATGACAAACTTGTCCAAAAATTCCATGAACACTTTGTTCATGCAATTCATGAAGAAGGCAGGTGCATTGGTAAGTCCAAAAGACATAACAGTACACTCGTATAAACCATACCGACTGATAAAAGCAGTCTTGGGAATGTCCTCCTCTCGAATTCTTAACTGATGATAACCTGTTCACGGGTCTATCTTGGAGAACACCTTTGTTCTCTTTAGTTGGTCAAACAGATCATCGATCCGTGGCAAAGGATACTTGTTTTTAATAGTAACCTCATTGAGTGCGTGTTAATCGACACACATCGTCTTGGTCTTATCCGTTTTCTCCACAAATATTACCGGAGCACCCCAAGGTGACGTGCTCGGACGGATGTAACCTTTTTGCAGTTGCTCATCAACTTGCTTCTTGACTTCTGCTAACTCATTTGCTCCCATCCTATAGGGTCTCTTGTGGATTGGAGCAGTTCATGGGATTAAGTCAATCCAGAACTCTATCTCTCTCTGTAGTGGCATTGTGGTTAGGTCTTCCAAAAAGACATCAAGATATTCACAAACTACTGGAATATCCCCTAATTTCTTTGGGATCTTTCCTTCCTCCTCTTGTATTTCCTTGGTGGAGACCTGATTCAAACCCGCTACCAGCTTCGGTGGCGTTAGGGGATGGAAAACAACTTTCTCCCCATTACCATTGGTCAAGTTGATCATAAGGCTTGCGCAATCAATAATTCCCTTACATCTAGGCCCTTCGATTCCAGAAGGATAAGATTGGGTAGAAATTGGGATCCTTGAATTTCTATTGCACTCGAGGGGAAGTAGTGAGCGGTGTTCAAATGTTTTCCGGGGCATGAACCCACATGGGTTTCACTAACCATATCCCATGTGCCCCAACAAAAGCCTTTGATATAAATGAATGTGTTGCACCATAATTGAACAAGACTATTGTAGTAAAGGAGTTCACAAGGAACGTAACACCCTGAAAATCGGAGGTTTAAAAAAATCAAAATCTAAAATTTGGAACCTACAAAAACTTTTGGATTGTTGCATCTCGTCGTATTTATTTGCCTCTTATTTGCAAGTTTTACTGTGTGTTATAAATAAAGAAATATTTAAAAGGCGGAAATGTCGAAAAGGTTATGTAAACCCTAAACGAAAAGGAAATTCCAAAATAAATATTAGAAATGAAAATTGAGAAAAGCTAAGGTTGATAAGAATTTATTTTGGATCAAAACTGTATTTTTGGAAAATACAAAAAAATAAAATGAAATAAGGTAATATGTAAGAGTGCAAATAAAAAGGATATATATAAAAATATATAAAATAATATATATTAATAAAGTTGGGTAAAAGATTAGAAGTTTAGAATTAAATTAAATTTATAATTGAGGCCAAAACTATATTTTTAAATTATGGGTGAAATGTAAAAAACAAATAAAAATTAAAAAAAAAGAAAATCGTGAAAAAGAGAAAGCGCACCGTTCACCGGGCGCCAGGTGTTCGACGCCGGTCTTGCCGTACCGCGAGCACGTCGCCGTGACGCCACGCGTTGCGCGCACGTTCCTGGCCCTCCCCGCGTCAACGCGCCGGACCATGCCGTCGCGTCGACCGCAATGTGCCTGCGCCGCACCGCCGTCAGCCACGCTGCGCCCACTCCGCGCTGTGTGCTCGCCGTCGCCTCGCCGTCGCGTCACCACCCCGCGCCCATGCCGCCATCCCGTCGCACCTCCCCGCGTCAACACCGTCGTCGTGTCGCCCGCCCTGTGCCGTGCGTTAGCCACGCCGCATCGTCGCATCGCCCGCCCTATGCGACCATACCGATATAGACGGCTATAAATAGGGCACCTCGGACAAAAATTGGAATACAAAATTTGTTCCTTAACTCCTTCTCTAGCTTCCTCCCAAATTTCCCCAAATTTCATACTCCGAATCGCGTGAATTTTGAAGAACACCGGAAGATCCCTAGTTTTAGCTGCCGGAAGGAAAATTCAAAAATTCGTCACTCGCGGTTGATCTCTTCTCAAATTGAAGGTACCATTGCACTCTCAATGTCTAGAGCTCTATTTCCCCTCACTTCCCCAAGTCAATAACCCACCGGAAGTCACCGTGAACGAGCGCCGTCGAAGTTTCTCTGTTCGGCCGCCGTCGTGCGCACGGTGCCGAGCCAACCCAAGCCCTATCCGAGCAAACCAACCGCATGGGAGTGATCCTTGTAGTCCTTAGATGCTCTAGGACCCCTTGGTTTGGCCGCACCATCACCGGAGCATCACCGCGACAAGCGCCGCTGTCGCCATGGCCGCCTCGCCGTCGCTAGCTCATCCCGTTGCTTCTCTGGCCCGGCCGAGTCCCAAAATGGATTCCCGGTAGTCTATAGGTGGATAAAAGCCCCTTAGTTTCCCAAGTCCGGTCCTCCTCACGGCGGCGCCCTCTTCCCACCCCCACGCCACGCTAGCAGAGAGAACAGAGGAAGAAGGAGGAGAGAAAAAAAGGAGAGAAAAGAAAAGGGGAAAAGAAAAGAAAGAAAAACAAAAAGGAAAAATGTAGAAATAGAAAAAATATTTTGGGGTATTATTCAGAAATTGTTTAAGCAAAAATATATTATTCTAAAATAAAATTAGGGTTAATTAAAGGCTAAAAATTCAATAATATTAAGAGAGTAATTATCACATGAATTGAATTAGAAATTTATTATAGTCTAAATTGTTAATAAAATTTTATTATATGAATTTCTTTCAAAAATTTAAACTTCAAAATTATTTATAGCTTCAAGCTTTAGGGTTAATTATTTTTCGGATTCGATTATTTAACTCTAGGGTTGTCGGCCCGATAAATTTGGATATAACAATTAAATTAACCATTTATTTTCCTTGTATTATATTTTCAAATCGTCGATCATAATATTTCTAAGATTTAAAAGTGGATTAACTTGGAATAATATCACCTCGTAATAAATTAAATCGGTAAAATCACGAAACATCAAATTATTATAACTCACCCGTTTTAATTCAGATTTTATCAAAACTTGAACCTAAATTCATCTAAAATCGTAGACTAGTTTTAGGAGCCGCTTTTGCGATTTATCTGGCTTTTGGTGATATTTATTTGAATTCTAATCGAATCCAATTGGATTTCTTGCACGTATGAATAGAGTCCAAGGGAGCTGTTGAGTTCGTTAAAGACCCAGGTCAACAAGGTTGCAAGCAAGGCAAGTCATCACTACCTTTGAACATAGTGAGCCTATTTGCGAACTTGTGTTGCTTTTAAACTTAAACATGCATGCTATACACGAAGTATTCCTATTCTTGCTATACCATGCCTTGATATTGAATACCAATAGATATATCCCTTGTAACCTATGATATGATCTGTCCAAAGGAAATCTTCGGTAAATGCTTAGCCATGCTAATATTAGATTCATGCATACTCATGTTTACAAAATGCTATATGCTTGGGCAACTATCTTGGGGAAGGTGGTTGATGTTCGGCAAGTGGAGACATGAGCGCCACTATGGCATGACAAGGATAAAATGATTCTTTGATGAAAAACTAAAACAAACAAATGTTTTAGACTGGGGCGGCTGGATGATTTGGGTGGATTTTGGAAAAGGCAAGTGCCGACCATTGTCAATTAAGGACCGAGCCCTGAGACTATAACATGAAACGAGCCAGTACAACCATACTTTTTGAATGGGTATATACCTAGCGGATTAGATAGCCGAGCGGAGGCAGTATCCCAGCGTAATGGTTCCAGTGTTGAGATGTGATTTGTGTTGTTGAGATGGGGCTGTGGCCTAAGTGTTGAAGTGATGAATCGAAATCGGAAATTAATTATAACTTAAAGATCGAGTGAGTTTTCCCTTACCCCAGGAGCACTAGAACTCCTCACACTGCTAGGAAATGACGGCTAGAGTGCAAGAGGATTTAAGTTCATGGAACGGGTAATGCCAAAGTGAGGTTATCGAAAAGCTTTATCGTGACCGTCTCATATGTTGGGACGTAGGCTTATTTGTTGGGCAGTCACGGAGTACGGGTAAACTATACATCCACTGCAGCGAGAGTAAATCAATCTATTCGAATAGCCGTGCTCGCGGATATAGAGTGGCGTGACAAGTTTCTCTCTTGGCTAGACTCAAAATTTTAAAATGATGGGATGGGCTTGCATAATGATTTTTATGTACTGGTGGCCCAACTTCTCGAAAGACGAGAAGGGGTAGATCCCCAGAAAATCATGATGAACCGGTGGCGGGAAGCCATCCTTGGAATCACAAAGGATGGTGGATAGAATCGTCGCCGATTTAATGAACTATGGAAATAAAACTTGATCAGGCTTAGATCTTAGGTTTGTGAAAAGAATTGCAAAACTGGCTTTATGCAAAAAGAACCTGTCGACCCCCGTTTATTAGGACGGGAATCATTCGTGTTCATAGTACCATATCCCTGGATCGAGTAGTTTGGTACCCACGAATACAGTTCTGAATTACCAGGTGCAAAGTGCACGAATAGTCTTACATTGAACTTATTACAATAATAGGCCCGAAGGCAATATCCAATACATATCATTTGCACAAAGCCAATTTTCACAAATCATTTCACAAACCTAACATCTAGCCAGTCAAGTTTTAGTTCCAGAATATATTAAATCGGTGATGGTTCTGTCTGCCATCCATCGTGATACCAAGGATGGTTTCCCGTCTCCGGTTCGTCGTGGTTTTCTGGGGAGTCTATCCCTTCTCGCAGGTCGAGAAGTTGAGTCCACCAGCATTCAAAAACATTATGCATAACAACCCATCATTTTAACATTTATGAGTCTAGCCACGGGAGAAACTTGTCACGTCGCTCATTAACCGCGAGCAAGGCTATTTGAATAGATTGATTGACTCACACTGCAGTGGATGTACACTTTACCCGTACTCTGCGACTACTCATTGAATGAGTTTACATCCCTCTATATGGGACGGTCACGGCAAAGCCTTTCGATAACCTCACTTTTGCAGTACCCGCTCCATGAACTTATGTCCTCATGCACTCTAGCCGTCATTTCCTAGCAGTGAGAGGAGTTCTGGCGTTCCCAAGGTAAGAGGGAAAACTCACTTAATCTTTAAGTCATTGTTAGGTTCAGTTTATTATTCACATAAAGGCCTTTTGTCTCATCACAAACACGGGCATCCTACCATTGGTAGGTCCTTAACTCAACACCTACACCTGAACCACTATGATACTGCCTCCACTCGGCTATCTACTCTGCTAGGTCTATACCCATTCGAGAAGTACGGTTGTGCTGGTTCGCTCTAAGTTATAAGTCTCATGGTTCGGTCCTTAATTGACCAGGGACAGTACTAGCCTTTCCCGGAAACCACCCAAATCCATCCATCCGCCTCAGTCTGAAAACATTGGTATGTATTTTCATTTTTCTATCAAAACTATCTTCAACATGATCGAGGCAATGTGGCGCTCATGTCTCCACCTGCCGTATCTCAACTACCCTCCCTAAGGTAGTTGCCCAAGCATATAGCATTTGTAAAAATATGAATATGCAAGATTCTAGTACAAGCGTGGCTAAGCACTTTACCATAGATATCCTCCGGTTGTATCACATCGAGGGTTACAAAGAATATTTCTAAGAGTAATCAATATCAAGGCAGGGTATATCTAGTATAGGTACTCATTTGTGTATAGCTTGCAATTTGTAATTGAAATCAACATTATTTTGCAAAGTAGGATCAATATGTTCAAAGGGATGTGTTGCCTTGCCTTGCTCGCACACTTGTTGGCCGGGGTCTTTAACATAGTCGTGCTTGCTCCCTTGGTTGCTATCCGTACATGCAAAGATCAATTGAATTCGATCGAATTCAATAAAATACCAAGAGAACAAAAAGAATCATAAAAACGACTCCAAACGTTTAGCCTAGAATTCTACTCGAGTTCGGACAAGAGTTGTTAGGATAAAATCCGAGTTAAAAACGAGTTGATGCCCTAGGGTTTTCGCAAAAAAAACGTCGATCGCATTTAATTAAGAAATAAATTTAGAAATGCAAATCAAGAGGTTTGAGCACTAAAAGAAACACATTTTTAATGGCGGAAAATAAATAAACAAAATCCGGATTAAAATGACGCGAAACGAAATCTCTGAAAAATCCGATTTCTATCTCCGAATTTGCTCCGAGAAAATACACGAGAAAACAATATATTTTTGCCCAAATATTTTCCCAAATATTTCCTAAAGACTTTTCCTATTTTTTTCAAATTTTTCCCTATTCTTTTCTATTTTTTCCTTTTTCCTTTTTCTTTTCCTTTTTCTTTTCTTTTTCTCTGTTTACTATTCGCTACAACCTGCTCGACCAGCGCTCTGCTTCCTTTCTCCTCTGTTTCCTGCCGGGGACCGGCGCAAGCGAGGGGGAGGGGTGGCGGCTCGGGGCTTACCGGTGACGGCGACAGCAAGGGGAGGCTGTGGGGCACCGGCGCATGACGGTGGTGGCTTGCGGCGACGATGGCGCTCGGCGGAGATGGCGCTCGGCTGCGATGGCGCTCGAGAGCTAGGGTTGCGGCGAGGAACGGCGAGGGGAAACGGCGGCGAGGTGGGGAAAGAGAGGGGCTTCGACCCTCTTTATAGGCGCGCCAGGGAAAAGAGTACGGGAAGAAGGGGGACCGACGCACGGGACGGCGATGGCGCACGCGGCACGCGGGCGAGCGCGGCCGGCGCGGGAACGCGGCGACGCACGGGGCCGGGCGCGGGCGTTGGCGCATGGCGAGAGCGCGCGCAGGCACGGTACGGTGGGCGACGCGCGGCGAGCGAGCACGGGCTGGGCCGGCACGGCGCGGCGCGCGGCGTGCGCGGCGGGACGGGTGCGGCGGCACGGCGCGTGGCGCACGGCGCGGGCGGGGCTGGGCACGGCGTGCACGGCGTGCGGGGCAAAGTCGGGGCCGGGGCGCGGCGCGTGGCGTGGTACGGTGGGCGACGCGCGGCGAGCGCGAGGCCGGGGCCGGTACGGCGTCGAACACCGTGAAGTATTGAATAGTGCTTTTTCGATTTTTCGATTTTCAATTCCATTTTCCCATTCCTATTTTCTTTCACTCTAAAAATTCCAAATAAAAATCTAGTATTCCCAAAATTAATTTAAAAATATATTTTCAAACTTTTCACCCACTTTAATTTATTTAAAAATATATATCACCTTATTTAATTTAATCCTTCTTTCTTAAATTCATAAATCACAATATTTAATTCCAACTAATATATAAATCTTTTAAAATATTTTATTGCACATTTCATTTTCTAATTAATATTTCACAATCACCAAATAATATTTTATTTTCCAAACACACATTTTTATGAATCCACACCCTCTTCCTATTTTATTTTAAAATTCCTAACCTTAGACTTCAAGATTTTTCTCCCCAATGAAAATCAAAATCATTTGATTTTTCTCAAACACCGAGATGAATCGTTCACATATAAATTTATGCGACCAAGCTGGCAAATAAGAACCAATAAACACGATCAAGAAGCAATGAGCAAAAAGTTTTTGTAAGTTCCATTTTTTTAATTTCCGATTTAAAATTCTTCGATTTTCTGGGCGTTACAGAACCATAACCATTGCTTGATTATCCCCTATCATATGCATCCTTGTTTGGTGACTTGCTGAGTATGGTTGGTACTCACCCTTGCTATACGCACAAACATTCAGATGTGGATAATAAAGACCTGAAGACCCGTACGCATTCTACCAGGAGGGTGATGGCGTCCAGTAGGTCTTAGATCCGGTCGTTGCCTGTGGCAATGGCGTGTCGCTGCCTTCTTTCTGCTGCCTTATCTAAACTCTTTTTTTTATTGTATTCCGGACCGTTGGGTCCTATGTTCTAGATATTGCCTTCGGGCTCTATATTTTAATATTTTGGGTGTGTCGATGAATGCATCATGCACCACATGATTTAGCAATGTATTCGTGGATACCAAACTACTCGATCTAGGGAAATGTTACTATGAACATGAATGATCCGTTATAAAAAAACGGGGGTCTACAAGGAACATACCGAATATGACTTTTGGTGCACCTTGGGCTTCCTCTACTGAAGCATGATTCACCCTTGCTTGGACGAACCGAGGTGTGCGCTTAGGCTTTGGACATTTATCCACAAAATGCCCGGGCTTGCCACAGTTAAAGCAATTGCCCGGTTTACCTCTGAAGTCCTTCTTCGGCGGTGATGGCTTGTGCTGTTGCTGCGGTTGCACCATTGAAGGACACGGAGCACGATTATGCTGCTGCTGCCCATTGCGGCTACTGCCAACTTGGAAATTTCTCAGGTGATATGGCCGATGCTGGTGGACGATCATGGTGGTAGGTCTACCCTGACCTCCGAGCGTGAAGCACGGCTGTTGGGGATTCCCTGGGTGAGGCTGAGGTCTGAACTGAGCAGCCTTTCTTTTCTTGCTCATCTTATTACGCTGATCTTCTTGGCGGATAGTCTTGTCGACTAGCTTCTCGAAATCGGCATATTCTCCCGAGATGAGCTTGTCCGTCAGTTCATCATCAAGTCCAGATAGGAACTTCTCTTGTCGTTCGGCATCAGTGCGCATGTCCTCCGGAGCATAACGTGGCCACCGATTAAACTCGTGCAGATATTCGATGATAGTCCTGTTGCCTTGTTCGAGGGATCTGAATTTCTCACAGTCTGATTTTCATTTGGGATTAAAAAATCATTTAATAAATCATTTCCTAGACAATAAATAAAAGAAAAAGCATTGTAATCAAGTGAAAATATTAAGGAAATTAAATTTTCCTTTAAACATCATGGCTGTAAATATTTTTGAAATATTCTCCATGCCCTAAAGTACTCTCTGGAATTTTTTGTTAAATTTTGGAGCTCGAAATAATTTCAATAATACAAATAACACTTCAATAATTATTTAAATAGATTAATTAATCTTTAACTGAGCTGGAGATATTTTTATTTAATACTTTGGGTGTTCATCTATTTTTAGGAATTTTCCTCAAATTATTTGAGCACTCGAATTATTTATAGAAAATCAAAGCTCATTTATGGATTAATTTAAATGAAAAACAAATTTAAAATCCTCCTTTTGATCTGGGCCTTAAACGGCCCAAAAAATCTGCCTTTGCTCCCTTGTGGCCCAGCTCGGCTGACGCAGCCGCCCCTCTCTCCTCCCTCGGCTCGACCCAACCGCGGCCCATGTCTCTCCAGTGCCACGCCAATTCCGTTTCCCATCCTCGGTTCCCCGTGCCACTGACGTGTGGGCCCCGCCTGTCAACCTCTCCCCTCTCTCTCTAAGCCGCCGATAGGTGGGCCCCACCTGTCGGGTCACCACTTCCGCGCCCGGCGGCCCGAGTCGCCGCCGCCATGCGTGCCGTCGCGCCCCACCTCTTCCGTGGTGTCCCGTGCCACGTTGGCCCGTGGCGAGCCCGCACGCGCTTTCCCGCACCCAACCCCGCTTTTCTTGCATCCTCCAACGGCCGCAATCGCATCCGAACAGCCGCCACCGCTTTTCTCCCTCCCTCTTCGAGTCGGTTGTGCCGGCGAGAAATTCTTGGCCCATCCGTGCCTAATCCAGACTCCTGAGCTCCTATAAAACTCTCCGCGCCATCCGCTGTGTTTCCCCTTTGTCGCCCGATCTTGTTTAGCCCTTTTTCGCCAAGCGCCGCTGTTAGTCACCGTCGTCCCCTCCATCACTGGTAAGCCACACTATTCCCTCTCTTTTCCTTCCCACGCGCAAGCCGAAACCGTGCCACCCGTCGCCGCCGCGTTGTCCCACGTCATTTCCTCTGTGTCGCGCCGCCGCCCGCCACCGCTTCCCGTGTCGCCGGCGAGTCGACCGGCAGCGGCGCGGCCATGGCCGGCCATGTCGAAGCTCGGCCACCGCCACCGTAAACCCTAACCCTAGCCTCGACGTCGCCGTCTGATCCATTGTGCGAGTGAATCAGGGCCGTCCATTTCTGCCCGCACGCCGCAGCTGTCCGATCGTGCCGCTATGCCATGGATGGCAGCCACGTGTCACTGCCGCCGCCACCGCCGCAAACCAAACCCTAGCATCGCCCGGTCGTCCGATCGCGCGTCGCCCCGACCGCTTGGATGTTACCACGTGGTGCGCCCGTGGAGCAGGTCCACCGTTAACCCGTGCGCCGCCGCCGCCGCTGACGTCGCCCTTTCTACCGACATCAGCCCTAGCCGCGACGCCAGCCCTTAGCTCCGCTTATGTCAGCTCCTCGCTTGCATCAAGAGCCGACGTCGCCCGCTTTCTCCACGCGTCGGCATTCCGCTTGCTGACATCATCCCGCGTCGTGCCGCTGACGTCTGCCCTTGATTTGCTGACGTCATTTAAAGCCTTTTACTTTTAAAAATAATTAAATATTGCACAATAAATCGTTTTAATTTCCAGAATTCATTTAAATGGTCCAAAACTTCTAAAATTCATATATAATTCATACGAACTCCACATTGGGTCATTCAAATTGCAAAATTTATCTAAAATTGAGCTCTACATGTTTGTTTACTTTTTATGTACTCTTATTTGGTTTTATTATGGTTTTTTCCTTGTTTTGCGTGCCAGTGTGTAGATTCCGCCGTTTCTGGAGTTCGTGCTAGCGAGGAAAAGAGTCCAGAAGTCTGTTTGAAGAAGCAAGGCAAGTCACACTTTCCTTGAAGCATGTTGATCCTACTTTTATAAATGTTTTACATTTTCAAATAAAATTGCATTGCTTTGCTAATTGCATGGAATAATGGAATACCTATATGCTTATTTGTGCCTTATTTACTTGATATCCGTTCTTTGCTAACCTTGGATGTTAATTTGACTAGCTTTAGTCACTGATGTTGATTTTAGCTGGAATTATATGCTTAGCCATACTTAATTACCACTAGCTCATTAAATGAGATAATTACATTATTTATTCTAGTCTCTGATGAGCTGCAAGCTCAAAACACCTAGCCATGTCTCATTGGTCATAATTATCTCAACTAAAATATGACATAATGGTGGGCTGTGGGTGCATGGTTTTGGATGATCGCACCCATGGCAATTAAGGACCGGTTCATGGGAAACCCTAGAAGAATTACAGCGCTTACCACAAGCAAGAATGGGTAACTGCTTGACTCGTAGTATAGCTTTCCTCTAGCCGACGTACCCTAGTGAGGGTGGGCGTGATGGAGTTGGGTCGTCCTTGGTTTTACAGGTTGATCGACTTTCGGATTCACCGTGGCACGCGGGGGCGCTGCCCATTACCCTTAGGGGAGTGGGGGCGAAACCTTGGTGTGGTATCGCTTGGTTAGGGGGAGTTGTGCCAAAGGTCTTGTCACGATTTCCCCCTTTGCAGTATCATGGTGGTACTCGGGCATGGTAACATGTGTGGAATCGTTTCTTGTGGGTAAAGTTGCGCACCTCTGATCAGAGTAAAACTATTTGAATAGTCGTGCCCATGGTTATGGGCGATTGACTAGATTCACTATGATTAGTCTCACACCATTTAATAATTTGACTTAATAGGAATTGTTTTAGTTCAGGTGGAATGGTTTGGCCTGTTCAACGTGGGGATGATGTTGTTCAGTGGAAGATTAATATTGCCCTATTTACTCAACTGTTCTACTATTTTTAAACATTAAATGTTTGTAAACCGTATTTATGAAAAATAGCCCCAAGCCACTCTTGTCTCTCCTTGCACGTCTGCATTTCTCAGTGTGACTTGTTGAGTATGGTGGTTGTACTCCGTCTTGCGATTTTTCCCCCTTTTAGAAGTGTAGTGCTTCTGAGTTGAAGATGGTGTTAGAAGACCAAGGCTCAGACCCTAGTTGAGTTTGCCCGTGGAGTGGAGCTGAGCCCCGCTAGTGTCGTCTTTTCCGCTGTTGTTTGTGGGTGTGTTGACTAAGTGCCTTTTCAGTAAGTATTTTATTTTACGCTTTATTTTACGTTTGGATCTGTGTATTAATTTGTTATTTTATGTACCCTGGTTGATTCCTGCACAGGGATTTAATACATAAAATAGTCAGAAAATTTGGCTAAATTTCGGGCATGACAGAATTCCCTCTTCTTCTGCGCCAAAATCCCTCCGGGAATGTGCACGTTCCAGAAGTAGTGGCAGAACTCTGCCCAAGTGACCACAGTTGCATCCGCTCTGTGGGTGACCAAGAAGTTATCCCACCAGGCAGAGGCAGGACCTTGGAGTTGATGGGTGGCAAAGGACACCCTTTTCTTGATCAGTGCACTGAAGCAGGTCCAACTTCTTCTCTATGGCATGAAGCCAATCATGTGCCTCCATGGGGTTGGTGGTGCTAGAGAAAGTTGGGGGCCGAACACGGAGAAACACTGGTAATTTGGATTGAGGGGGAGGTGGGGGTGTGAACTGGTTCTTGTTGTTCTACTGCTGCTAAAACTGCTGCATCATTTGTTTGCTGCATCATCGCAACCATCAATTGGGTTTGGTTAGCCAAGACTTGGGCCAAGGTGATGTTTTCTGGTGGTGGCGGTAGAGCGTTGCCATTGGCTTGGTTGTTGTTTCCAGCAGACTCGACATTGGCATTGGAGCCACCGTTCCTTGTGTTCACCATCTGAAGGAGTAGACCGAACAAGGAGAGGAAAGAAGGAAAATAGATTGGGCTCAGAAGCTAAACTTTATTAATTTAACTGCATTGATGTGATCTTTATTATAAGCACATAAAACCCACTCAACATCCTTAATTGGGCAACCAATACCAACACTTGATATAGGTTGACCACTACCCCACAACCAAAAACTCCTAACACACAGCTATTGACAAATAGAAAAAAACTAGGAAGATGGAAATCTAATGGTGACAACACTCTAGCGGCCGGAGCGGCTCCTGCAGTCGGTGGAGTCGAAGCCAGTCTCCTGGGAGTCACCATCTTCACGTCTCTGGGAGTCCACAAACACCACATCTCCACCCAAAGTCTCAGAGCTAGAGCTATTGCTGCCTCCGCTACTGCTGGACACGGAGATCCATCCGCCTCTATCTCCTCTGCCTTGGTAAGCCAAGGCCAGGGCAAAAGCAAGGATAGATCCAAACGCCTGAGTCGGAGCCGAGGCTGGAGCTGGTGGTGGTGCTGCAGGACCTGGGGGTGGTGGAGCCGGAGGGGGATTCCTGGGTGCCAGTTGGATAGGGATTGCAACGGTTCGGGTTCGGTTCGGGTAGAGTCTCTGGGCACCCAAAACCGAAACCCGAACCTGAAACCCGAAACCAAAACCGAAACTAATTCGGGTGAAAATCCATCACCAAAATCGAAACCCGCGGATACCCAAAACCCGATGGATTAACCGAAACCCAAAATTATTAACCAAAACCTAAATTTTTAACCGAAACCTGAAATAAGTATACATGCACATAGTTACTCGTGAATGGTTTACTTCTTAGTGCTTGATTTGCTCAAGAGTTGGCTCAGTAGTTCGTTAAACCCTATGATTCATACAAATAAAAATTTAGTACTGTCAGCTGAACTAGCATAGCATATTTTAGTTGTCACTATCTGTAAGAAACACATATATCTGCTTCAACATTCAGATAAGCTATTTTTTCCATACTCTTTTCTGCAATACAACTGTATGCAAATCAAGTTGCATTTTAGAAACTGTATCAATGTAAAAGCATCACTTGTGATTGAAGGGAGTGAACTTAAGCTTTCTACTCCTACAAAAAAGGAACCAGTATTTGGAGATTATGGGAACCGGATACCCTCATGGATAGCTTGTCCGATTAGTAGTAGGGATAGGTTACACTTCATGATTATGTAAACTGGCTATGACTTGGGTGTAAGGTAACGGCCCATAGTCATAACTTGGTAAGATAGAGGAGTCCGACATAAAATATGATAGGGTCTCCGACTTGTAAGCCCACCCTCCAATTCTATACAAGGGGGGTAAGGGGCATCCCTTGAGGGATATGCGATATACGAGATCACGAGATTAATAAAGACACTCGAAGGATCGAATCCCCGAAACAGGAGTAGAGTATTACCTCATGAGAGGGCCTGAACCTGTCTAAATCAACTTTTCCACTTAACCCATCGTGTTTGGTGACTTGACTGCACCCCCAATTTCTATTGACGAAACCAAGTTTCGACAGTTGGCGCGCCAGGTAGGGGAAGCGCGTCCAGACTCCTTCCTCATCTCGCCGACAAGCGCGATGGGATCTTCATCAGGAATGGATGACTTCGCCACCGATAGACTCGGCAAGCTCTCCCTCCTTGACTCGGATTCGGACCAGTCATGAGGAGGAGCCCTCTCGGTGCCGTTTGGGTTACCAAACGCCGCTGAGATCTATTGCAACCTTCTGACTTCCGAGTTGGAATCTATCCACTCGGGAGGAGAAACCCTCTCGGTGCCGTTTGGGTTACCAGGCGCCGCTGAGATCTATTGCAATATTCTGTCTTCCGATTTGGAACCAATCCACTCGGGAGAACCATCGTCGTCAAGCTACGACCCGGACTGGAACGATGCAGACTCAAGCAATCCGGGGTCAAGGGAAGGCGCCGTCATCCTCCAACCGCTCGGGTCATGCTCATCCACAGAGCTCAATGAGTACCTCATGATACGATATGATGTCCTGATCTTCAGGTGTAGGATCAAACTCTGGATAACTTTGCTGCAAGCAGCAATAACTAGTGCAACCTGATGAATAAAACTCAAAGCCAACCACCGTCTTTAACCGGCAACCTGAATCGAGGATTCACCCAACCACACTCTCAAGGAACCAACCAACACAGCCTACAATCAATCGAGGAAACCTCGAAGGGAGTAGGAGCACCAATTGGGAGCGGATGAAGCCGCCGCTTCTGTAAATCCCGCGAAGGAAATCACAATAGCAAAGGGGTAGAGATCACTCTCTAGGGTTTGTTAGCACACAGCTGAACAAAGGGGTTCTGTATTACAATTATCAATGGTCTGTGATTACAATGAGTTTAGGGGATATTTATACTAGCAACAGCCCTGCTAGATAGGTGGAAACACGAGTTAAACAAAATAACACGCACTATGTGAACCGGCCTCCTCGAGATGCCTTCCTGGAGAGTTTCCGCGTGGCTGTTTGACTTCTGCGCAGTCCTCAATGTTTTGTCAATAACTCCATCTTGGAATCTCCAAATGACATGCGGTTTGTTGTGTTAGAAAGTTAACTTGCTAAGCTTTCACACCATGTGCAGCATGTACCACAACATATTGTAGATTGGTACAGTTTATTATACGAAGTTGACCATCAGGCTGACTGCTGACTCTCTGACCAGTCTGAACTAAAACTGGTCGGCAGGAAAAATGATGCATGCAAACTGGTTGTCACTTGAAGTATTGGAATCTAGACTCAATAAGCTTTCCAACAAGTCCTCATGGACCTTCATAGCTTTTGTGGATCAAAAGTTATGGCAGTTTCTTTTCGACGGTTCTGTCCTGCTGGATTGGCTCGAGCTCGGTTCTTCTCTGTAGTCCATCCTTGGTGCATCCTTGGCATCATCTTTGGTGAACCTAAGCATTAGCAACATATACGACTTAGGTAGTATATAATTCTCATTAATATTAAAATGAATTTCACAAAGTAGCGCGTGCGCCTCTTGTTGTAGCTTCTTAGCTCGACTACGAGTAATTGGTCCGTCAAAGGCGTGAGTGGTCGGCAGAGTGGTCGGTGTAGGCTTATCAAAGGTTTGAGTGGTCGGCATGCTGGTTGGAGTGGTCGGTGTAGGCATATCATCCTCCCCCTCTTGAAAAGGAGTCGTCCTTGACTCTGAGATATCTTGACTTGTGAATGGTGAGAGATCAGCAACATTGAAAGTGGTGCTGCCACCATAACTTGCTGGAAGATCTATCTTGTATGCATTGTCATTGATCTTTGCAAGAACACGAAATGGACCATCTCCTCGTGGCATCAACTTGGATTTGTGCTTATCAGGAAAGCGATCCTTGCGCAAGTGAATCCACACCAAGTCCCCTGGTTCAAATAACACTTTCTTCCGATGTTGGTTCACACTTGCAGCCTTGCGTGTTGCCTTGAGTTCAATTTCTTCCTTGGTCTTCTCGTGTATCTTCTTTACATATGCAGCACGCTTAGAGGTTTCCATGTTTGTTCTTTCCTGCATCGGCAAAGGCAACAAATCTATCGGAGCAATTGGTTTGAACCCATAAGCAATTTCAAAAGGACACAAATTAGTGGTGGAGTGTACAGCCCTATTATAAGCAAACTCCACATGAGGCAAGCAATCCTCCCAATCCTTCAAGTTCTTTTTCACCATTGTCCGTAGCAGCATTGATAATGTACGATTCACCACTTCAGTTTGCCCATCGGTTTGAGGGTGACAAGTGGTTGAGAACAAAAGCTTGGTCCCAAGTTTCGCCCATAATGTTTTCCAAAAATAGCTCACAAACTTGACGTCACGATCAGACACAATGGTCCTGGGCATTCCATGCAGCCGCACAACTTCTCTGAAAAACAAGTTAGCAACATGTGAAGCATCGTCGGTCTTGTTGCAAGGGATGAAATGAGCCATCTTTGAAAATCTATCGACCACAACAAAAATAGAATCTTTTCCCCTTTGAGTTCTAGGCAGTCCTAAAACAAAATCCATGCTTATGTCTTCCCAAGGAATATTAGGAGCAGGTAGGGGAGTGTATAAACCATGAGGGTTCAGTTTTGACTTAGCTTTGTGACAGATGATCAAGATCAAGACCATCATCGGGGCTACAACCAACTGCTCTCCCTCCACCTCAGCACGAAGACCAACCGAGTCCATCGCTGAAACACCTGACGGAAGCCGACTTCCGCCGCTACGGTCGAAGGACTACAAGAGGCCCGAGCAAACCAAGACGGCCGCTAGGTCAAGAGACCTCCGCCATGAAGCACAATCGGCCGACTCTTGCGAAAGAGGACATGGTCGACCACCTGTCCACGACCGGATCCATCGCAGCTATAACTCCAACTATCGTAGCAGCCTGCAAAGAACCCCGCCGAGTGATCTGTCGGAAGTCCTTGACCGGCGCCATCGGGAGCATGAGCAGCGCAGCCAAGAACACCGAAGAAGGTCACCCGACTACAACGACGATGGAGTGCCTGCGTTCACCCAGGACCTGCATCGAGTGGATTGACCGAGTGGCTTCAAGCCCGCAGGAATCGAGAAGTATGACAGAAAGACCGACCCCGAGTCGTGGCTGACCGTGTACACCCTCGCCATCTGCGCAGCAGGAGGAGACAGCAAGGCCATGGCCAACTACTTGCCTGTCGCCCTTGCCGACTCAGCCAGGAACTGGCTCACGAGTTTGCCAAGAGGCTCAATTAGCTCGTGGAGTAAGCTTCGGGACCACTTCATCGTCAATTTCCAGGGCACTTTCGAAAGACCTGGCACCCACTTCGATCTCTACAACGTCATCTAGAAACCAGACAGGCCACTGAAGGACTACATCCGATGCTTCTCGGAGAAGCGCAACAAGATCCCCAACATCACTGATGACATCATAATAGCCACATTCCAGAAGGGTGTCCGTGATGAGTTCCTGATCGGAAAATTTGGGCATAAGCCAGCGAAGACAGTAAAACAAATGTTCGAGACAGCAAACTCTACGCGAAATCCAATGACGCGATCAAGGCCTCACGACAAGATCGGCACGACAAAAGGGACGACAAGCAGTTGAGAGGCAGCCGACATCCTAAGAAGGACAACAGCAACAACAATCATAGCCAGAAAGATCGCAAGCGCAAGCCCGAGAATCTGGTCGCCACAATGTCAAACTCCCAACGCCGTCCCCGGGTTGCAGCCTACGACACGATCATGAATGCTCAGTGCACGCATCATCCACATCATAAACATGCGGCCAAGGATTGCTTTATCTACAAGCAGTTCGCCGAACAATACGCAGCATAACTACACCAGAAGCCGACTGATGAAGTCGGCCCATCGGGAACCAAGAAGAACAACCCGATTGGCAACTCATAGCCCTTTCAAGACGCCGTGGGCAAGCTAAATCATATTTTCGAGGGGCCGCAGGCTTATGAGTCCAAGAGGAAGCAAAAGCTGACTGACCGTGAGGTCAACACGGCACAACCTGATGTCCCACAATATCTACGATGGTCTTCGGATCACCCTGACCGAGTGGTTCACCCGGGGCGGTATCCCCTGGTACTAGACCCGGTGGTCCGAAACATAAATCTCAAGCGCGTCCTCGTCGACGGGGACAGCGTCCTCAACATTCTATTAACCAAGACGCTGGATGAGATGCAGATCCCAAGATCCGAGTTGAAGCCGAGTTCAGCCCCCTTCCACGGAGTCATCAAAGGGCTATCATCCATGCCACTCGGGCACATCACCCTTCTAGTCACCTTCGTAGTTCGGGAGAACTTCCGAACGGAGAACATCACCTTTGAGGTGGCCGACTTCAAAGCGGCCTACCACGCAATCATCGGAAGACCTGTGGTCGCCAAGTTCATGGACCACACTACACTTACCTCTGCATGAAGATGCCCGGTCCCAACGGTGTTATTACCCTACGCAGCGACCTCAAACAAGCCTTTACCTACGATAAAGAAAGTTGCGATATGGCCCAATCTCATGAGAGATCACGTGGCCAGGAAGAAATCCGACTGGCTGCATCGACATCGAAAGAAGGTGAAATCCCCACGAAGAAGATAGCCAAGTCGGGACAAGGCGACGCCAAAATAAAGAAAATCTGACTTGATCCATCTGATCCTTCCAAAATCGCTGTAATCGGCACCGAGCTAGATCCTAAATAGGAAAGCGTGCTCGTCACCTTCCTTGAAAATAACAAAGATGTTTTTGCTTGGAAACAATCTGACATGCCGGGTATTCCAAGGGAGGTGATCGAGCACTCTTTACATGTCAAAGATGACGAGAAACCTATTAAACAATGACTATGCCGTTTTGCTCAGGATCGAAAAGATGCTATCAAGGAAGAACTCACAAAACTCATAGCCGCCGGGTTTATCAAAGAGTTTTACCATCCCGACTGGCTGGCTAACCCGGTCTTGGTTCGGAAGAAGACAGGGCAATGGCGCATTGCGTCGACTACACCGATATCAACAAGTCTTGCCCTAAGGATCCCTTCAGACTGCCTTGTATCGACCAAGTCGTGGATTCAACAGCCGGCTGCCAACTCCTGAGTTTTCTGGACTGTTACTCGGGCTACCATCAGATCAGCTTGAAGGAGTCCGACTGCCTCAAAACAGCGTTCATCACACCGTTCGGAGCTTACTGCTACATCACGATGCCCTTCGGCCTAAAGAATGCCGGAGCCACGTATCCGCGCATGATCAAGAGATGTTTTCAGACGCAGATCGGGAGAAACATGGAAGCTTACGTCGACGATGTCATCATCAAGACCAAGCGGAAGGAAGACCTGATCACCGACTTAGAGGAAACCTTTGCAAACATACGGGCCTTCAGAATGAAGTTGAACCCGGAAAAATGCACCTTCGGTGTACCGTCGGGCAAACTACTTGGCTTCATGATATCTCATCACGGCATCGAAGCAAACCTAGAGAAAATCAACGCTATCTTGAACATGAAGCCCTCGAGTACCCAAAAAGACGTCCAGAAGCTCACTGGTTGCATGGCGGCGCTAAGTCGATTCATTTCTAGACTCGACGAATGAGGTATACCCTTCTTCAGGTTGCTGAAGAAGACCGTCGACTTCCAATGGACCACAGAAGCCCATAAAGCCTTTGAAGACTTCAAAGAGTTTCTCACGATGCCTCCCGTCCTGGCCTCACCTCAGCCTCAGGAACCCCTGTTGCTGTATGTCTCAGCAACTCACCAGGTCGTCAGCACAGTCCTCGTCGTTGAGCGTGAGGAAGAAGGACGAGCCCAGAAGATTCAAAGGCCAATATACTTTGTTAGCAAAGTGCTGGCAGGAGCCAAAATTCGCTACCCCCAGGTACAAAAATTATTATATGGTGTTCTGATAACCGCGAGGAAGTTAGCACACTATTTTCAGGGGCACTGGGTCACCGTCGTCACCTCCTTCCCACTCGGCGATGTCATTCATAACCGGGAGGCTACCGGGCGCATCACGAAGTGGGCTCTGGAACTAATGCCGCTGGACTTAACCTTCAAGGCGAGGACGTCTATAAAATTCCAAGTCCTGGCAGACTTCCTAGCCGAGTGGACCGACCGACAAGAAGATGTACCTTGGGAGGATCTACATGATTGGACCATGCACATTGACGGATCCAAGAGGATCACCGGCTTGGGAGTAGGAGTCGTGCTGATTTCCCTGACTGGGGAAAGGTTGCGGTATGTCCTTCATATTCATTTCCCTGCCTCACGCAATGTTGCGGAGTACGAAGCTTTGCTTCATGGTCTACAACTCGCCGTGTCACTCGGGATACGACGGATGATTGTGAGAGGAGATTCCTAGCTGGTAGTTAATCAAGTAATGAAAGACTGGTCCTGTTTAAATGAAACTATGGAGGCCTATCGACAAGAAGTTCGTAAGCTTGAAGACAAGTTTGATGGATTGGAGTTATCCCATGTCTTGAGGCAAAACAACGAGGCAGCAGACGAGCTAGCACAGTTCTGGTCCAAGCGAGAAGTAGCCCCGACGGACGTCTTCGTAGAACACCTTTACAAGGCAACTATTGTCGCCAAGTCAACTCCTAATGAGGAAGCCACAAACCAGGTTGCCATGCTCGACGCCGACTGGAGGACTCCACTCATCAAGTTTCTAACTCAGCAAGAGCTGCCAAAAGGCCGAGATGAGGCGAAACGAGTCCAACGTCACTGTCAGGGCTACGTCATGGTTGATTCTACACTATACAAGAGAAGCCCTTCTGGAGTTCTGATGAGATGCGTCACGCCCGAAGAAGGACGACAACTATTGCAAGACATCCACTCGGGTGTATGCGGCAGTCACGCTGTAGCACGCACCTTGGTGGGCAAAGCTTATAGACAAGGCTTCTTCTGGCTCACGGCGGTCTCCGATGCCGACAAGGTGGTTCGCACGTGTGAAGGATGCTAGCTCTTTGCTCGACAAAGCCACGTTCCAGCCCAAGACCTACAAACGATTCCATTATCATGACCGTTCGCGGTGTGGGGCTTGGATATGGTCGGCCCTTTCAAGAAGGCTCCAGGAGGATTCACACATCTGTTCGTCGCGATCGACAAGTTTTCCAAGTGGATTGAGGCTAAGCCGGTTGCTATGATCATCGCTGGCAAAGCATGAGACTTTATCCTCAACATCGTGCACCAGTTTGGTGTCCCAAACAGAATTATAACTGACAATGGGACTCAATTCACTGGAGGTGTTTTCAAGGAATTCTGTGAAGATTTCGGCATCAAAATCTGCTATGCATCGGTAGCGCACCCTAAAAGTAATGGGCAAGTCGAGCGCGCCAATGGCATGGTTCTTCAAGGCATCAAGGCCCAAGTGTTTGACAGGCTAAATCCTTACGCCGGCAGATGGGTTCAAGAGTTGCCTTCGGTTTTATGGTCATTACGGACTACACCCAATCGGACCACTGGTCAATCTCCCTTCTTCTTGGTTTATGGAGTAGAAGCAATGCTGCCGAATGAGATGGAGTATGAATCTCTTCGAGTTCGTAGCTTTAACGACGAGTGTTATGATCAATACAGAGTTGATGACTTGACCTCACTGGAGGAGGCCCGTGAGGCAACCCTGATCCAGTCGGCAAGGTATCTTCAAAAACTTCGACGTTACCATAATCGCAAAGTTCGGGCGCGAGCTTTCATCGTCAGTGATATGGTTTTGCGCAAAAGTTCAGACAACCAAGGATCGTCACAAATTATCTCCATTATGGGAAGGACCCTACATAATCACTGAGGTGACTCGGCTAGGAGCGTACCGACTAAAGCGTGAAGATAGAACCATGGTGGAAATTCTTGGAATATTGAGCATCTTCGACGATATTATACTTGAACCTTTTTGAGCTTCATGTTCTTCTCGACTGCCAACCCCAAGCAAGATGGCTTCTTGGGTTGTCAGTCGGGGGGCTATACATATATCAATAAAGCATGGTTTTCTTCGATAACTTGTTCATATTTAGTTTATCATTGTTTAGTGTTTTGATTCGAGTTCAATAGATAAGGACTAAGAATTTTTTGATGACCTAATCAAGGTTAGGCTTGGTGACAGTCGGACGAAAATTACTTAAGAAATTTGATATAAAGACTCGGATCAAGGCATTAACATAAATAAAGTAAATATTTACAAGTTCACATCAGAAGTTGCATACAAAATCTGTAAAATAATCGGGATTGGAAGTTCTCAATATCACATCAGCAGCCACTTTCTTTGCCGATTCTTGTGCTTCATTTATGAGCTCTAGGCCTCGCTCATCTGTGGTGCCGTCTGCGAAGCCCTCTCTGACAGAGTCAACATCTATCCGAGGATAGAGTGACTTAGCTTGTGCAAGAGCGAAGCTCGCACCCATGGCGGCTGCGTCAGAGATATTTGCGATATATTTTTCTGGGGCCGTCCTGAGCTTGTCGAAGACTTCAACAGCATCCAGCGAGCTTGTCCCGAGCCCATGCTTGTACAATGTTGGCAATATCATCCCTTACACTTTCAGCCCTTCGGACCCGCTCGGCAAAAACGTCAAACTGTGCTTGGGACTTGATTTTACAAGCTGCAAGAGTCAAGTGATCACATAAATTTCCAAGATTGAGCAAGATGCAGAGTGCTACCTTAGAAGACTCACCTTCTAATTCTTCCTGAATTCGTTCATTGTCAACTTCCACTTAGCTTTATCAGCTCTTGATTTCTTTAGTGGGTCTTGAGAGCGTCAATTTCCGACAAGTTTTCTGCAATAAAAAGATTTGCTAATGTCAAGATCGAGACAGATCACATACAGAAGTATAAAAGATTAAGTTGATTAAACCTACTTCTGATCGAACCTCGGATGTCGAGGTTTTCATCTCGGAGCATGGCAATCTCTTTTCGCAAGGCGGCCTCCTTAGCTATGGCTTCTTCCCTAGTTGCCTTGAGGTCCTGTTGAATGTTTTCTAGGGAATTTACATGAGGAACCAGCTTTTCAAGGGCGTCCGTCTTGGCCATTGACCGGCAATATATTCTCTGCACGCGACTTCAGAGTCATTTAATTGGAAGAAACCATGAGGTCATGACAGAGAAGATTGATACTCACGTTTAATAGCCGGGTTGCTTCGTTGAGGCTGTCCACAAGCATATCCCGTTCCTCATTTTCTTTTTGCCTGTTCAAGATAATGCCTTGCTTCAAGCCTTCGGAGTCGCGCCACTCAATTTTGATAGGAGGGATCCAACTTTCTGATGCTTGTAATCTGGGGATCTCCTCCTCTTTGGCTGACTGGTTTATGGAAGATAAATAAAGATAGAAGAAAAGACATGCTGAGAATGAGAGACAAAAGGCCACTTTCAGGCTTACCGATGTTGACAGCCAAGTTCTCAGCCGGTGCGCTCCGACTGCTCGTCCCCGCTCGGTTCACGTCTGACTGGTTTCCAGTCGGGACATCTTGATCGGCAGTCGGGAGCTCTCCCTCGACCGACTGGTTTTCAGTAGGGATTTCATGGCTTGCAGTCGGGGGCTCATTCACTAGGACATCCTCACTGGAAGTCGGAGGTTCTCCCGTGGGAGTCTTCTCACTTGAGAAAGGGCCTTGGGGCCCCTGTTCTGCAAACCTTGTCTCTTCGGTTGTTGCAGTTGGTTTTGAGGCCTCATTTTCTTTAGTAGGATCTATGTCCTAGGGTTTCCTGCGAGAAAGAAGACAAAGCCAATTGGAATAAAGATGGAAAGATTTTTAAGAAGACAACTTTGACTATAAGATCTGGTGGACGGCTTCGGAGGGTTTATGTCAACTTGAGGAGTCTGTGTCTCATCATCCGAATCGTCAATCACCAAGTTCCTCTTGCTTGCTCGCCTGCTGGTGTCTTCACTGCTGGCGGCCCTTTGGTTGTCAGGCTCGGTTTGGATCTTGGGGCCGTCGGATGGCTTTTTGGCAGGCTGAGCTAGCACGTCGTTGTGATTCACCTTGTATGGCCGAGATATGATAAGAGCATTTGCCTGCAAGGGAGATTTTTTAGATACATTAAGAGATATAAAAGTTGAAGAAATTAAAGAAGTTGAGTTGATTTACCGGAGGAGGAGGACGGTACAGACTATAAGGGAGAACTGGCATCTTCTGGCTACGCTCAACCACGATCCCAGAGGATCATGTACATTCGAGTGCACAAGGTCTCATGGCTCAGGGAACCGCGGTCTTCCCGATTGGGGTCCTGTTCGCCCTCATACTCGAATGCTGGCTTGGATCTCTCTTTAATGGGCGCCAGTCTGTTCTTGATGAAATGCCGGGTAATTAATTATCCTTGGAGGCCTTTCTTTTTCAGCTCGAGAATGTTGGCCAGGAGTTTATTCGCTTCTACCCAATCCTGGTTTTTTGGCATTGTGCTCCAGTTAGCCCTTTGGGTTGGTGGACGGCCGACGAAGTTGGGCAGACTAGGTTGAGGGTTCGAAATATAAAACCAGTTTGCGTGCCAACCTTTATTGGAGGATTTCAAAGAAAGGGAGAAGTAATCTCTACGGAGAGTGCCACAGAGCTGGAAGCCTGCCCCACCGACGATGCAAGGGTCATCTTTATTTGGGTGGGGCTTGACATAGAACATGCGACGGAAAAGGTTGAAATGGGGAAGAATTCCAAGGAAAGCTTCACAAACATGGATGAAGATTGCGATGTGAAGGATTGAGTTGGGGTTCAAGTGGTAAATTTGGAGGTCGTAGTATTCGAGAATACCACGAAAGAACTCATAAGTGAGAAGACCAAAGCCACAATAGAAGAAAGAGGTGAAGACGACAATCACACTAGTGTTTGTGGTGGGAAATTCTTCACCGGCCACAGGACGCCAGCTGATGATTTCCTTGGGTGGAAGAACTCCATTCTTCGCCATCTCCTGGTGGGTTGATTCTTTCACATCCGAGGTCACCCATTGCTCAAAGGGGATTTCTTTCTTTCCCGCCATGGATGCAATCAGAGAGAGGATGGATCTAGTGCAGAAGATGGGGTTTTTTTTGAAGTAATGTGGGAAGCTGGATGCGGATGCTGAGCTGCAGTGAAGCTTGAATTCCTGGATGGATGGATTTGAGCAAGCGCGAGTTTAGGGTTTCTGTGAAGAACCTCTGAACAGGAGCGCAAAAGAGGAAATTGGGGAAGATGAAGTGGCGGGGATGACCTCGATGCTTCAATAAAAATTAGGGTTTTGCTAAGTTTTCTCGTGAGTGGGCCGAGCCCATGAGAGATTTACGGCCCAGCTAAGGTGTGGCTTGACGCGTGTCCTTAGGGACTTAAGTAGATGGACTTAAGCAGATTTGCCCTGGCGATATGCACGTGTCTCATTGCCCAATACCTTTAAAATCCTTTCATACCGCGGTTTTCGCAACTTCGTGAGAAGTTGGCACGATGCAATTTGGAAGGTGACTGACAGTTAAGCTTTTCATGGCTATCCTGATGACAGGGACTCTTTGGTTTTTTAAAACATTTGACTAAATGATTATGTCAATGCTATTTTGCCACCATGGTGAGCTCTTTTTGATTAAGACCGATATTATGGCAGGAGCTATTTAATATTTTGGTCATATTTTTCAAATAACTGAAAATTTTATCTTGAGTTTAATAACTCAGTTTATTCACCCATGAGGGTTGATTAAGCTATTTGTTCCGAGATGACTCGGGTAAATTGACTCGGATAAGCATGAGCTTGCCGAGTGTTTGGATTCATTACGCACTATGCCTTAATTATCAGGTTATGTGTTATATGATTTTTTATGAGCGCTTTTAGCTTGAGCTAGGCGTTTATGTGAGTTCTTGACTATATGCTTAGTTTATTTTTTAACTAACCATATAGTCGGGGGCTACACCTAATTAGGTGCATCAGGAGATGCACCTAAGTATCTATTTTTATTTTTTAGAATTTTTGAGATGTTTTTCAGCCCTTCACAGTCTTTTTATCGGATGATGAAGCACTCGGGAGACTCAGGCAGAGATGATGGAACCACTCGACAATAGAAGCACTCGGCCAAGGAGTCATTTGGTTGTGTGTTATTTTGGTTCGAGGCAAAGTTATCTTGTCGACCGCGAAGGTCTCGGGGGCTACGGTTGAGATTATGGGAACCGGATACCCTCATGGCTAGCTTGTCCGATTAGTAATAGAGATAGGTTACGCTTTATGATTATGTAAACTTGCTATGACTTGGGTGCTATGTTACCAATGAGATAAGGTAACGACCCATAGTCATGTCCGACAGAGAATATGATAGGGTCTCCGACTTGTAAGCCCACCCTCCAAGACTATATAAGGGGTGTAAGGGGCGTCCCTTGAGGGATATACGATATACGAGATCACGAGATCAATAAAGACACTCGAAGGATCGAATCCCCGAAACAGTAGTAGGGTATTACCTCATGAGAGGGCCTGAACCTGTCTAAATCATTTTTTCCACTTAACCCATCGTGTTTGGCGACTTGACTGCACCCCCAATTTCTATTGACGAAACCAAGTTGCGACACAGTAGTTACCTCATTATTAAACATGTGGCAATCCATCTTTCAAGCTGATCAGACAGATTGTCAAAGATTATTGTAGATAAATCATCCCTAGATGCATGCATATATAGCTAGATGTCAACATGTAACGAGAAGCCTGATGGGCAGTGGTTGGCTAGTGCCTCCTTTGACAAATCTATCAAGTTATGGTTCAGGTTCGGCTTCGATTCGAGTTCAGGTTCGGGTTTCGGTTCAGGTTTGGGTTATCCACGGGTTAAAATTAAAAACCACACCAAACCCAAAATATTTCGGGTATCCAAAACCGCAAAACCGCGGGCCAAAAACATACACAAAAACCAAAACCCGAAAACCCAAAACCCGCGGATACCGAAACCAAACCCGAACCGTTGCCATCCCTATAGTTGGATGTGCACAGGTGCCTTGGTGGTCTTCCGGGGCACGATCCTGATCTGGAGGCCTCCAAGAGCTTGGAGTCCCTTTAAGGTGGCGATCTCCTTCTTGAGGCGGTCCACCTCATCCTTCAAACTATTGATCTTCAGTATCTTCTGATCATTCAAGGGTTTGGTCGCCTTGTGAAGATCCGCGTGCATCTGGCCTAATCCTTTAATCACAGTCCTCATGTGACTAAAGGTGGTGTCATTCTCCTCCGCAACTAACTGGAAGGAGCTGACATCCGAAGAGTTTCCATGTCGGGGATAGAAGCGGTAGGCAGAGTGACGGAGATGGTAGTCGTGCATCTCTCGCATCCTGGCCAATATCAGGTAAGCCGCCTCTTGGCAGGCATGCTTGCCCATTCCTCCCGAAGCAGTGACCACCATGTTCAGGAGGTTGGTGCCGATGAAACCGTGCACCTCCAATCGGACCTGATGAGGCAGCTCGCTACTAAACGACGAGATGGCGGTGTACTCTGGTGCATCAGGGTAGCCCACTGCCAAGGCCATCCGAACCAACTTTGCGATGAAACCCTCCAAACCCTGACCGTGGTTGGTAGCGAGACGGCCTGCCATCTAGAGAAGACAAAGGAGGGGGAATCAATGGATGCTCAAGTCCAAGTTAAATAAAGCAATAAAGTACTCAAGCAAAATAAAGTACTCAAGTAAAATAAATCAATGGATGCTCAAGTCCATGTTTTATGCATGAAACATTTTCATGAAGCCAAGTAAAGATACTATCTGTGGGGGTGTCACCCCGAGGTAGCTCACAGAGCAAAGTTAAGATCAGCTGAAGTCGGATCGGGAATCCTCGGGACGGGGTCGGCAGCCCGACCTCCTCTTGGGGTCAGCTGCCCTGACCTCCCCTAGGTCCAACTTCAGCGCTCCTCGACCTCAACTCATCGGCCCGACCTCAGATTCCCTCGGGAAGGAAGGTTTGCTTTGCATGGTTCGCAGAGGAGGAAAGGAGGGGACAACCTACCAGAAGATGATGTCACCCAACAAGACTGCACAGAGGGTACCTGCGGAGAAGGGATCCCAAGGCAGGATAGAGCACGAGATGCCCATGGCGCGCAGGACCCGTAGTATCTCTATGTACTTTTCAGATGTTGTTTGTATTTGCTTTTTAGCATTTATTCTTAGCTTTCTTAGCCCCCAAGTCCTCTTATAACTGCCCCCCTTGAGCTATAAAAGCGAGGGCAGGATGAACGGGTAGGGGGATCGCTTTCTGAGAATTCTTCTTTGAGCTCGAGTCTTTGGGAGGTAGATCCAATCCATAGAGCCTCAAGAACTCTCTCCACTGTAATACTTGTTCATACGCCACCCCAACAAAGAACACTGGACGTAGGCCTATTATCCTCTGGGAGGGCTGAACCAGTATAAACCTGCTTGTCTCTTGGCTCGTTTGGTACTCGAGTCGACCATCGGATCCGTTGGTGAGATGCCCCAACCACTCTCTTTTACCTCTTTTGTAACCTCCTCGGAAGACTACCGGTGATCCCGCCAACAGTTGGTGCACCAGGTAGGGGTAGCTTCTTCGCCATTTCAAGCGATCTGATGGTTGTTTTCTTCTCCATCAACTTCACGGTGCCTGCTTGGATGACATTCGTCTTCAGGAGCCTGGTCTTCCGCGCCGACGACTTCAGCCGCCTCACCCTCTCTCTTGAGGCCTATGGTGAGTTGGAGTGCACGACCGCACAACGGCGTGAGATGGGGAGGCCAAGGCGCTTGGCTCCATGCCCCGTAACCTTGTCTCCCACGGCCTGCCCGACCATGAAGGTTTGGCGGCCCAAGCCCCCGACTACCCACTCGGCGGTCCTAAGGGTAGACTCCCCATGGACCCGGGTCGAGCGTCCTGGGTGGCATCGCTCCACACTTTTGGCTTCCCCACCACGGGAGGTGCCTTCACCTGCTTTATCTGTTGCCAGACACGCTTCGACACTCTCCGGAGCGGTGAGCCTCAAGAAGCTCGTCCGTCGTACTTCATCGCCTCACATGGCGCTGGCCAAATGGCCATGCGGGCCGAAGTTCATCCGTGGCAACCGCTAGCCAGCCAACTTCGTCCTGATGGTGGATGCGATTTCTGACGACCAGGTCACAGGCTCTCAGGAGTCCAATGCCCTTCGCAATGCTCGCCGTCATAGCAACGTAGGTTGGGTTGAGCGATGCGAGCAGGCCCAGCACCCTCGCGTCAAACCCCAGAGCCTGGAGCCCAACTTCACCATGGAATTCGAGGGGCATCAGGTTTTCTGGATGCTTGCGGCTAACCTGGTGGCCACTGAGTGCACGCTCGTCGCCCTTCCTGACTCTCCGAAGGTGCGGAAGGCAATGGCCATGACCCAGGCAGCAATCGCTCAGCTCAACATCTCGAGCCCGTCTGAGCGCCCCCTAGGGAGTGCTCGTCGATCGAGGTCCTGACAGCAGCACAACGCCGGCCACTTTGCTACAAAGCTACAAAGGCCAGAGTCGTCCTAGCTGGCTTGGGCGGTCGCCAGAAGAGTGCCCAAACATTGGAGCACCAAGGCAGTTCCTACACTGGTGACATACGCGAGATCATTGCGCAGAAGGTCGATGCCCACAACACCATTGAGCGCCGTGTCGCTGACCGAAGGCGATAGGAGATGCGGCGCTGAGAGGATTACGACCGGGAGCACGACGCTCCCGATGGCATCGTTAGCACCGACGCCATGCACCGACACAATTGGTTCTTGGCCTTCACCACCAATCTCTGTCAGGTAACGTGGCCCAAGGGGTTCCGCCCGACCGAAATTGATCCCTACGACGGCAAGACTGACCCCACTCTATGGCTTCAGCTGTATTGCATGGATGTCCGGGCAGCTAGTAGTGACATCCATGTGATGGCCAACTACCTCCCCGTCATGATGGTGCCGACCGCCATCAATTGGCTGGCAGGGCTTTCCAAGAGTTCCATCGACTCTAGTGATGAACTCTGTGACGCCTTCGTCGCCAACTACCAGTGCACCTGGCAGTGCCCAGCTTCTCGCTACGACCTCCAACAGGTCCGGCAAGGGTTGGTGAGTCGATCCGAGACTACGTCTAACACTTCTCGGAGCGCTGCAACACTATTCCGAGCATCATCGATGATGGCATCATGCGCATCTTCTCTGAGGGCCTCAAAGCCCTACGAACTATTCCAATTCCTGGTCATGAACCGGCCGACTTCTCCTGCTGACATGATCTCCACCTCCGAGCGCTTCGCTGACGCTGAGGACGTCGAGCGGAAGCAAATGCTCATCCCGAAACGCCGCATTCTGAGGGAGTCACGTGGAAAGGAGCTGGCCGAACCCGACCGTCGTTCCCTTAGGAGGACGGATCGCTGACCATCCGGGCCGCCTCAGCGAGATAAGGCGAAGCGAAAGCTGAACCCCGAGGTCACGGCCATCGACCAACCTAGATCGAGGGGAGAGACCTCAGGTGAATCACTTCAGGAGGCATTGGACAAGCCATGCTTCCTGCATCCTGACGGCAGTCACACCATCCACCAGTGTTACGTCCTCCAGTAACAGATGGCCCAGGAGGCGCAAAACCCCTGACCCCCGAGGGGTCGAAAGAGGAGGGATGGAGATGCCAAATGCCAGAAGGAAGATCATCAGAGGCAACATGGCTTCCAGGAGCCAACCCGCACGATTAACATGATCATCGGTGGGGAAGCAGCCTTGGAAAGCCATCGAGAACGGAAGCTCCTTTCCCGACAAGTGAACGCCATCTCCACCAAGCTGTGTGAACGCCTCCAATGGTCGGAGGTCCCGATCTTTTCCCAGGCCGACCAATGGGCTGATGTCCCAAGCCGAGGCGGTTCCCACTAGTGGTGGACCCGGTGGTGCTGAAGGTACACCTAAAATACGTGCTCATTGATGGGGGTAGTCGAATCAATGTTCTCTTCCGAGGGACTCTGCGTGAGCTCGGACTCTCCCATGCTACCCTCGAGCCCACTGACTTGCCCTTCTATGCATTGTCCTTGGCAAGGCTAGTTTGCCTCTTAGCATGGTCTCTCTCCCCATGACATTCGGAACGCGGGAGAACTACCGCACTGAGTTTGTCAGGTTCTATGTGGCGGACTTCGAGATGGCCTACCATGCGATGCTCGGGCGCCCAGCCCTCGCCAAATTCATGGCAATCCCGCACTACACATATCTAGTGCTCAAGTGACTGGGCCCGTGGGCACATTCTCCGTCTGAGGTGATGTTTCCACCTCCTACGCCTGCGAGATTGAAAGCCTTACCCTGAGCGAGGCTGACGACCTCTCGGTCCGCATGGGGAAGTTCACCTCCCTACTCGCCGATGCTAAGGGAGAGGCTCCGATGGTTGATGAAGCCCCGCCTCGGCACCGCCTGCGTCGGGGCTCACCGCCAACCCCGCCGAGTACAAGGCTGTCTCCCTCTCGGACACCAACCCTTCCAAGATGACACTGGTAGGCTCTGGCCTCGGAGAGAAATATGACGGTGTGCTCGTCGACTTCCTGTGTGCAAACATTGACATGTTTGCTTGCAAACCGGCCGATATGTCAGGAGTACCCAGGGAGCTCCACGTCTTCCCCGATGCCAAGCTGGTCAGACAGAGGCTCCAGTGATTCGCCCAGCAACGCAATGACGAGATCAGGAAGGAGCTAACTGGGCTTTTAGATGCGGGTTTTATCAAAGAAGTGTATCATCTAGAGTGGCTCGCCAATCCGATTCTTGTAAAGAAGAAGAATGGGAAATGGAGGATGTGTGTTGATTATACCGATATGAACAAACACTGCCCTAAGGACCCATTCACTCTTCCCTGCATCGACCAATTTGTTGACTCCACTGCGGGTTGTTTCCTCCTGTGTTTCTTGGATTGCTACTCAGGCTATCATCAGATTGACCTCAAAGCAGCCGACCAAGAAAAGACATCTGTCATCATGACGTTCGGGGCCTTCTGTTTTGGTTTTAAAAATGTCGGGCCATCTTACCAACAGGCCATTCAGTGTTGCTTAGTAAGCCAGATCGGCCGTAACGTAGAGGTCTACATTGACAACGTGGTGATTAAGATACAGAACACTGATGACCTGTTGGCCGACATTGCCGAAACCTTTGGGAATCTCCGCACGTATCGATGGAAGCTTAACCCTAAGAAGTGTGTCTTTGGCGTGTCATCTAGGAAGCTCCTCGGCTTCGTTGTCTCCAACTGACATATTGAGGCCAACCCTGAGAAGATCTCGACAATCCTGAATATGGGCAAGATGACCTGTGTCAAGGATGTGCAGAAGCTCACAGGATGTATGACATCTCTCGGGAGGTTTATCTCCCGACTCGGTGAGCGCGGAGCACCTTTCTTTAGTCTAGTCAGGAAGGACGCAGACTTCCAGTGGTCAGACAAGGCTAGCAGGGCATACGCTAACCTCAAGCGCCCCCTGGCTATGTCGTCGGTACTCGCCACGCCGAACCCCAAAGAGCAACTGCTTCTATACGTGGCCGCAACCACCTCGGTCGTGAGCATGGTGCTGGTTGTCGAGCACCCAGAAGAAGGCCGCGCCTACCCGGTGCAAAGGCCAATCTATTATGTCTCCGAGATCCTTGGACCATCCAAGGCTCGGTATCCTCAGGTGCAGAAGTTGTTATACGCCGTCCTCATTACCACCCGAAAGTTAAAACACTACTACCAAGACCGCAAGGTGGTGGTGGTGATCGGCTACACCCTCGGGGACATCATTCGAAACCACGAGGCTACCGGTCGTGTTGTCAAGTTGGCCATGGAAATGGGCATGTTTTCCATCGACTACAAGCCACACAACGCCATCAAGTCCTAGGCCCTTGCCGACTTCGTGGCCGAAAGGATAGATATCTAACTCCCCCCGACCTCCTAGGCTAGGCCGACATAGACCATGTATGTTGATGGCTCGCTCAGCATCGACGGTGCAGGAGCTGGCGTGCTTTTGATCTTTCCGAAAGGTGAGCATCTTAAGTACGCCCTCCAGTTGCTCTTGAAAGCATTGAATAATGTCGCTGAATACGAGGTCCTACTACATGGTCTTCGAATTGCCAAATCCATCGGCGTCGAATGCCTCATGATGTACGACTATTCGAAGCTGGTGATTAGCCAGGTCAACAAGGACTAGACCTGTTCAAGCGAGAAGATGGAGACATACTGCACCGAGGTTCGAAAACTTGAAGGCTAGTTTAGTGGCCTCGAGTTCCATCACATTCTTCACGACGCCAACGCAACGGCTGACTAGTTGGCCAAGCTCGGGTCCTCTCAGGTGGTCGTTCCGCGGGGGGTCTTCATTCAAGAATTACACAGGTCGTCGATCAAGGAGGCCCAACCATCCACGCAGACCCTACCGCTGCAAGGTGACATAGTGCTCGTCGTCACCACCGCCTCGGGTGACTGGCGACAAGAGCTCATGGATTACATCACCGTGGGGGTGTTACCCCGGGGTAGCTCACAGATCAGAGTCAAGGTTAGCTGAAGTCTGAACAGGAGTCCTTTGGGACGGGGTCGGTAGTCCAATCTCCTCTTGGGGTCGGTCGCCCCGACTTCTCCCCACGTTCGACTTTGATGCTTCTTCTTGACTACGACTCATCGGCCTGACCTCATATCTCCTCGGGAAGGAAGGCTTTGCTTGCAAGGTTCGCTGAGGAGGCAAGGAGGGGACAACCCGGCAGGAGATGACGTCACCCGACAAGATTATGCAGACAGTACTTGTGGAGGATGGATCCCAAGGATGGATAATGCACAAGATGCCCACGGTGCGCAGGAACTGGGGGGATCTGTATGTATTTTTCAGATGTTGTTTGTGCTTGCTTTTTTAGTCTTTAGTCTTAGCTTTCTTGGCCCCCAAGTCCTCTTATAACTTCCCCCTTGAGCTATAAAAGGGCAGGGGGATCGCGCTCTGAGAACTCTTCTCTAAACCCTAGTCTTCGAAGCTAGACCCAATCTCTAGAACACCCAAGAACTCTGTCCATTGTAATCCTTGTTCATACACCACCCTAACAAAGATCACTGGAGGTAGGCCTATTATACTCCGGGAGGGCTGAACTAGTATAAACTCTTTGTCTCTTGCCTTATTTGATTTCCGAGTCGACCATCGGATTCATCAGCGAGACGCCCCAACCACTCTCTTTTACCTCCTTGGGTAGCCCCCTTAGAGGACAACCGACCATCCTGTCGACAGTTGGTATGCTAGGTACGGGAGCTTTTTCGTCATTCCAAGCGATCTGATGGTTGTTGTCTTCTCCACCGACTTCACAGCACCCGCCAGGACGACATTCGTCTTCGAGAGCCTGGACTTCTGCACCGACGACTTCAGCCGCCTCGCCCTCTCTGAGGAGGCCCTTGGCGAGCTAGAGCGCGCGATCACGCAATGGCACATCGTCCGGAGGCCGAGGCATGCGGCTCGATGCCCTGCAGCCTCGACTCTTGCGGTCCACCCGGTCAGGAAGGTTTGGTGGCCCAAGCCCCCGATAGCCCAACCGGTGGTCCTGAGGGTAGACTCCATGTGGGTCCGGGTCAAGCGTCCTGGATGGCACCGGTCCGCGCGTCAGGCTTCCCCGCTGCGGGAGGTGCCTTCACTTGCTCCTTCCATCGACAGACGCGTTCCCACGCTCCCTGGGCCCACGAGCCCCAAGAAGCTCGACCGTCGTGTTTCACCTCTCTCCACGGCATCGCCCAAGCGGCCGCGTGGGCTGGAGTTCGACCCTTGCAACCGCTGGCCTGTGAACTTTATCCTCATGGCGGATGTGGTCTCTGATGATGAGGTCACGGGTTCCCTGGAGTCCGACGCTCATCGTAACGCCCGCAGTCACCACAACGTAGGTCAGGTTGCGCGGTGCGAGCAGGCCCAGCGCCCTCGCGTCCAATCCCAGAGCCTGGAGTCCAACTTCACCATGGAGATCGAGGGGCATCACATTTTCTAGACGCTGGCGACTAACTTGGTGGCCATTGAGCGTGCGCTCATCGCCCTTCACGACACTCCGTAGGTGTGGAAGGCAATGGCGGCTGCCGCTCAACTCAACGTCTCGAGCCCATCCGAGTGCCCCCTAGAGAGTGCTCGTTGATCGAGGTCCCGGTAGCAGCAAAGCGCTGGCCACTCCGCTTCTCAATGCAGCACCCATAACCAAGCTACAAGGGCCTGACTCGTCCCCGTTGGCTCAGGCGGTCGCCAGAAGAGTGCCCAAAACTCAGAGCACCAGGGTAGTTCCTACACTGGTGACATGCGCAAGATTATTGCGCAGAAGGTCGATGCCCACAACACCATCGAGCACCCAATAGGGCCCTGTTTAAATGTTTACTCTCTGTTTTTAACACCAACAAGGACAAAAATATTTGGAAATAGCGGGAAAACATCTTTAGTCCCGGTTGTTAGCTTCAACTGGGACTAAAGATTCTCACCTACCAAGGGTACGGGGATCTTTAGTCCCGGATGCATCCAACAACCGGGACTAAAGATGATATCTTTAGTCCCGGTTTAATCCACCAACCGGGATGAGGATATCTTTAGACTCGGTTAGTGGCTTCAACCGGGACTAAAGATATCTTTAGTCCTGGATGTTGTATCCAATCGGGACCAAAGATATTGGGATCTATATATAGCAGAGGGCATGGTGGATCCAAAACTTAGCCGTTTTCATCGCCTTCTTCATCTTCCTCGTGCCGAACCCTAAACTATTGCCGCCGACGTATTCTTGCGCCGTTGCGTCGTCTTCCACCGTCGAGCCACCTTCATTGCCCGTTGTCAGTGTCGCATTCTGAGGTAACCTCACCGGCATCGATTCAATTTCATCTATATGCATGATCTTGCTGAACCCTATCCCCCACACATTGTCGCCATCGCCATCGCCGTCATCACCGTCGCCGTCGTCGCCACCGCACGCCTATGAATGGACTATGAATAACATGTGAATTTTGAATGGACTGTGAATTTAGAATTTTGAATGTGAATTTGATTTTGAACTATGAATGGACTGTTAATTTTGACTGTGAATGGACTGTTAATTATTTTGGATCATTAATAATATTGTCAGTGACTCTACAAAATTTCACTTAAAATGCAACGTTTAATTCCCCTCTCTCCTCATCCTCTCTATTCCATCTCTCCTCTCATCCACTACCTCTCCTCTACACCTTATCTCCCTCACTTCATCCTCCTCTCTTTATCTCTCTCGGCGAAAGCTTAGAAAAAGTCATCCTCCTCTCTGCGAAAGCTTAGAGAAAAATATAAAATATAAAATATAAGTTTCTTTTACAAGTTAAAATATAGTCAATATAGAAAAACTTAGAGAAAATACGTGCGGATGACTTAGCGACTTATTCCCATTCCAGGTTTCCACGAACGACTTTTACGACTTAGTGAACGACTTAGCGAACGACTTTTATGACTTAGAGAACGACTTAGCGAACGACTTTTATGACTTAGAGAACGACTTAGCAAACGACTTAGTGAAAATGACTTTTATGACTTTTCATACTTAGGAAAATCATACATTGTCAGGACGCCTTCGGACCTCTTACTATATTTAAGAGCTAAATAGAACATATCCATTCTTCTTATAAGCATAGTGAGACATCCGACACTCCGAGAGAGAGATAACCGAGACATTGCTGGGTCTTTAGCCTGCCAGTCAACTTCAGCCTGGGTTGTGCCCGTCAAACCACTCGATGGTGGCGACCACATGTGTTACACAACCAGGAGACTTGACACTATATGGCTAATGATCTACATTGTCTCAATTATTTTTAACTCATACTCATGGTTAATACATTCCCGACAAGAGGAACATACTAACCACTTCCTTTGAAGCATTTGGTATCTCTAATATTCAAATGTTCATACTAGCATAAGTACAACATACTAGTCTCATAGTTACATATGGCCGTCAGGCCAAATAGTCATATAGATAATATCATCGCATGGAAGCGGACTCCAATCCCCGAAGATCTTTCTTCAACTGACAAGGGAGTACCCTAGTAAGAACCGTCTTGACAGAATGACGCCTCCTCGGTGAGCTCGTCCTCCTCGGGTCTAGCAATGATCTGATAGGGTCCAAAGTAACATGGAGCAAGTTTGCCATGTATCTGAAAACGTTGAGTACCCCGCAGAGGAGAGACTTTTAGATAGACGTCATCGCCTACATCAAAGCTTAGCTCCCATTGTCTGCGATCAGAGTAACTCTTTTGGCAGGTTTGTGCTTCTCTTAATCGGTCTCTGATAAGAGTGACATTCTTTTCAGCCTCGTTAATAACAGCAGGTCCAAAGAATTGTCTCTCTCCTACCTCAGACCAGTAGAGAGGTGTCCTGCACTTTCTTCCATAGAGGGCTTCAAACGGTGACATCTGAAGACTAGATTGGAAACTGTTGTTGTAGGAAAATTTTGCAAATGGTAAACATTTTTCCCAGTTGGTGTTATGCTTAAGCACACAGGCCCGGAGCATATCTTCAAGGATTTTGTTAGTCCTCTCGACCTGACCTCCGGTTTTTGGATGGAAAGTAGTGCCGAAGAATAATTTTGTCCCTAGGAGTTCATGTAGATTTTCCCAAAACCGGGAGGTGAACTATGTGTCATGATCGGATACTATAACCTTCAGCACGCCGTGAAGTCTTACAATATGGGTTAAATATAACTCGGCTATCTTGGCCCCACCATAGGTTACATGCACTGGTATGAAATGTGCCACTTTAGTTAATTGGTCCATAATAACCCATATGGAATTGTGCCCGTTGGGTGTTTTTGGTAGACCAGTGATGAAATCCATTCCGACCTCGCCAAATTTCCATTCGGGAATATGTAAAGGTTGGAGTAGACCAACAGGTCATTGGTGCTCAGCTTTAACTCGTTGGCAGGTGTCGCATACAGCAACATAGGCTGCTATGTCCCGTCGCAGGCCACGCCACCAATACTGAGTTCGTATGTCCTGGTACATTTTTGTACATCCCGGATGGATAGTTAAGGAGGTGCAATGGGCTTCTGAAAGAATAGTTTCTCTAAGATTTTGGCTATCAGGAACAAAGATTTGTTTCCCATGCATAACTACTCCATCCGAGTTGAGTGTGTACAAAGTTCAGGGTTTTGTACTGATCTCCTTCATAATTTTACCGGTTTCCTTATCTTATATTTGTGCAGCTTTTATTTGAGAATAGAGTGTGGGCTATAATGCTAATGCAGCAACATAGCCATCTTCCACTAAACCCAAATTCAACTTTTGGAACTCAGATGATAAGGATGGTCGGATTATTGATTCAATATCAGTTGGGTGACGTTGTTTTCAACTTAAGGCGTCTGCCACAACATTTGCCTTGCCAGGATGATAAATGAATGCCGAGATCATAATCTTTAATAAGCTCTAACCATCTCCTTTGTCTCAAATTCAGATCTGGTTGAGTAAAGAAATACTTAAGACTCTTGTGATGCATGAAGATCTCGCACCGGTTTCCAATCAAGTAGTGCTGCCAAATTTTAGAGCATGCACTATGGCAGCTAGCTCTAAGCCATGAGTTGGGTAGTTGAGCCCGTGAGGCCGTAGTTGGCGTGCAGCATAAGCCACTACCTTTCCTTCTTGCATAAGCACACATCCCAGTCCTTGACATGATGCATCACAGTAGACATGAAAAGGCTTATGGATATCTAGCATTATCAGCACTGGGCTGTGGGAAGCCTTCTTTTCAGCTCAAGAAAACATGCTTGACAATCCTCAGACCAAACGAATTTATTCTCCTTTTTGAGGAGCTGAGTCAAAGGTTGAGATATTTTAGAAAAGTTCTCGATAAAACGACAATAATATCCGGCCAAGTTGAGGAAACTTCTAACTTCGAAGACATTCTGTGGTTGCCTCTAGTTCAGTACATTTTGTACATTACTCGGATTTACAGCAATACCACCCATCGAAAGGACATGACCGAGGAATCCAACTTCTCTTAACCAAAAGTCACATTTCGAGAGTTTGGCATAGAGTTTGTGTTCCTGCAACTTATCAAGTACCATGCGCAGATGTTGTGCATGTGCTTCCTTATTTTTGGAATAAATAAGAATATCATCGATGAACACCACCACAAATTTATCGAGATATTCCATGAAGATTTTATTCATCATATTCATGAATGTGGCTGGCACACTGGTTAAGCAAAAAGAAACTATGGTGTATTCAAACAGACCATAGCGAGTAGTGAATGTCGTCTTTGGAATGCCTTCCAGTCTGATTTTGAGTTCAAAATACCCCAATCTCAGATCAATTTTTGAGAAGACACAGGCTCCGGTCAATTGATCAAACAAATCATCAATCCTAGGGAGAGGATATTTATTTTTGATAGTGACCTCATTCAGGGGTCGATAATCGACGCATATCCGCATGGTTCCGTCTTTCTTCGGTGCGAATAGCACAGGACAGCCCCAAGGAGATGAGCTAGGGCGAATAAAACCCTTAGCTAATTGTTCATTGATTTGCTTCTTCAATTCTTTTAAATTTTCTGCGGTCATCTGGTAAGGTCTTTTAGCAATAGGTGTTGTTCTAGGAACCAAAGCGATCACAAATTCAATGTCTCAATTAGGTGGCATCCTTGGCAACTCTTCCGGGAATACGTCAGGACACTCATTGACAACAGGTACCATTTTCAACTCCGGTACAACAAGAGATTGAGTAGAAGGTTGTTTAGAGGTGGAAGATTTTTCACATGTGAACCTAACCATCTGTCCATCAGTACTGTAGAGTGTCGCCATTCCCCGTGCACAATCGATGGTCCCCTTGTACTTGGATAACCAATCCATCCCAAGTATAACATCCAATCCCAAGGTTCTAGTAATATAAGATTGGCTAAAAATTTCACCCCGTTCATTTGAATTCTACCCCTTTGCACAATAATTTTGTGGCCATGATAGACCCAGGTGATTGTATGCGCATGGCATTACTAAGAAATTCTAGTTTCCATTTTAAGTTGTTTTGCTTTTGTTGCTAACATGAAAGAATGAGTTGCACCTGAGTCAAATAAAACCATTATAGGAGTGGAGTGCAGAAGAATAGTACCGAGTACGACGCCGGCGCATCAGTTGCTTCCTCAATGGTAACATGATTCAGTCGCCCTTTGCCAAACGTTGAAGCTGGCCTCGGATTTGCAGAAACTCCCCGTTGTCCAGCTTGTGCATGGTTCGGCGCCCGAGGTTGTGCTGGTGTAGCTTTAGGACGTGGTCCGGACTTCCTAGACTTCGGATATGGGCACCTTGGTGAGTAATGCCCCCTTTTGCCACAGTTGTAACATGTAATGTTGGATGTGCGAGAGGCATCCCATACTGCTTGCATTGGGCGAGGATTTTGGCGGTACACCTGGACTGGTGGCCGCGGCGGTGCATACATTGGCCTTGGCGGCTGTGAGATCATGGGTCGGCTCATTGGTCGTGAAGCCAGTCAAGGACGGGTAGAGCAACTGCTCCCTGAATTTCTTTGTAGCCCACTTACGTTTGCGGTCCTCAACCACTTCTTTTTCACTAAATTTGACCCGAAGAGCCTTATCCACTAAAGCTTTCATGCTGTTGATTTCATGAGCGGCCAAAGCATGCTTCAGTTCAGGTGCCAGTTTGTCTCTTCATGATTCAACCTTCTTAGCTTCGGAATTTATGTCGGTAGCAGCATATCTACCGAGACAATTAAAACATTCCATTAATTCCATGAAAGGCATATTCCCTTGCTTTAAGTTGAGGAATTACTTTTTCTTGATCTCCATGAGACCAGCCGGAATATGAGCAGATCGAAACCCCTCCCGGAACACAGTCCATGTAATGGGTTCATCAGATGGAATAAAAGTTTTATATGTCTCCCACCATGCGGCAGCATCACCTTGTAGATAGTAAGCAGCATAGGTAGCCTTCTCAATGGGATCACACCAGCAAAGTTTCAGTTTATTTTCAATATCCCACAGCCAATCGTCTGCAACTAGAGGATCGACTGCTGAAGAGAAGTGCGGTGGGTGAGTCCGTTGGACATCTGACAATTTGGAGGGCGCTTGATTAGCTTGGTGTGCCATCGCTGCCCCCATACTCTCAAAATTTTCCACCATCCATTCAAAAAGGCGATTCTGTTGGGCTAACAGCTATGCGAGGGTCGGATCATCGTCACGCCGCTCTGGTGAAGCAGCGCTTCGGTTGTTCCCGGCACGAGCCGTAGAATAGGTGCCAGAACGTGTATGAGTCATCCTGCACTTAGAGTACAATAGTACATGAGTTTTTGCACAAAGAAATGACATATACATACACTATGTACGCAAGGTAGGTAGGAATGTTGTCTAATAGTTGAGTATGCAAGTTATCCTTTGTATATCTGCATAAAACAAATTTTTGGACAGCAAGCAACTCATCTTTAAAAAGAACATACATTCCACTCCGATACTTAGATTTAGAAAAACTCAAGTGTTTTACAATCAGATAGAGATGGAATAATGGTCATAACCACCAAGTACACAACTAGGTGTTACAAGAATTTGACCATACAAGGGTTACATAGTAGGATGTCATCTCATACATCTTATGGAAAATAAGAAATGAAAGTTACATCCAATACATCTTTCCTTAGTATTCCTCTCTAAGGAATATGGGAGAATCCGATGGGAGGCTGTGGCACCATGGTTGTTGGGGCGGTCTGTTAGTGATATTCCCTAGAGGCAACATGGAGATGTTGGATATCATGGTCAATGTTTATGTATTTATGAATAAAGTGTTATTCAGTTCCATGAAATAGACATCTTGTATTGATCAATAAGTACGTGACTTATTTATGAGACTCTTTATGTATGAATCAATTTCTCAATGATCCCTGATCATATATCATATTATTGGAACAAATATGATTCTAAGATCGGCATGTTTATTGATTGATGATCATGTCTCATAGATCATGGTATGGAGATACCAAATCAATATACGTGGACATGTGTTAGCGAACACATTGTTGGATAGACCCACCATGAGACACTACAGGAATTAATGTGCCATTAGTTGGTCTCAAGTAGTGTTGGTACAAAGTCCTTAGACCTTGGATTCCAACATGTGTAGTAGCCTACTTTGGGACTACAAAACGCTATTCCGTAACTGGGTAGTTATAAAAGTAGTCTTCGGGTTTGCTATGAAACATGTAGTGGGATGTGAATGATCAAGATGGAATTTGCCCCTCCTTTGGAGACATATCTCAAGGCCCCTCAAGGTAATGGATTATGGAAGTGCATGGCCATGCCGAGTTGATTGAGGAGTCAATCAACAGACAGATAATCCAATACAGTTCGAGTGAATGGTTAAGCTATTGAAGGGATGACACACATCTTGCCTATAGCTTAATTGGTATCGTGAGACAAAGGGATTTGTGTACACATTACAGGCTTAGAGCCGATATTATATTCTTGTCAATATGTGCCGCTAGGCGCCGCTATTGACGGTCGGCTGAGTTGGACTCAAGCCGACGGTCAGCTGAGTTGGACTGTAGCTGAAACCGAGTATACCTGAACCTACAGGGTCACACGCTTAAGGGGATAAGAATAGGCATTCGAGTTGGACTCGGATACGGCTCGATCGGATAGGGATCCGATCGGATAGAGTCCTATGGGCTTACAAAGTCCGGCCGGCCAACTGATGAGGACATCACTCCTTCGGATATACATAACAACCCTCCATTGGACATTCAAGGTCCAATCACAAGAGCTCGCACGAAACAATTGAATTTACAGGTGAGCTCGTTCCTATGTTCCTCTTTATATGATTTTGAGAATAGATTGCTACCTAATGATTATATTATGATTAGGAATGATGGAGAATACAAGGAGACACTTAGAGAGGGGCTTAGAGGCGTGGAGGACCAGCAAGGGAGTTCAAGTCAAGGTGAAGGCCCGAACCAAGTGGACTTCGAGTATGTTTCGGAGTCCAGGACCAGTCGGCACTAAAACGGGTGCCCAGGTCGCATACGTGCTCGGATTAGGGCGTCCTTTATATGGATGGAAAGCTAAGAAGATAATCTTTCTAATGGTTTTGGTCCCAAGTCTAAATTCATCCTAAGTCATCGGGAATCGACCGAACAAGTTGACGTCCAGAATCTGTCCCGGTGCTGCGTCATCATATTTGGGCCTTTGGGCCATGTATCGTGTGGGAACCCATTAGGGTTTCGTCCAGGGGTCTTTGCACGCCCCTAAACTCCATATATTCATAGCCATCGCTATCTTTAGGGTTTGGGTTTTGCTTAGATTAATCTGTCAAGAACATTTTCGCCGTTCCTTTGGTTTGTGAGACCCCAACTTGTGAGTTTAATCATATATTCGTAATTTTGGTTGCAATCTTTCTTGTTCTTGTTTGTGTTCTTCGATTCGCAAGCAGGGATTAGCCTTCTTGGCAAGGTCAACCATGCCACGCTGGTCGATAACCTGAGGAGACGTGGTGCTGCGATTGCGGGGCTCAAGAGCGTGTATTCATTCAGAAGACGGATCGACTTGTGTCGCGACTCCACCAAATCGAGTAATTATCAGAACCTTTCGAAAGATCGGGACCCTTGTCCACATCACCAACTCTATGAGATTCGGATAGGACCCAATTCAAAATAGAGTCCCGATGGGCCTCTAGGCCCAACCGACAACTCTATATAAAGGGGTGAGGGGTGGAGAGTTGAGGCATGCAATTGGAACCGAATCAATCTGATCACACGCGGCTTCAGAAGACGGCGAGATCAATCTTCACGGAAACCCTCCCCACCTCTGAGCCAAAACAGTAGCCTTGCAACTTGTGCTAGCACACGGGTGTTCGGCGTTCTGTCCCCGGACGTGTGGATACCGGTAGAGGCGCTGCTAAATTGCGGTGTTGTTCGTCGGCTATGAATCGGCTATGGTGGAATCGGCTGCGGTCGGGCGCATCGGAGCGATGCGTGCGAGCGCGGTCGGACGACTCGGCGAATCGGCTACTCGGTGAATCGGCTGATTGGTGAATCGGCTGTTCTCAGGAATCGGCTGTCGGCTTGCGGCAATCGGCTATCATCAGCCAACACTGTTCCAGATCGGATAGCTCCAGATTGGCTAATCCGCTGCACTCTACTCCAATCGGCAACGATCTATTGAACCTTACTTGCAAGTGTTCCTAGTTTGCACGGTAGAAATTTTTGTTATTAGCTATCGTAGCTTCCGCGTAACCCTTCAGTGGTATCAGAGCTAATCTTGCTTAGTTCGGGTTTTAGATTGGATCTAGAACAAGTTTTGCACACGGGTTGATTAGATCAATCGATTTTACGGGATCTGTAGAGGAGAGTAGATGGTAATTGCGTTCCTTGATAGTGTATCGGAACGGCGTAATGTGATTACATCAATATCCATAGAACTCGGTTTGAGATGGGTTTGTAACACCCTGAAAATCGGAGAATTTGAAAACCGGGAATTAAAAATCGGAACCTACAAAAACCTTCTGGTTTTATTGCTTCTTACTGTGTCTTCATTCTTATTGGCCAGCTCAGTTGCATAAGAGTTCTCTTGAACCTTGTTTGATGTGAAATTGGGATCAAAACCCTAAAAATAAAATCCCAAATAGGGAAGAAAATTCCAGGATCTATATTTCAAAAGGATAAAAAAAATATACAAACTGTAGAATTACAAACGTAACCTAGAAAATATAAAGGTTGGCAAAAACCTTAGAAGGATAAGGAAAGGGTAATCAAATTTTGAATTTGAATCATAGGAGATAATCGAGAATAGAAAATAAAATGAAAAAAATCCTTTTAAAAAAAGCAAAGGGATCAAATTTTTGGAAATATAAGAAGGAGATAAATCAAATATGAAAAATATAATAAAAATAAGGAAAATGTTTGCAAATATGAATCCAAAATTTTTTTGGAAATATTAGAATTCATTTTTTTGAATTTTAGGGTGAGAGGAAATAGAAATGGGAAAATAGAATTTTTAATTCGGGAAAAATAGGAAATGGCACTATTCATTGATCGGCGGGTGTTCGATCGGTTCCATCACCCCGTTCACAGCCGCCACGCGTTATCCGCCGTACCGGAGACCTTGCGCGTGCACGTTCCCATCGTCATCGGCTTCGGTCACGCACGGGGATCATCGTGCGGCCACGCCATGCCGTCGCCCCGTCGTGTCTCGCCGCGTCGGCCCGGTGCGACCACAGTCCACACCATCCTCGGCACGTCGCACGCCACGCTCCCGCACAGGCCGTGCCCGAACACCGCGCATGCTCCCGTTCAACCTGCACCCGTGTCGCGTGCCATGTGCCACGCCATGCCGTGCGTCGGCCACGTCGCGCGCCGCGCCCTCGTACCACGCGCGTGCTCTCGGCTGCCGCGGCGTCAACGAGCCATACCGGCGCACATCACCGCGACCATGCCACTGTCCCGTCACCGCACGTCAAGCTCGGCATACATGCTCGCTCCCACACCACTTTTTCTTTTTTTCCTCCCGGCGCTCGCCGCCCATTGCCGTGTCCCCGTGCGCACCCGCCATGCTCACCGACGCTAACCCGATGAGTGAGTCGATCTCAAACCCTATAAATAGACCACGGCGAGCCAAGTCATGGATAGAAGAGTGAATCGTTATCCTTCCCTCTACATTTCCCCTAAATTCCTCCTAGCAATCATGCCTGTCTTGCTATAATTTTTGAGGGATCGGGAGAGGTCTGACGAACCTAATTTCGGCCGCAACTAGCGATTCTCCAAAATTTGCGGAACCACTCGGTTTTCTTCAAATCAAAGGTACAATCGTGCTCCTTATTGTTATCACTTTGTTTCCCTCGGTTACTTCAACTAGAAAGCCACGGAGCACCACCGGCGGCAAGCCGCCGTGTCTCCCCGCCTCGGCCGCCGTCGCGCACACGCCGCTAGCCCACCCCGATGCCGTTTCGGCCAAACTACCGCCTCCATTAGCAGCGCTGAGCCCCGTAGATACTTCCCCCCCTCGCCGTGGCCGTTCCGTCGTTAGGGCACGCCGGCGACGAGCTCCATCGCCTTCGCGAGCGAGCCGTCGTCGCCGCCTTCCCCACTACCTTCCCCGTCCCGCTAACCCCCTAGGCGAACGCTATTAGCCCTTAGATGCTCGCAAGCCATTGCTTCTAGGCAAAACCCGGTCGAAGCATGCTCTGCGCGAGCTCCGCCGCCGCTGCAAGCTCACCGTCGCTAACTGGTCTCACCGTCTCCCGGCCGGCCGAGCTCGAAACGAGATCGCCGTAGCACGTAGGTGGGAATGGACCCCTCGCACCCCTAGTTCGGCCATCCTCGCCGCCGTCCGCTCGGTGCTTCGCCGGTGCCGCGTGGAAGAAGAAGAACAGTGGAGGAGGAATAAAATAAAAAGAGGGAAAGGAAGGAGCGAAGCGCTCCGTAGCGCAATGGAGAGAGACGAGAGAGGAGAAGCAAGGTCGCGGGTTCGAACCCCTGTCTCGCGCGAATTTTGCCGATTTTATTTTATTTTATTTTTTTTGTTGCTTTTCCATTGGCCGGACGTCGGGGAGCGAAGCAAAGAACGAGTAAGAAGGGAATAAAGGAAAATAAAGAAAATAAGAAAAGAAATTAGGAAAATAATAATAAGATTCTAAAGAATAGAGTAGGTATAAATATAAATTCATTTTGGAATAATTTTTACAAAGGTTGCTTAGGAAAATAAAATCTATTAGTTCACGATCTTTTCCAAAAAAAAACTCTAAAATTATTTACCTGAATTATTTTAGTTACAATAAAATATAATTATTCCACTTATAGTATTTTTACAACCATGATGATAAAGTATGATTTTTAATTAAACTATTTAGGGATGGTATTTTATCTTTTCAAAGTCTAAAATTAACTCACCAAAATTATTTTAGGTTATTAGCATATTTTTAGCTACAATAAAGTATTACCCATCAACCAACATTATTTCATCACCTATTATAAGGGACATAGTTTCAAAATAATAGAATAGTCATTCTAGGACTAAGTACTAGAAACCAAACCACCCAAAGTTAACTCGAAACTTAAAATTCAATTTTTAATAAAGCATAAGAATGAACTCTTCCATATTAATTAGCTTGGCGAACCGAAATAATGTTAGGTCATTATTTCATCTTCTAATAAGATTACCAAAGCTAAAGTAACCACCGTCACTCTAAATTATCTAGATTATTATTTGTTCTTTTCTAAAAATTCATTTGCAAATAATTATGAACCTATAAGTCAAACTTCTTAGCATATTCTCCTCCAAAATTCCCTCTTTTGTGAAACCCATTATTCACCTAAATATTATTTTATATATAAATATGGAGTTTCTAAACTCAAAAATCCAAGTTAGTTATTCGGCATCTAAGCTTCAAGGTTTATCAAATATTTCGAGATTCGATTATTATTAACCCTAGGACTTCTCGACCCGAGAAATAATTCGACGAAATTGAAAGATGACCACTCCCTTTTATTAATTGAATCATCAACTCTAGTATTCCTCAAACTTTAAGCATATTAAAATAAATATCGCACCCTTCTTCACAAAATCGGATTCATTACAAAACTTCAAATCCTTATAACTCTTTCGCTCTAACTCGATTTCGTCAAAACTCGAGCCTAGGTTCGCGTAGAGTCATAGCCTAGTGTTAGGAGCCGCTATTGCAATTTACTTGGTGTTCTTTTGGATCTTGCTGGATTTTATTCGAATTCTGATCGAATTCAAATTTGATTTCTCGCACGTATGATTAGCGTCCAGGAAGGTGTTAAGTACGCGAAAGACCCCAACCAACAAGTGTGCGAGCAAGGCAAGTCTTCACACCCTTTGAACATATCGATCCCAATTGCGAAATGATGTTATTTTAAACTTTAAACCTGCATGCTTTACGAGTTACCTATACTTGTTATGCCATACCTTGCTATTGTTTACCTTTAGAATTACTCCTTGTAACTCGCTATGTGATACAAATAACCGAAGCATAACTTGGTAACCGCTTAGCCATGCTGTGTACTTAGATTTATGCATACTCATGACTTTATGAAAAAGCTTTGTGCTTGGGCAACTACCTTAGGGAAGGTAGTCGAGATTCGGCATGTGGAGACATGAGCGCCACATGGCCATAATGAATTAAGTTTGATGAAAACTGAAAGTACTATACAAATGTTTTAGACTCAGGCGGCTGGATGATTTGGGTGGATTCGGAAAAGGCAAGTGCCGACCACTGGTCAATTAAGGACCGAGCCATGAGATAGCGGAAACGAGCCGACAACCGTACTTCTCGAATGGGTATAGACCTAGCTGATTAGATAGCCGAGCGGAGGCGTATCCTTGCATAGATGGTTCTCTATGATGTGGTTATGGGATGAGAATGAGGCTGCGGCCTTTGTTATGAATGGTGGGATTGAACTGATGTTAATTAAACTTAAAAAAATTGGAAAGTCTTCCCTTACCCCGGGTGCGCGAACTCCTCTCACCGCTAGAAAAGGACGGCTAGAGTGCATGAGGGCTTAAGTTCATGGAGCGGGTACGCCAAAGTGAGGTTATCGAAAGGTTTTGCCGTGACCGTCTCATATAAAGGGATGTAGGCTCATTCAATGGGCGTCGCGAGTACGGGTAAAGTGTACATCCACTGCAGTGAGAATGAATCAATCTATTCGAATAGCCGTGCTCGCGGATATTGAGCATCGTGACAAGACTTTCGCTTGGCTAGATTTGAAACTTAAAAATCTTGGGATGGGTTTGCATGATGATTTTTATTGTTGGTGGATCAACTTCTCGAGATGCGAGAAGGGGTGGACTCACCGAAAAAACCATGACGAGTCGGAGGCGGGAAGCCATCCTTGAAATCACGATGGATGGTAGACGAACCGTCGCCGAATTAATGAACTATGGAACTAAAACTTGATTTGGCTAGTTGATAGGTCGTGAAAAGAATTGTGAAAATTGGCTTTATGCAAAAGAACTCCACCATTCCTTGAATAACCCTATCATATGCATCAATTCCGTGTTGGCTTGCTGAGTACGGTTGGTACTCACCCTTGCTATACGCACAAACCTCCAGATGAAGGAGATGAGGAAGACCCGTACACATACTACTAGGAGGAATGAAGACATTGGAGCGCAACGGGTCTTAGTCTCCGGTCGATGCACTGTGCAATCGGCATCTTCTTGCCTTATCTGCTATCTTATCTAATTTACTTTCGGATGTATCCGGTTGGTAGGTCCCATATGTATTGGATATTGCCTTCGGGCCTATTATTGTAATAATTTCGTTGTAAGTCTATTCGTGCACTTTGCACCTGGTAATTCAGAACTGTATTCGTGGGTACCAAACTACTCGATCCAGGGATAAGGTACTATGAACACGAATGATTCCCGTCCTCAAAAACGGGGGTCTACAGGTTCAAGATAGTGTTCCTTGATAGTGTATCGGAACAGTATAATGTGATTATGCCGAAGCTGTCTCGTAGTCCGACCTTGTTTGCTGCCTCGCGCCTACGCAAACCATCTCCCTTGATAGTGTATCGGGACGGCATAATGTGATTATGCCGATATGGTTTCCGTAAGCGATTTCATAGATTGGATCTATGAATTTTGTGTGGTGTTCCGGGCACCGTGTGCATCCCTCCTTTTAGGTCGTCTCGATGACGTACCTCTATGATAGGTAGAAAACGTTCTACGCCTAACTTATTTTTCCAGAGAATGCTTTGAGATGGTATGGCCCTATTGTATGTATGAGATGCATGTGATGCGTGTAATATTCTTTCATATGTGCAATCCCTGTAATATTCTTTCATACGTGCAATGCTTGTAATATTCTTTCACGACCTACGAGTCGATGTAATCTTCAATTAGAGCTTCTATAGTAGTAGCTTAGTTTGAAGAAATCAAGCATTCGGCACTCGGAAGAACGGTGATGAAGATGGAGATCCTCTACACCGGCATGGAGATGGAGATCACCATGTGAAGGGGGCCATACTATTTCATTATATGCTATTCTACCTGCTTTCATATATGTGATATGTTTGTTTGATAGGATAGCATCCCTCGCAAAATTAAGTAGTAATGATGCCCTTTTAAGTGTTGCACCCATCACCGTTATGCTCGTCAATGGTGGGTTTGCCAAAGCAGAGTGTCATTCTCTATCATAACACGAGGGGGTATATGTTGGACATATACAACAGGAGCATTTGGTTTACTTAACAAGGCTATCAAAACAGTTTTGGGCCTTGGGGCATAGGTTGGCGCCGGGGCATGGAGATGCCACACCAACAACAGGAGTCACATAGAGATGTGATTAGCAAGGTGTTGCTTACCGATGTTATTAATTTTCTAGCAGTGATGCCAAAGCTCACTAGAAATTAACTAACATGTGGATCTTGACCCAATACATAACCGGGAGGGAAGGTGTAAAATACGTAATGGGAGTCTTATATTAAATTGTTTAACACAAGACATAGCATAAACATTATGCTAAACTTTTTTTTCTGTTGTAGAGTAAATGGCAGCTAATACTACACCCAGTACCTTTAATTTATGATCTATTCTCGAAAAGGAAAAATTGAATGGAACAAACTTTATGGATTGGTATCGCAACTTGAGAATTGTTCTCAAGCAAGAGCGCAAGGAATACGTTCTTGAAGTACCATATCCGGATGAGTTGCCTAATAATGCCACTGCTACTGCACGGAGGGCTTATGAGAAGCACACTAATGATGCCCTAGACATAAGATGTCTCATGCTAGCTACAATGTCCTATGAGCTTCACAAGCAATATGAGAGCAGCGATGCTCATACTATTATTCAGGGACTGCGTGACATGTTTGAGAACCAAGCAAGGGCCAAGAGGTTCAACGCCTCAAAGTCCCTATTTGCGTGCAGGCTTGTTGAGGGGAGTCCCGTCAGTCTGCATGTGATAAAAATGATTGGCTACATTGAGAGTCTGGAAAAACTAGTTTTTCCTCTTAGCCAAGAGTTGGCTACTGATGTGATTCTCCAGTCGGTCCCTCCGAGCTTCGAGCCATTCATATTGAATTATCACATGAACAGTATGGATAAGACCTTGGCTGAATTGCATGGGATGCTAAAGTCGGTTGAGGAGAGTATACAGAAAAATGGTCATCATGAGATGATGATGCACAAAACTAAGCGCAAACCACCTGTCAAGAAACTTTGCACCAAGAGGAAACTAACTCCCGATGAGATCGTGAGTGCCTCCAACGCAAAGAAGCGCAAGAAGGGGTCGGCGGCATCAGATGCCGTTTGCTTCTATTGCAAGGAGACAGTCACTGGAAAAGGAACGCAACAAGTACATGGAGGATCTTAAAAAGAAGCAAAGTGCGACTTCGCTGGTATTAATGTTATAGACATTAATCTTGCTACTTCACCTACTGACTCTTGGGTATTTGATACCGGATCAGTAGCTCATATTTGCAAATCATTGCAGGAAATGAGAAGAAGTAGAAGCTTTAGAAGGGCGAGGTGAACCTACGCGTCGGTAATGGAGCAAGTGTTGCTACAATTGCTGTCGGCACTACATCACTTCATTTACCTTAAGGATTAGTTTTGGAATTAAATAATTGTTATTGTGTTCCAACTCTATGTCAAAACGTTATTTCCGCTTCATGTTTGCAAGCGGAAGGATATGATTTTAGATCAATGGACAATGGTTGTTCAGTTTATCTCAGAGATATGTTCTATTTTCATACTCCATTGGTGAATGGATTATATGTTTTGAATCTTGAAGCGTCTCCCATCTATAACATTAATACAGAGAGGCAACTCCCAAATGATACAAACCCCACGTTTATCTAGCATTGTCGCTTAGGCCATATAAATCAGAAACGCATGGAGAAGCTCCATAAAGATGGATTGCTTCACTCTTTTGATTTTGAATCATTTGAGACATGTGAGTCTTGTTTACTTGGTAAGATGACAAAGGCACCTTTCACGGGACACAGTGAGAGAGCAAGTGACTTGTTGGCACTCGTACATACTGATGTATGTGGACCAATGAGCTCAACGGCCAGAGGTGGTTATCAGTACTTTATTACCTTTACCGATGACTTTAGTAGATATGGTTATATCTACTTAATGAGGCATAAGTCCGAATCCTTTGAAAAGTTCAAAGAATTCTAGAATGAAGTACATAATCATTTAGGGAAAACGATTAAGTTTCTACGATCACATCATGGAGGTGAATAATTGAGCCAAGAGTTTGGTAATCATCTGAAAGATTGTGGAACTGTTCGACAATTGACTCCGCCAGGAACTCCACAATGGAATGGGGTATCCGAACGGAGAAATCGCACCTTGTTGGACATGGTGCGGTCCAATGTAACGCCCTGAAAATCGGAGAACTTAAAAACCGGGAATTAAAAATCGGAACTTACAAAATCCTGCTTATTGCTTCTTGATCGAGTTTTTCGCTTCTTATTTGCCAGCTTGGTTGCATAAATTTGTATGTGTGCAATTCCTCTCGATGTTTGAGAAAAACCAAACGATTTGAATTTCTGCTGGGAGAAAAATCTCGGAGTTTAGAGTTGGGAATTTTAATATAAAATAGGAAAAGGGTTATGGATTCATAAAAATATATATTTAGGAACAAAACGTTATTTTGGTGGTTGTGTAATATTAATTATAAAATAAAATGGTCAATCAAATATTTTAAAGGATGTATATGAAGTCTAGAAATTAATTGGAATTAAAATTGTGATTTCTGGAATTTAGGAAAAAGGATTAAATTAAATAGGTGAAATATATTTTTAAATTAATAAAAGTGGGTGAAAATTTGAAAATATATTTTACAACATTAATTTTTGGGTATACTATATTTTATTTTAATTTTTGGGGGTGAAGGAAAATAGGATTTGGAAATTAGAAGTTAAATTGTGGAAATCGGAAACGTCACTGTTCATCATGCGCCAAGTGTTCGATGCCGTACCGGCCGTACCGCGCCCCGCCCACGCGCGGGCCACGCGCCGTGCCGTGCCGTGCCAGCCCCAGCCTCGCGTCGCGCGCCCGCCCACTCCGCGCCCCAGCCCCGCCGCGCGCGTGCGCCGCTCCCGCCACGCGTTGCCCGCCCGTACCGACCTCGCCGCTGCGCGCCCTCGCCGCGCCGCGCGTCGTCCTGCCCGTACTCCCCTGCGCCCGTGCACTCCACGCGCCGACCCCGTGCCTGGTCCCCGCCGCAGTGCCGTGCCCGCACCACGACTCCGCGCCGGACCCCGCCCCGCGTCGCGCCACGTGTCGCCCGGCGCCGGACCACTGCCGTCCTCGCGCGTACACGCCCGCATCTGCCGCACCCGGCCCCACCATCCCACGCCGTCGCGTGCCCTCTGCCGTCCGCTAACTGCCGCACCGGGTCCCCCTTTCCCTCGTTTCCCCTCTCTCGCCGTGCCTATAAATAGGGCCGAGCCCTCCCGTTTTCCCCCAACCTCGCCGCCTCGTTTCCCTCTCCCTCGCTTTTCTCTCCTCGCTGCAAACCCTCGCCTGCCGTGCGCCGCCATCGCCGCCATGCGCCGAAGTCACCGCAAGCCGCCGCGAGCCGCCGCCGCCGTGCCGGAGCACTGCGCCGCCTCCCTCACCGTCCGCCATAGCCGCCGGTAGCCCGGGCCGCCGCCTCGCGTTTGCGCCGGTCGTCGGCCGAAGCGAGAGGAGGGAGCACCGGTCGAACAGAGAGAGAAAAGGGAATAGGAAAGAAAAAAAGGAAAAGGAAAAAGAAAAGGAAGAAAAGAAAAAGAAAAGAAAAAGGAAATAGAGAGAAAAAAGTGAAAAATATGGAAAAATTCTGGAAATTTAGGAAAAATATTAGAAAATATTTGGGAAAATATTTGGGCAAAAATATATTGTTTTCTCGTGTATTTTCTCTATGCAAATTCGGAATTCAAAATTGGATTTTTGGAGATTTCGTTTTCGCGTTGTTTTTAATCGGGAGTTTATCTATTTTCTTTCGCCATTAAAAATATAATCTTTTGGTGCTCGGACCTCCAAAACAAGTACTAATTCTTTGATCAAGCGCTTTTAAATTTATCCCCTTAATTAAATTGGATCGACATTTTGCGAAAACCCTAAAATCCCGAACTCGCTTTTTAAATCGGATTTTATCCCAAAAACTCTCGTCCGAACTCGAGTATAACATTAGGCTAAATACTCGAGTCGTTTTTATGGTTCTTTTCGATCTCTTGGTATTTTTATTGAATTCGATCGAATTCAATTGACTTTTTGCACGTCTGATAGGAACCGAGGGAGCGGGACCGACTACGTTGAAGACCCCGGCCAACAAGTGTGCGAGCAAGGCAAGTCAACACTTCCCTTTGAACATATTGATCCTACTTTGCGAAATGATGTTGATTTTAATTACAAATCGCATGCTATACACAAAGGAGTACCTATGCTTGATATACCCTGCCTTGATGTTGATTACCATTAGAATTATTCTTTGTAACCTTCGATGAGATATGACCGGAGGATAACTTCGGTAAAATGCTTAGCCCTGCTTATATTAGATCCTTGCATACTCATGATTTTACAAGAAGCTTCGTGCTTGGGCAACTATCTTTGGGGAGGTAGTTGGAATACGGCATGTGGAGACATGAGCGCCACATTGCCTTGATCATGATAAAAATAGTTTTGATAAAAAAAAGTACAAAGCCAATATTTTGGACTGGGGCGGATGGTTGGATTTGGGTGTATTCCGGTAAAGGCAAGAACCGTCCCTGGTCAATTAAGGACCAAGCCATGAGACTTATAACCTGGAACGAGCCAGTACAGCCGTACTTCTCGAATGGGTATAGACCTAGGGGAGTAGATAGCCGAGCGGAGGCAGTACCCTTGCAAAGTGGTTCTTAAGTTCATGGAGCAGGTACTGCCGAAGCAAAGTTATCGAAAGGCTTTGCCAAGACCATTCCATATGAACGGATGAAAGCTCATTCAATGAGTATGTTTACAACCAAAATTGGCACCTAGAAATCAAAATAGGGGAAGTTGCCAATATTTGGAAATTTGTTGGTTTCTTCGGAGAGGCCGGTCTGACCGCCGTGTATAGGCCGGTCAGACCGCGCAGTGGGGCCGGTCAGACCGAAGGCATATGGCCGCCGACCGCGAGTCCGAAACCTAGACGACTTCGTTGGTATTTGGGTTTCCTTTCTCCATACGGTGTATCTCGGGTTTCCAAATATGTTTATCCTGAAATGGACGTAGAGAAGGGCCTGTGGAGGGCAAGACCAACCCCTATATAAGGGCCAAGGCCGGTTCAATTGTAATTATCGAAACACACAACATACAATCAATATATTTGAATCGCTTTCTTTACTTTTCAGCCATTTTTTCTATTTTGCCCTAGTTTAGTCCATCTTTGTCAGTTTGCGCCGTAAACCGTCCGCCGCTGCTGCGAGAGTGCGATACTTCTTTGTAAGTTTGTCTTGAAAACTTTTCGTTTGCTCACGAGACAAGTAGTTATCAATCTATCCATCTAAATCGGTTCCGCTAGCCGATTTGATCTACAAAACCCACTTTGTTCTAGTTTTTGCTAGATTAAAGTGGTTGGTGACTCTGTACGAAGAACCACCGCAAGGCTTTAGGTGATTCGATCGTGTTCGTGCCTTTTGCCAAAAAAGGTGCCAACACGATTTTTGGCGACTCCGCAGGGGAAGACACGATGCCAACTCGGATTCGACGCCGCCATGTCCAAGCAAGCGATGCAAGACGTGGAGCCATCCAACGTTGTCCACATCTCGTTGGACGACTTGGATGGGGAGGCTCGCCAAATAATGGAGGAGCCCATTCGAGCGATCACTCAGGAGGTGCTAGATCAATCTTGCACCAAAACGCGACAAGACGTCATCATCAAGCCCAGGAGCCCACTCAAGGTAACTCGCGGCGAGGTAAGCGCTGATCACATCTCTATGCCTATTCAAAAACTTGTTCCTAGTACGGTGGATGAGTCCATTACCGCCGCCGTGAACAATAAGATTGAATCCGCTATGGAGGCTTGTTTTAATAGGTTGTTTAAAGCACACATGAGCGGTAAATCCAGTCTGCCCGCGACCGATTCGCCACCTACCTTGATTGCAGGGGGAGGCCAGCCCCCTGTGAACCACATATTCAGTAAGACCGATGGGGCAATTGCCCAAGGCCCCGGCGAAAGTAGTTCTGCCGCCTCTGTCGGTCTGACCAACCCTACAGCCGGTCTGACCGGCCCTCACTACGTCGGTCCGACCGGCCCTACGGCCGGTCTGACCGGCCCACTGTATCTTGGTCTGACCAGCCCGACGGCTGGTCTGACCGGAACACAATATGGCGGTCTGACCGGCCCTATGGCCGGTCTGACCGGGTCGCCTTACGTCGATCTGACCAGCTCACCATACGTCAGTCAGGTCAGCCGTCAAGCCGGCCCGCACTCATACTATGTTTGATGATCATGTCTCATAGATCATGATATGGAGATACGAAATCAATATACGTGGACATATGTTAGAGAACACATTGTTGGATAGACCCACCATGAGACATTACAGGAATTAATGTGCCATTAGTTGGTCTCAAGTAGTGTTGGTACAAAGTCCTTAGACCTGAGATCATCATGGATTCCAACATGTGTAGTAGCCTACTTTCGGACTACCAAACACTATTCTGTAACTGGGTAGTTATAAAAGTAGTCTTCGGGTTTGCTATGAAACATGTAGTGGGATGTGAATGATCAAGATGGAATTTGCCCCTCCTTTGGAGAGATATCTCTAGGCCCCTCGAGGTAATGGATTATGGAAGTGCATGGCCATGCCGAGTTGATTGAGGAGTCAATCAACAGACAGATAATCGAATACGGTTCGAGTGAATGGTTAAGCTATTGAAGGGAAGGCACACATCTTGCCTATACCTTAATTGGTATCATGAGGCAAAGGGATTTTTTTTACACATTACAGGTTCAGAGCTGATATTATATTCTTGTATACTATGGTGTCAATATGTGCTGCTAGGCGCCGCTATCGATGGTCGGCTGAGTTGGACTCGAGCCGACGGTCGGCTAAGTTGGACTCTAGCCGAAACCGACTATACCTGAACCTACAGGGTCGCACGTTTAAGGGGATAAGAACAGGCATTCGAGTTGGACTCAGATACGGCTCGATCGGATAGGGATCCGATCGGATAGAGTCTTATGGGCTTACGATGTCCGGCCAGCCAACTCTATGAGATTCGGATAGGATCCGATTCAAAATAGAGTCCCGATGGGCCTCTAGGCCCAACCGGCAACTCTATATAAAGGGTGAGGGGTGGAGAGTTGAGGCATGCAATTGGAACCGAATCAATCTGATCACACGCAGCTTCAGAAGTCGGCGAGATCAATCTCCACGGAAACCCTCCCCACCTCCGAGCCAAAACCCTAGCCTTGCATCTTGTGCTAGCACAAGGGTGTTCGGTGTTCTGTCCCCGGACATGTGGATACCGGTAGAGGCGCTGCTACGTTGTGGTGTTGTTCGTCTGCTATGAATCGACTGTGGTGGAATCGGGTGAGGTCGGGCACATCGGAGCGAAGGGTGCGAGCGCGTCGGACGACTCGGCGAATCGGCTACTCGGTGAATCGGCTGATTGGTGAATCGGCTGTTCCCAGGAATCGGCTGTCGGCTTGCAGGAATCGGCTGTCATCGGCCAGCACTGTTTCGAATTGGATAGCTCCTGATTGGCTAATCCGCTGCACTCTACTCCAATGGGTAACGATCTATCGATCCTTACTTGCAAGTGTTCCTGGTTTGCGCGGTAGAAATTTTTGTTATTAGCTATCGTAGCTTCTACGTAACCCTTCACGGTCATAGTCAAGCGATATTGCCTCCCGTTCCGCTCGAACACAAAGAATGGTCCCAGTAGCTCTGGATCTCCAACAAGTGCATGGTCTGGCATGGTGCGATGATTGCGAGAAAACCAACTCTCATGCGAGCTCGAGTGTTTATGTTTTGATAAATGCCCATTGGAGATGGCAAATTCTCGGTAAGTGGCTGAAGATTCTGATCTCCATAAATAGTAGCATTATCAAAATACCCCTGATGCCCAAGTGGTTCTATATGCCTATCAAGCATCACCACCCTTGCTTGCAATCTATGCAGTTCCATCATAGTGCTTGCAAGGTACCTATCCATAGCTCGAATTAAGCCGGCTAAGAGAAGCTCTGGAGAGTTAATCTCTCTTTCAAACCCTTCTAAACCTGGATAGTAACTTGTGGTAGCTTGAGTAGCGCGAGCTGGAAAATAATGGAAAAACCTGTCTATTCCCGGCCTATGGTGCCGGTAATACCCTATTGCTTGAAATGCAACCTCGTTCATTGCAGAAGGTGCATACCAGCCATAAACCTGGAAGTAGAGTGGTGTCTCGTGTGCCCAAAGCTTCGGTACATGTAACTCAGCCATATACGCCCGGAGTGATGAACTTTGTTCCATAACAAAGAAATGGTAGTCCAGTCGATAAGTGAATCCAGGATGCTGCAGCATGAGCCACATGATGTGAGGCAACGAGCCTTCCTCAAAACCTTCGGAATAACCTAGTGGCTGTCACATGGTTGTCACCTACAACATTTAGGAATATATGTTTATACTAATTAGAATTTTGTCAAAGGCTCAACAAAGGATTAGAAATAATTTTGCGTGTACCGAATCAAAATCTGTTTTGGATAACATAGTGGTACTGATGAGTCCTATTTTGACGTATGGAAAGCTTTTCTCTCACCCGGGTTCATTCCTGAGAAACCTCTGGTATAAACCCACTCCTACGGCTTGGATTTCAAAATTTTGGACACCCGGATTTTGCTGGAATGGCTCCTTAACCTAGGTAATGCAGTTCTGGAATTACATCGTAGGCTGTTCTGAACGAAGTTCCAGTCGTGAAAAAATTCTGGGAAAAATACTGGGGTACCATGACCAAGATGAGTAGCTACTGGTATGTTTGCAGAATTTTAAGCGCAGTACTCAGGTCTGTACAAAATTGTGAAGGCCGACTGCTATAGGTTCTAGAATCTGCGTGACCCGAAACTTTCGTCATCTTAAAATATGATGCATGAATGAAACATTTTTGTTTCCAGGTTAGGTCATAATGTGGGTTTCATATCAAGGTACTCACAACATCTGGTGGCCTCTAAATGCCAAAGAAATTAGGGCTTTCGACACACAATTTTAATCCCTATCCCTCTTCTAGGCTTAACGTAAAACTCAAATTTTGAATTTCACTTTCAGGAGAGTAGATGTTAACCTTTTATTACCAGAGGATTTTTAAACCTTCCCATGGCTGTTACTAATTTAAATTTTTGTTTCTTTCATCCCCTAGTACAAGTTAGCACCTATGTCTTCTAAGCCCATAGGTTTTTCCCCGGTCCTTTAGAAGCAAGATGAGGTTTCAAAACCAAATCATTGAACATACAGGAAAGATATCAATCCAAAGAGAGGTAAGGAATAAGAATAGATTAGTTTTCAAAATACTTTAACAAGGAAGTTATCCTCCAAATATTTCCTTTTGAAGCCATTCTATCGTCCAGTTCATAAAAAAGGGTTCCTACAGTCAGTCTTGGCTCTGATACCACTTGCTGTCGGGATGCCTTCGGACCTCTTACTATATTTAAGAGCTGAATAGAACATGTCCATTCTTCTCATAAGCATAGAGAGACATCCGACGCTTCGAGAGAGAGATAACCGAGACATTGCTAGGCCTTTAGCCTGCCAGTCAACTTCGGCCTGGTTGTGCCCGTCAAACCACTCGATGGTGGCGACCAGATGTGTTACACAACCAGAAGACTTAACACCATATGGCTAAAGATCAACATTGTCTCAATTATTTTTAACTCATACTCATGGTTAATACATTCCCGACAAGAGGAACACACTAACCACTTCCTTCCAAGCATTTGGTACATTCCCGACAAGAGGAACATACTAACCACTTCCTTCCAAGCATTTGGTATCTCTAATATTCAAAGGTTCAACATACTAACATAAGTAAGTACAACATACTAGTCTCATAGTTACATATGGCCATCAGGACAAATAGTCATATAGATAATATCATCACACGGAAGCGGACTCCAATCCCCGAGGATCGTTCTTCAACTGACAAGGGAGTACCCTAGTAAGAACCATCTTGACAGAATGACGCCTCCTCGGCGAGCTCGTCCTCCTCGGAGGGTATTCTCCTGCAGCCATGTCTAAGGGAGCAACCAAGTATAGATACACAAACAAGTGTCAGTACAACGAATTGTACTAGCTAGCACCCATCAAGCCTACATGCTACATGTTTGGTTTTATCAAAGGAAGTTTATATTTGGTTCTTTCAGCGCAAAGCAAATTTTATTTTGAGAAAATCCTATGGTAAATTCCAGGTTTGCACAGATAAATTTCAGCAAGCAAGTACTTTGCTAAATTGGGCATTCAATAGGTAGTAATACATATATATCATCCTCTCTTTGCATTTAAGGGCAGCAAAGGAGTAACATGAGCAATCATCATCTGTCCATTGCATTATCGGGGCAGCAAAGGAAAATTAAGACAGTGATCATGTTTGAATATTTTCAATCAGTTTTTGCAGAAAAACTTTGAGAACACACAAAACTATACCCATGACTCATTCACACGACGCTCGTAACCGTGAGCACGGCTAACCGATTAGTTTTAACTCTGCAGAGTGTGTACACTTTACCCACATGAGGTAACATAATAATCATGCAAAGCATGGCACGTGATACTTAAGTATCCGATTTATTATTCACCACAAAGCCCTTCTAAAATTTACGGTTTATGTGTTTCCTCCATCCTACGCCATTTTGGAAGTATTGCATAGAACCATTAAGTGGTGGGCCCACGCCTTAAACTTAACGCCGTGGGGGCGGACACATCGGGAACCCACCCACGTGGCACAACACCGTTGTATTGGACAGGCCTAGTCACCTAACCACCTCATCGGGGCATATAAGAAGCTCCTCTGAGTTATTCGAACACATACTCTTCAGTCTACCTAAATGCAAGGCTAAACCATAAATAGTATACTAAGCTAGGGCTATCCCATACTAGCTCATGTGGTTGTACTGTTTTCGAGATGAACATATGTGGAGTGAAGTCCTTAGGATAGTCTGGGCACACACTCCCCCTATCGGTATACAACTAGTCACCATATGTACCACTTGCGGCCTAAACTTGAAATTCATGTTTTTCATATTTTTGCTTTAACAAATAGCCTTTTTATCATAACATATATTTTTCTTAGAAAAAGAAACTTTGAAACAAACCATAGATTCTTTGCCCAATAGGCATAGGAAAATGATACTACAAGCAATACTAAGCATAAGGGTAAATCATCCAGGGTTTCAGATTTTCAACCACATATTAACATCTTGATCATTCCTAGGGTTAGGATTTTTGGCTAAGGGTATTATGTGGAGTTTTGAGGTGGCATGCAACATAGGTAGTTGTACAAATCATTCTTTCCAAAGTTTTAGTGTCATTATAACAAACATCATGCAAAGTTCCCCACCATTTTGAAATAACCTACAAAAAATCTAGGATCAAAGTGTTCAAAGGGGGAGATGAGGACTTGCCTGGTTCTTCTTCCTCCTGCTCGTTCAAATACGAGGGATCTTCGGAAAACAGCGGCGGTTCGTCTAATACATACATACGACAATTCTCATATTACAAGTATTTATGAAAACTTTCATGATTTTAAAATGAATGCATATGAACTGAAAGTGTCTAGTTTCAGGTTGTTTTTCTAAGTAAGGTTTTTATTTCATTGTTCCCCTACCAAAGTGGAAAATCCTATATAGTCATTTGTAGGTCAAGTGTATAGCTATATACTTCTTAAATTTGTTCAACGCCAACCTATAGGGTTTCTGGTCATTAAGGCACAGGGAGGTGGTCCTAACAAAATTTATTTGGAATTCTCAGGAATTTTAATGGGTCCCCTATAATTTTTAGAAATTGGAGTGCGCAAGAATACCCCTTTTTCTCAATAAATCTCTAAGTGATTTGTTTATTACAGAAAGTACATAGTTTCATAATTTTAACATAAAGTACATCTGTTGCTGATTCTACAGAATTTTGGTTCACCTCATTCAGAGCTAGGATGATTTTCTCATGATTTTTATAAGTTAAGCTTACCCTATTTTGCTAGGTTCATAAAAAAGATTTTTATAAATAAATTTCCTACTGTGTGTAGTTGTTTTTATTCCACAGTACTAAAGTTCGTAATCTTGTGAATCTAACAAAACTTGTCCCAAGTTAAAATGTGCCATATTCTATTTTATATGAATTTCCAAATTTAGGTTCTTTCTCTGTTGAAAAGTGCCCTCTTCGGATTTAATCTTTTCCTTTTTATCCGTGTGGGCCCCATCGGTCAGTGGCGTTCAACATTTAAATGTTCAGTTTTGCGCCTGACTGGTGGGTCCGGTATGTCAGTGGCTCAGTGCGGAAGAGAAGCAGAGGCGCGCAGCGAGTTTCTCGCCGACGCCGGCAGCGAACGGCGGCAGGTCAGCGGTCGCGACCAAAAGAGAGAATATAGTAGAGATTACGACGAAGTTATCGGTGGTTCTCTCACACGCTACCATGGCCGGAATGGTCATCGGTGACAGAGCGAGCGGTGCTGTGGCTCGGGAAGATCATGCATGTAAGTTTCGAGCTATTGCTTTGCCGTGCATGCAACAGATATAGTGTCTAGGGGTCCTTAGGAAGCTTACCGAGCAAAGACTTGGCTCTGGCGAGGTCTGGATGAAGGTGGCACCGTGCAACGTTCTGAAGCGGCGGCGGCCTTCATTCCGAATGATCATTGGCAGAGTGCCTCGGTGGTCGGCTGTTAACATCAAGTGCGGGCCTTTATTCTAGCAGACTTGGTGCTGCTCTGGGTAAAAGGAATTGACCCATGGCATACCAGAGTGGAAGGGAGATGAGATCGACGGTGGCGGCCAGAATTGGGGAAGAAAATGGGGATTCCCTCCACAGAGCATCACCGCGATTCCTTTGATTTCAACCAATGTCAAGCATCGGGTAACAATTTGGCGAAAGGATTTGGCCAGAGGTTTACCGTGGAAGGCTGGCGACGAGCGAGCTCACGGCGAAGGTCGACACAGAGCATGTCGTTTCCTTGCTTCGGCATGGTGGTGTTCCCGATCATCGGCTACACCATTGGGGATGAAAATGGGTCATCAGAGAGAGTAGGGAACAAGGATTTGGGAACACGCATTGTTTAATGGAGTAGTTCACCGTGCGTCGAATGCGGCTGGATCTTCACTTGCTGGCAGTGAGGTTATTTGAGTGTTCTCGACGCTCTCGAGGTGGACAGCCTCAGCTTCTTCGTGGAACGAGACAACAGTGAGAGAAAGGGAAAGATTGTTGGCCGGTCGGGCTTATATGATGTTGCCGGCAAGGAAGGGAAGGAGAGGGCTCCGCGTCGCGGCGGCCGACGCGTGCTCCACGCGTTCCACGCAGCCGACGCGTGCTCCCATGCATGGCGCGCACGTTATGGCGCATGGGGCCCGGTGGAGGACGTTGTCACACTGGCTCCGTGGCCCCATCGGGCAATATGGCCCACATGGCAGTGAGAGGAAGTGAAGGAGGAGTGGAACCCAGAAATTTTCTAAGTCCAAATTACAGTGGCGAACTTACTACTTTAGGCTTCGTTTAAATACACTTCCAGACCGAATTTGGGGCGGTGTCCAATGGCAAAGTTGTAAAGCATGATGCGATCTACAATAATACCAAATTTCACCGCCTGAAGTTCACTGGTTTAATTATGGTGCTAATTCAAAGATGGCTCTAGAGTTCAGTTTTGTCAGACTTGACACTTAGAAAAATTTCATAGGGTTAAATCTCGATTTTGATCTAATACATACTTTTCAACTTTATAATGTGTTTATAAATCTTTCAAGTGATTGCTAAATGTCTCTCTTATATTCTTGGGTATTTTTTTCTAAATTTCTCTTTAGACCCCTTTTGTTTAAATGATGGATGAAAGATATGTCCCTAGAATGCATATGCAAATTTTTCTTGTTTGCACAAAACTAAAACTAGTCATAACTCCCTTAGGAAAAATTGTGATCCATATTTACATTACACTTTTCTCCATGATCTATCAAGGATATAATTTTTAGTGAGATGTGATATAAATGTATTAACTAAACATTTTTTCCTTTTTAGAATTACTTGATCCAGTCGTCCAAGCGAAACAATCAAATGGCAGATTGCTCGGACGAACAGATCCTTTTTGACGAGATCGCAGAGGGTAGTAGCCAATACTTCGTTGAGGAGGGGAACGAGGATCCCAACCAATACCTCAACGAGGAGGGCAATGAAGGCACCCCAGCCGTTGGAGAGAAGAGGGCACGCGGACAACGCGGGTTCAGCAAGAGAATTGAGGGTCGACATGTCATAACCGAAGTAGAATAGGACGGTCGACCATGTGCCCCAGCCAAAGCCGCAAGAAAGTTTGTGGCACATAGCGAATGGGAAGTGAGTGCCCATTTGTGTAGTGAACTGGCGGCGATCAAGAAGAGGAGGGGATGAGCAAAGCTATCTCCCGGACACAGAGAAGGAGATGATGTGGTCGACAATGCTAGAGACGTTCACCATCCCAGAGAAAGAACAGGTAAGGGTCAAGGAATGGATGCTGAAAAAGATGGCCGAGCTTTTCAGGAACTTCAAGAAGGAACTACACAAGAAGTACATCCTTAAGGGCCAGAAACCATACTTTGACAAATTCCCAAGCTGCGAGATCACTGGGAGGCCTTTGTGCAATACAAGATAGGAGAACAAGCGCAAGCGCTCATTAAGAAGAACAAGGCCAACGCAACTAAGAAATAGTACCATCACAAGCTAGGGTCAGGCGGCTATCAGAAGGCAGTGCCGAGATGGGAGCATATGGAAGCCGACCTCCTAGCCAAAGATATCGTTTCGGCCACAACCAACTGGCCAGAATGATCAAAGTACTGGTTCTATGCTCATGGTGGATCACTCAATCCTTCTGATGGCTCCATAATCTTCGGCGATGCAGTCCAAGAAGCTGCCAGAAGATTAGAACACGCAGTGGAAGCCTCTACCTCGGGCTCATTCTAGACCGACAAAGAGAAGGACGAGCTTACGCTTGCACTTCAACACCCTGAGCATCTGGGACGAACGCGAGGAAAAGACGTCATTCCCTGGAAATACGGATTCCAAGAGGACATCCAAAGCTACAAGAGCCGCATGAGGAGGAAGCGAGATATGGATGCGAAGCTAGCTCATATGGAGCTCAAACTCTTACAGATCGATGACATAGTGGCAAGAAAGGTGGCCGAACAGATGGCCGAGCTGCGGAGCCAGCATGTGAGCCAACCAGATCCACCACAACTATAGCATCAGTGCAGCAGCTGCGCTTCTACAGGCCATATGGCTGAACAAGCCCTAGAAGCTCCAGCAGTACCGCCATGCCCTGTTGACGAGATCACGCAGTGGACACCTTGTGAGATGTGTGTTCCATTCAAGAACCTGTCAGTCAAGGTATGCTCGTAGTTTTATGATATATATTCTAGACAAAAACATGTCAATCAAGATTGATTACTAATTAATAGAATCTCTTCTCATGAAGGTGGTGTCGGGCATGGCGATACCAGTTGAACGAGACAGGACCTATCACTGCATGTCCGTTCCACCTAGGTACTCTAAAGTCAAAATTGAACAGATGGAACGAGGCTTTGAAGATCTCGAGCTGGATATCCCCGGAGGAGACAGTGAGACGACACTAGGAGAAACATCCCACGGGATCATTCTATGGAGCAAGCCTTTCATCGTCTTTCCCCGGGCGAGAAGCGGCTTTTGTTCCTCCGTCTCTGCCACGTGGACAGTCTCCTCCGCCTCCTCCATCGCCTCCACGAGCACCGACTCCTAAACGGTCTCCCACTCCCTATCTTCCTCCGCCTCCTCCGTGGCCTCCACGAGCACCAACTCCTAAACGGTCTCCCACTCCCCAGCCTCCTCCGCCTCCTCCGTCGCCTCCACGAGCACCGACTCCTAAACGGTCTGCCACTCAGCCTCCTCCATTGCCTCCTAAGCACAAAGATCAAGCCGCGCGGTCAATGTCAACCAGTTCACCAAGAAGCAAGATACCAAAACTTGACTGGCTCTTGCCGGCCCCAAAGAAAACATCATATGACAAGACTTTCGAGGAATTGCATGAGGCCGTCCAAGCTTAGGTGTAGGCACATTTCAAGAAAAAGTCTCCTAAGAAGCCTATTCCATTCGTCGATGCGACCAAGGCCTTTTTCAGGAAGATGTACTTTACACCACTGGCTAAACTGAAACTGCAGTCAGACTGCGAGGACTATCAGGAAGGCGCATAGGAAGGCAACACCAAAGGCCAAAGATGTCCCGCAGCTCGGGATGCAATCTTAAAAAATCCATTGAGCTGGTGGTGCAACCACAAAGAGCTAATTTAAGAAAATTTATGGAAGATGCGGGAATATCGATGGACCAAATATCCATACGCACAACTATCAAGAAGACTAAGCTAAAATATAAGTATACATTCGGACGACCTCTTGTCAAGCGTGATGAGCTCAAGATTCTCCCCACACAGATATATCGATTCCACTAGTGGTACATGGAAACTTCAGGCAAAGTACAGAGATGATCACGGTGCGGATCAGAAACGACACATTCTTCAAAGTAGAAGATGATCTACTGTTTATCCGCTTCGAGGACATCTTTGACCGATACTATCTGGACGCCCTCGACATCTCTATTATAACCACGCAGGTTTTGTAAGTATCATTCAGTTAAATTTATTTCGTTCCTTAGCTCCTTGTATGTAGCTGACTAAAATTCTTTTATCCGTTGTAGAATGGCCATCCACGAGTGCAAGGAGCGGGGATGGATGAAAATCAGATTCATGGACCCTCGAAAAATTAACACTGCGATGCTAGAACAATATCTGGCACAAACAGAGGACAATATCCTCCATATGTTGGTGCAGCAGCATTTCAAGACTGGGATACTATTGCCGTACAACACAGCATTAGTTTTTACTACCTTTCGTATCAATTTTCATCTCGTATATATACAGTTTTATATATCATCTCAAGCAATTTGCAGATTTCACTGGGTCCTTTTCCTAATTGACCTTAGCCACTCGTGGATCCATGTCTACGATTCAATGGATAAACCAGAGTCTACCTTCGCAAAGATTTTTGAAGTACTAGATAGGTAATGTCATCTTAGTTGCTCTTGCTACTATGCGGTTCTCAAACAATTACTAGCTTGCAACTGCACGTAGGGCATGGGCACGGCTCCGTGAGAAGGTCAGCAGGCTTTGAAATGAAAAGCTTGAAGTAAAAATGAAATTTTCAATGAGTACATGCTCCAAAATTATATTGAATCATTAATTTATTCTAAAATAGAAATGTATATTAAATCTATCATTATTTATCCTTTAGTGTGCAAAACAGGCACAGGGGATGAACTTGTACGGCTACTACGTCTGTGACTACATTCAACATCTAACTCACCAAGTCACATGTCCCCAGGATCTAGATGTACGTATAATAGTCATTCATACATTACGTCTTGATTTCTTATTGATTTCAAATATTTATTTTTTTTTTCAAATAACAGATTATGTGCATACGGGACAAACTACCCCACCACTATGGTTTCATACATTCTTCTCGAGAATCACTGATGGAATTTATCAACGAGTAAATTATTGATCTCGCGGGAGCATTCTACTGGGATTGGAGTGGTGTGGATCCACATCATAGAGAAATTTTTGTAATATACGATATAGAACAGTAAAAATTATTCAGGAATATAATATATGTGTATATTTATATGTGTGTACATATTTTGGTAATACATGTATATATTTACTTAATTAAGTGCATTTATGTCTATGTAAAATATATATTTATTTATATATATGCATATTGCATATATATATATATATAAATATATATATGTGTGTAAAATATGTATTCATACATATATATGCATATTGTATATATATGTATAAATATATATGTGTGTATAAAATATGTATGCATAATATATAAACAAGCAGCAAGCTAGCCAAAGTAAAATTAAAAAAAACCTTTTGTCCCTGTTGGTAACATCAACCGAGATCAAAGATGACGGAGCTAGCCATGTGACGCCACCATCTTTAGTCTCAGTTGATGTTATCAACCAGGACTAAAGATGTATTTTTTCCTGGATATTTTAACCGGGACTAAAGATAAGCATCTTTAGTTCCGTTTTTGTTATTTTGGTTTGAAATCTAAGACTAAAAGGGAGTTACAAATCGAAATTAAAGAGGAGTTCCCCAGCAGTGAGTGCATGGGATAGAAAGACCACTCGGCTTAATTCGGACTATTGTTATCGATAATGGCTGCCAAGGCCAAGAGAAAGTGCAAGAGGTATTCAATTGCAATGCTGACGATGCGGGAAGGCCTTGTTTCTTATGGGTCAAAACTAGACCCATAGACCATACATGTGAATGCCCGGGTTTTTTATGTTCGTAATGATGGCCCACAAATATCTGTATGGCTGTGTATTATTTATTTAAGGTGGATAATAAACTAATGGGTTCAAAAGGTTTCCACCACCTCAGCTCGGCTGACGAGTTTTAACCTTTATCACACCATATGTTAAAAAATAAACACTAAAAATACAAAGCTATTTGAAAGTTTTTTTTTTTTGCAAAACTCTAAAATTTTGTGCTACCTCCGTCCCGGGATGGAGTTGTACTAGTTAATTGCTGAGAAGCACAACTAAAGATAAGATGGCCTGTTATACTAGCTAGCGAGCTAAAAGATTAGTGAGTAGCTTGTGAGCTGCCCAAAGCCATAGAATTTAGATTTTATTTCACTACAAAAAATTCATTTCTACATCTGGTCAAAAAAATTTTCATAAGTGGGTGGATGAACCGCACGTGATTTAGGCCCTGTAGAAATTGACCGTTTGTACAGACAGATTCCACAACTGTAGTCATTAGGAACCGTCTGTCAAAATGAATTTTAAGTTTTTATTCTTTTCAGGCGTCGAAAAATTAAAAAAATATTTTTAACTTTAGTGGACATGTATATATATAGGACGAAGCTTATTCTTTAACATTTAAACCCACACTACTGGAGAAACCATCATTGGTTGAAGTGGCAAAAAGCATAGTAGTTCCGGTTTGAGTTGCACCCGGGACTATCTCTAGTCCCGGTTGAAAAATTCAACGGCCCTCTAGGAACAGTAGTCCCGGTTCGTGTCACGAACCGGGACTAAAGATCACCTCTAGTCCCGGTTCAAATGTTGTCGGCGCGTGTCGAGCGCGGGACCTTTAGTCCCGGTTGGTAACATCAACCGGGACTAGATATGTCACCTCTAGTCCCGGTTCAAATGTTGTCGGCGCGTGTCGAGCGCCGGGACCTAGTCCCGGTTGGTAACACCAACCGGGACTAGATAAGCTACCTCTAGTCCCGGTTCGTGTTACCAACCGGGACTAAAGGTCCCCGGCGCTCTGACACGCGCCGACAACATTTGAACCGTCATCTCTAGTCCCGGTTCTTGAAATGAACCGGAATTAAAAGTCCTAGAGAAGGTCCTAGAGAGCCATTGATATTTTTTATACCGTTGCCTCGGGACTAGAGATGGCATCTCTAATCCCGGTCGGTGTTACCAACCGGAACTAGAGATTTTCTTTATATACCCCTTCCTCCTCCATCCTGAGCCAGCCAAACTTGTACATCTTCAAAAATTTTCTCAGCTAGAGGTCCGGTGCTGCCGAGGTTAGCATCTTCTTTGGTGATAATATATTTGCTCTGTAAGGTTAGCAACTTCTTACTGTTATTTGCGGATGTTTTTATACATTTTGCTATCTATTTGTATAATTTCTTACATTCTTAGCACTTCGTATTTTTGCGGTTATTTTATATACATTTTCATCTCTAAATTTGTTTGCAAACATGAGAAGATGTTTTCCCGCCCGATGAAATTCACCTCTAGTCCCGGGTGGTTTCAAAAACCGGAACTAATTATTACCGTGGCCAATTATATTGTGTTATATTCATATATAATTATAATTAATATGTTCATATATTCATATATAATTAAGATATGTAATATAATTAACATAAAATATTATAAATTAAAATAATAACATATAATTAACATATGACATTTTTCAAACTATTTAAAATTTAAATAATAATATATATTTAACATATGGCCTATTTGAAAAAAATAAATTAAGATAAAACATATAATTAACATTTGTCGTATTTAAAACTATTTTAAACCATAAACCATAAACCCTAAACCCTAAACCTTAAACCTAAACCCTTTTACCATTAACCCTCAACCTAAACCCTAAACCCTATTTTAAACCCTAAACCCTAAACCCTCGTGCGGCCTGCGTGATTGGCATGTAGAAGGACTGCGACCCGAGCTGGAACGTCAATGCCTTCTCCTCTGATCTAACATCGTCTCTCATGCTCTTAAAGGCTGCTCCATTCTCATCAGTGTAATAGAGCAGTGGCAATCTCTTCTCACTTTGTTCTACCTAGTTCTCCGATTGCTTCATCTCCTCTCAATACTTCAGCACGTCATCTTCAAAGATGACATCAAGCTCGTCTGCATGGTAAGAAACAAGTGTCTAAGCAACACAAATTCAGAAAGCATCATTTTTTTTCGATTAGAAAAAAGAGAGCATCATTCTTGCGTTGATCTGAGTAGAAAGAAAAGAATCATACCTTGTAAAACATTGCTTTGCATGACAGTAGAGCAGAATGGCTGGGGATGAAAGCTTGGGAAGGAGATACTAGAAAAGAGAGCTTCCTCCTGAAGCAGGTAACTATAAATCCAAAGGCTAGTGCAATAAGGCGAAAAAAGGTTAGATCAATAACACATAAACAGATAAACAAAGACAGTCTTACAGCCAAAAGAAGCTACAGCTATAAAATTTTCTTAGCGATGAGCATGGTTAACCATATGCATGATGCACCAAAGCGGTCGGCCTCAAGCAAGGGGAAGAAAGTGGGCAAAGATGTACCCCAGCTTGGCATGCAGCCACATAAGCCTTTGGAGTTCAGCGCGATCCCAAATATTAGACCTGATTTAAGACAATTCATTCAAGAAGCTGGAATTAATATGGATCAATTACATGGGCGTGCACCCCTGGCGAAGGCTCCGCTTAAATACAAGTTCAACCTTGGAAAGCCTCTCGTCAAGGCGGATCTCATGAAAAGGCTTCCAACTCATAGGTACCGCTTCCATCAGTGGTACATGCAACAATCCAGCAAGGGTGAAGACATCATAACATGCAAATATTCAACTGACTACTTCTTCGATGGAGATGACTACCTTTATATCCGATTCGAAGATATTTCGACCTGTACCAACGTGATGCCCTTGATGTCTCACTTCTAACAGCGCGGGTTTTATAAGTATCGCCCGGTTATTTCGTTTCTTACCTCCTTGAATTTAGCTGACTAAAATTCTTTTTAACCATTGTAGAATGGCGATCCAATACTGCAACAAGCACGAATGCACCAAGCATGGATTCATGGATCCACGGAAAATCAACGGCCCATTGGTTGATCAATTTCCTAATGACACAGTGGACAACATATACAACGCGCTTGTGAAGCAACCCTTCCGGTCCTTCATCCTTCTGCCCTATAATACTGCGTAAGTTTTTCCTTTCTTTCCGAACCAATTTCAATCCCGTGCATACATAAAGTTTCATATGTGTCATCTAAACCAATTTACAGATTCTACTGGATTATATTAGTACTTGACATGGGTCAGTCAAAGATCCATGTCTTTGACTCAATGAATAAACCAGAGTCCACGTACTCCCATATATTTGAACTGTTTAACAGGTAATGTCATCTTACTTTCTATTGCATATATGCGGTTCTCGGATAATTACGTGCTAACTTTCAACTGCACGTAGGGCATGGGAACGATTCCGAGGTAATGTTCGTGGAAATTGGAAAGATAAGCTTTCTGTGTGGATGAAGTTTCCAGTGAGTAACATGCCTCCTCCTAATTTGAGTCGAATCATTATTATGTTCGAAAATATGATATGCATATTAAATATGTCGTCGTTTCTCTTTTAGTGTGCAAACAAACAGGGCACCAACCTATGTGGATATTACGTCTGCGACTACATTCACCGCTTTGTGACCGAAGTCAAAACTGTTGATGATGTAGATGTACGTATAACAACATTTCATACATTACGTCTCGATTTCTTATTCACTTCATATATTTATTTCTCGTTTATTGTAATTAATGACAGCTTATGCGAGTAAGAGACGACCTCTCCCATGAGACTTTCATACAAGTCGCTCAGGAAGATTTGATGGGATTTATTAACGAGCGGTCGTTGATCCCGCGGGGAGTTCTTCATTAGTTTTAGTAGCTAAACCACAAAGAAAGTAGATTAGAGACAATTTTTTATAAGCTAGCTAGGAAACATGTATAAATATAAATATTGTACATATTTTGGTAATATATGTATATTTCCTTTCTTAAGTTCATTTAAATGTGTGTAAATTATATATTATGTGTATTATAATTTATGTGTAATATATATATAGCGATCTCTGTAGAAATGACAAATTAGAAAAAATAATCTTTAGTCCCAGTGCCCACCAACCGGGACTAAAGATTGCGGAGCCGGCCACGTGGCTCCGCCACCTTTAGTCCCGGTTGGTGGCTTCAACCGGGACTAAATGTGCATCTATAGTCCCGGTTATTTAACCGGACGAGAGATAGACCACCTCTAGTCCCGGATTCGTAGTCCCGGTTTGACAACCGGGACTACTGAAGGTTACGAACCGGGACTAGTGTGGCTTTCTCCAGTAGTGCCAGATCCTCTCATTTCGTGTAAAAATTCGTTCCCATCTCACCTATTAAGCACTTTGTAATTGTAGGAGATGGTGACTATTATTTTGATTTCACATCTATTTGCCACCCAAAATCATATCAAATGGTAAAGTCATCAGCTACAGAGACCTTGTCAATCTCTACAACTTCAAACATAGAGGATGTCTTCATTCGAGGTCATTTTAGAAACTGCTTTTTTTTATAAGAGCTTGTAACAGATATTTGGTTTCCTAAACTATCCAAAATAAAAACACATCCATTGTTGTAGATCGCTATAATTTTAATACAAAATGTGTCATCATCTGATTTCATATGAAAGATTTATATTTTTTCCTTCAAATAGTTTTGCTCCCATTTTCATGGGTTGTTTTCTAAAGAGAAATTCCCTTCAAAAATCTATTGTTAGATACCTTTTATTATGGGAAACACTGAAAAAAATATTTTAAGGGTGGTTCTTGAAGAAGTTCACCTATGAAAAACACTTTCTCCTTATTGTTTGAAAATGACCGAACTTGAAAATTTTGTACAAAATTCATTTTAAGTCAAATTGAGATGAACCAAATTTCCCTATGATCCTTAAAATATTTATATAATATGTCCACGTTGATTTTTTCTTAGAAAATCTTTTAGTTTGATTATTTACTTACGTCGTGTAGTTTCACAGTTGACATGCTATATAACTTGACATATTGAAAAAGCATATTGTAAGGATCTCAAAGAACTTTGCTTCATCTCAATTGAGCTTAAAATGAATTTGTAAAGCTTTGACTTCCTAAAGAACCGCTTACAAAAATATAAACGATCAAATGTAAAAAAATTCAACAAATTGTTGATCTCATCGAGAGCAATATTTTTTTTGTAAACTTTTTCATCATTCTGACTTCGTATAAAAGGATTACCACTTTGTCATGAAAATAGTATTGCTCCAATAATAAATTTTTATAAACTTTTTCCTTGAGGAGAACACCCGTAAAAACTACCTCATTTTTACATTAAGACACGCCTAATATATAAAATCATGATTTCAGCATACGATTTCTTATAAAAAATTGTCTATGAAAAAGATATATTTTACATGAGGTTTCCTTAAGGATATGCATGTAAAAATATGTTTTCACAGACATTACCCTAAGACGGCCTTAGCTATTTTCACATACAGTTTTCTTTTTATCATCTGTGGAAAGGAAAGCATATGGCCTACACCAATCATAGTAGGGGTCTTCCACCGTTCTCGTGACTGAAACTTTTTTACCGTATCCAGATCCTCGTAATGATGTTCTAGGGAGAAATAAAGTGCCCTCTATTTTAGTACTAAACCAACAACTGTATTATTAATTGCTATATAAAGTATCTTTTATGTTTAGTCATATCATCGAATTATGTCAGATGTCAGATAAGATTGATGTTTCTATGTAAAGGGATTCTAAAATAGTTGTGCTACAACGCCCAGTATGTCCACTGGTTTTTGTTACAACTTCTCCACGCAGCTTTTAAGTAACCATGCATGCACTGTTACTGAACTTTATAGCATCCAACCAAAAATAAATCCTACCTTTGGTCCGTGGTTTTAACTCTAGCTGATTGGTAACAGTTGCGAGACCTTAAGAGAAACCATAAGATTGATTTGTCTTCATATGGAAGGTTGTGCAAGTGCTCAGGCTATTGGTATGTCCAAAATTAACCAAAAATTGTGCCCATGGTTAACTTCTCCTTACCGGTGGCTTCACCCGCTGGAACAACCACTATTCAAGAAAGAGCTCACATGCTAGAAAAAACTTGTTCATGCTTGCCTACTCATGCGCCACAAAGCTTGGTGACCGAACTTGTTAACTATAATTTTATCTAGAGGAATCAAAATCAGCACGTATGCACTAACATAAGCATCACAAAAAGGCAGCAAGGTTACGGGTATAAATGGAGCCATGAAGCCTGCTACTTTGCATGCAGATTCAGATAGAACATATGAGACAAGTAATCTAGCTTGAGTAAACACAGTTGGTTTGTAAGATCGCATAGGGCCATGGGGAGGTACAGTGTGGGTCTCGTGGTTTTAGGGTTGCTGGCCCTTGCGTTTTCGACCACTGTTCTGGCTGAAACACATGTTGTTGGTGACTCCAACGGTTGGGACTTCTCTGTGTCGTTTGATAGCTGGGCTGATGGAAAGGTCTTCGCTGCTGGTGACACTCTTGGTATACATAGAGACAGTCTCGCTCTATATGCCTTCTCTCTTTGAGCAAACACGCACAAATATACTACATATTATTGTAGATGATATATCTTTTCCACTCTAATAGTTTATCAGCATAACGTCCTTTTCAAGCTAGTTATATAAGTTAAAACGAGTGCAAATAGTTTCTTATATGTCTTGTTTCCAAGAAAAAAATCCATATGCCAACACATCCGTCCATACATTTAAGACGCTCTCTTTTAATTGCTATGTTATACCCGAAGGTTGCAGGTAGTATCTGTATTCCTGCAATGGTGAACCATCAAAATTTAAATTGCAGTGTCCATAAATATAACCACGTGTATATTTAGTTGTTGCAGAGGTCGGAAGTTACACTTCCCTTTCCCAAAAAAATAAAAATCACTCATCGTCCTGACTGCACTGTCCTCTGCTCTGCACATATATATGCATGCAGTTTTCAACTACAAGCCCGGAGCACACAACGTGCTGGCCGTGGACGCGGCGACGTACAGGAGCTGCAAGGTGAGCAGCGCGGCGGACTCGGTGGCGGCGGCGACGGGCACCGCGTCGTTCCTCCTCAAGAAGGGCGTCAACTACTACATCTGCGGCGTGCCCGGCCACTGCGCCGCCGGGATGAAGCTCCGGGTCGTCGCCAACTGAAGAAACTCCGACGACAGATCAATCCTTTAATTAATTAAAACTATATGGGTGTCTCTGCAGCATGAAGCAGCCTATAGCTTGCTCGGTTTAGGGATTGGTCGCGTATATATATCTGTAATTGTAGCCTACTGGAGTGACTGACACTGGGTCTGTCATGCTCACCTGCATGCATGGCGGCATGCTATCAGCTTTGTGTGTTCTAAATAATGACCCCAGTTTGGACCTTTGTGAATGTGTGTTGGAACTTGGAAGTACTTAATATACTCCAGTTCACTTCTGATTGGACCATGGTAAAAGGATACTGGCAGCAGTATTTTCAGTTTGTAAGAGCATGGCTAATAAGATAGCCGGTTGCCGGCTTTATAGTAATGCCATGTCACCTAACACCCCATTTATATAATAGGCTAGCTAGTAGGTTGGCTATTAGTTTGCATCTTTTGAAAATTTAGGTATTTAGTACTTGCACGTGCATAGCTGCTGTTGTGGCCACATATTTATGGCTATTTCATCAAACAACGTACAAATATGTTTATCCAATGCATATACCTGAATGACCGATATGTCACTATAAAGGAGTAAATATAGTACTTAAAATTTTTTTTCCCAAAAATACTCAACAAATTGTTTCACAGAATCCTAATCCTACAAGGTCGAGGAGTTCAACCTATCCAAATACCTGTAGGTATATGACGCCACCTCTTCCATCATGACAAGCATATTCAAAAACCGAATTTAAATTGCAAAGAAATAAATTGCAGGAATTTAAATTGCGAGAACTTAAATAGAACACGGAACTAGGAACAGAAAATAACTTCCATAATCTCACGAAATATTCATTACAGACTGAGAAAAAAAGATACAGAAATAGACACCTTCACTAAATTTGATCTAGACTCACAAAGACCCTAATGGTCATCTCTCCAAAATAGATCTCAAACTCCACTAAAAAGGGATACAAAATTTCTCTTAAATGGATCTAAACTTGCACTACCAAGGGATCCTCTCAACACTAGCATTACCCCTCTATTTATAGCCTAGGATGGCTGAAAAACACTAAGACAATCACCTAAATGCCCTTAGGGCGAAACCCTTGCTCAGATGTGATCCTGGCCATCAGTTGTCAAGAGAAGGAAGCAGCCTGGATTTGCGCCACGTGTCCTACCACACGAAAGATCACACGAGTACACACCTGGCCGCAGAAAATCCGGGCGACCGCATCCTCCTCACGATTCGCGCGCCAGTTGACTTCCGCCACGCATCCCGACCGAGCGCGCGCCCACGTGGCCTCCGCGCCGTGGTGGGGCCCGCGATTCGCGGCCTCACCTGCTCGGCCAATCAACTTGCGCCATTCTCCCGCAACGATCCGGAGCGCTGCTGCTTCACCCAGTCGGATGCTGCCATGTGTCGCCATCGTGTCGCTCTCCCGCGTCAGGAGCTGAAACGAGAAGTCGCCGCGCGCGCCCGCCCGTGTGCACGCGTCCCGTGTGGGTCCCACCGGTACAGTCTCCCACACGCCCGCTCTGATTTCTTCCGCGCCAAGTCTCTCCCAGCCGGGCCCACATGTCAGTCGGAGCTATAGCATTGGGCTGGGCCTGAAACAGTAAACAGAGAGGCAAAACAAAGTCTGAAACTTGTCCCCTTTTTTTTCCTTTTCTTCTCCAAATTTTTACCTTGAATTTGCGAAGCCCGTTGCAATGCCCTCCCCTCACGGTGTTCATACAACGTGCATCACCTTGTGTCCAAACTCGTCACCCGACATCCTTGATCGTTTTGGATCTCAACTCCTCCCTGAGTTTAGTCCCGATCCTGTCGTTGACTGAGTTTTGACCTGCAACCACCTATGCACCCACAACCAAACAATCATTGTCTGGGCACACACATCACAACCTGACTCACGTCAGTTAACACACATTTTACTGAACTCTCCGACACTTGCCAATTTTCCATCATTTAAGATCAAACCAACTCCTGGTTTCACAATCTCCCCCTTGATGGAAACATTGGCAACTCTAAGCAAAAAGTTTTGAAATTTTGATTCTGAACCTCAAAGCAAGAGTTTTGCAAGAGTCAAACTTGGTCAATTGACAAGAGTGAAAAATCAAGACTGTGACAAAGAAGACAGAGGATGCAAATGCAAGAAAGCTCCCGCTGTCACCAAGTATTAAGCTAAAATTTCAATGAGTGAATTTTGCATTTGGTTGGACATTTTGCTCATTTTTGTCCCCCTTTGACAATGATGACATCAAGATTATCTGACCAAGTGAAAAAGATGTAAAGATTAAAATTTTCCATATTTTAATTGGAATGAGCTTTGAAGGTTATCTGGAGGCATCAAGATAATAACATGACTTACTCATAAGCGAACCAAAGCTTAGGCCTAGCTAGACAGATGCGAAAGAAGTATGAAACATGCTATGAACATCAATGCAATCTTACCAGCAAGCACAAAGCTTTCAACTGAATTAATGGATTGGTGTGCAAACATATTTCTAGAATAAGCTTTTAAGAAGAAGCATGCCAACACAGAAACATGCAAGATCTACAAAATCAAGGCAATTAACCCATGCTAACGTGCTAATGCCCAGATGAGATGAGTATCAACATGATAACCATGATTCTTTTTAGCTCTTTCATTTTATTTTTGCATGTTATGACGTTGCATTTTTTTGAACAACTATAGCACAATCGCGATGGTACGCCTGATCTTATCAGTCAACAAGTGATGGGAGCTCCAAACATTGTCGTATGACCTCAACTAGGTTTTCCAGCTGGAGTTCTGTTAACGACCAAATTTGGTAACCAAATCCCTAGGTTTGAACCAGAGATTGAAGCGGAATCAGAGGAGATGCGCGATCTGCGGAGAAATAGAGGCCGCGCGCCTAAGTCCGACCGGCTACGAAGCTCGTTGGCTAAGCCCGAATCGACTGTGATAGCCGATAGCCGATTCCGAGTTGAGATAGAAGTGGAGCTAGTCCCGAAAGGAAAACATGAAGATAAAGCGTTGAATTCGGTCTCCAAATTGTGCATTAAAGATTTTGCCATCTACGGATAAGGTCCTGTAACGGCAATTGTATCTGTAAATTAGGAAGTTGTATAGATATTCCTTTTGTAACGCGACGTGGGACTATGTCCCGAGATATTGTCATACTGTAAATAGTATATATGGTAGAAACTATGTTCTGCACGGATGTCGTTGTACCCGGGTATAAATAAGACCCGAGGGCTCAATAAAAATAACAACAGACAATCAATCAACTTCGGCTCATCGCCACCCTTTTATTTTATTCCTTTCGACAAGTTCTTGCTCTTGCTCATGCTGCATCGGCTTTGATCTCCGAACAAGGTAATTTCTTGTTACAAGTGGTTTGTATCGTCGGGGTTAGTGCTTCCATCATCATGATACTCTAGTTTTGATGTTATAAACTGTTTAATCTATCATATGCGGCATATAATCTAAAGCAATGTCTAGATCTATCTCGCAATCGGCTGGTCTCTCTCTGAAGACAGCAACCGATAGAGTTAGATCCACAGGTTGAATTAGATTATATGTCATGTCTACCGTCTCGAGGGGTTCTCATTAGCTTATACAGATCTAGTATTTCTTTTTGTACTTAATGTTGTATCTATCGACCTATTAAGTCGCTTTTAGAACTATAAAGATCTGTTCGGTTTAATGTTTATCATTAGAGACAGTGCTGGGGTTTCAGCCGGCCTTACCTGTTTTAGTTATCTTCTAGTATTAATTGCTATTAGATATATTAAAGCTGCCTTTTATATTGAGATCTCAATCTATTTAAATGCCCTAAGCCGGTATCAATCTGTCAAGTTACGTTGACAGCCGATTGATCTAGGTTTAGTGCATTTAGGTTAGATTAATATCTTTTTATAAAATGTATCGGAGTACTAGCCGATTCAGATTAGACCTGCAGCATTGGCTAGGTTACTAATGCAGATAATTATTATCCTAATGTGCCTTTAGCCTAAATAATTTATACTTTCTTGGTATACTACTGATCTATCCAATCACTTAGTATAAATGTGCTTTCGGATAGCAATTATATGTTTATTGATGTCTTCAGCCGATCTAGTAGAATCTAATATTAACTTAACGCTTATTCTATGTTTTCTTGTTGGTTACAGGATCAAACCAACTGGCACGCCTTAAATTCACCAAAGGCGACCATCTTGGACCTGCACTAGAGTAAAGCAAATCTCTTAGGCCAGTGCGTGGGAATCAAATTCTCATCAACACGCTTTTGGCACGCCCAGTGGGACCCATTTGCGGATTTCCAGGATCGACGCGATGGTCAACGTCAAGAACCCAGAGATCAACGAGGAAAACATCATCCTGGTTACGATGGAACAGTTGTCGGTCGAACAACTAGCTGACTACAAACAGATGGTTAAGCAGCTGCAGACTAATTACATGCAATCCTTTACCCAGACCAGATATGGGCCTATCCTCCAGAAGTTCAAATTCAAGATTGAAGACCTCAACATGTCCTCCGACGAGGACAAAAAAGGGAAGAAGAAGATGGAGGATATTAAACAGGAACAAGATGATTCGCCCCTCCACACTTTACAGGACCGAATCGACTCGGCTGCGCACCGTGCTCTCATCAACCAAAGTGGCATACTGGTTAACACCCTCAACAACATGATAAGAAGTGTGATTGATTCGAAGATAGCCGAGCAACTGCCAGGGGGCCGACCTACTTCACTCACAAGCCGGGCCTGTGGCTACGTGGTGCCGGCGACACAGGCCGGCCGACACCGCCACCAGGGCAGCAGAATCCACCAGAGGGATTCCCAATCCAGCCGACTGCGCATGCATCGGCTTCAAGGCCGCCACCCATCATCTTGACCCGACAACAGCCCCCGCATCAAGAGCACGGCGCCCGAACGGTGACCCAGGAGCAGGTGGCAAACATGTTTGACACCAATCGGCGACCTATTGTATCCAATGAGCCGGTTGGCAACCTCGTTCCAGGGCCACATCACAATTCTGGCGGCCATCGGCTTCCTCCTGAACAGACACCACCACTGGCGTCTCGGCCGCCTCCCGCTGCGAACCAATTCCAGTACCAATATCCAGGAGGCCGATTCGAGCAACAAGACCAGCCGCAGACGCCACCACCTCAGTATCGGCAAGGGACCATATCATATGAACAATATGAGTCGATACCCCAAGCTCAAGACAACAGAACTTGGGCCGACTTGATTGCTGATGTTATGCGCGATCAATTCGGCCTCAAGCCGAAGGACTCCGACCACATGTACCGGTACCCATATCTAGAATACTTCGAGAGGGTGCCACTGCCGAATCGATACAAGGTGCCGGATTTATCCAAATTCTCTAGGCAAGACAACGTGTCTACCTACGAACACGTTAGCCGATTCCTAGCTCAATGCGGAGAGGCATCGACTACAGACGCGCTTAGGGTTCGCCTATTCCCGCTATCTCTCTCAGGATAGCTTTCACCTGGTTCTCATCATTGCCATACAACTCAGTTCAAAGAATGGTCGATCTTGAGAAACAATTCCACAACTACTTCTATTCCGGCACCCACGAGATGAAGTTGTCGGACCTCACCGGCATCAGGCAGAAGCATGAGGAATCGGTCCAAGATTACATCCAGCGCTTCAGGGATATGAGGAACCGATGCTACAGCCTGGTGTTATCGGACTCTCAGCTAGACGACTTAGCTTTTCACGGCCTCTTGCCGCCGATACGTGAAAGGTTTTCAGCTCAAGACTTTGATAGTCTGGCCCACTTTGCCCAAAAAGTGACGACTCACGAACAAAGATTTCAAGATTCCAGGAGAGTCGTCAAGAAGGTTACCCACGTCGCATGCAGAACGGATTCAGACTCAAGCGACAGCGACGTGAAGGTGGCTGCAGCTGAGTGGACAAGGAACAAGAAGGCCATAGTCTGGCAGTGGTTGAAAAGATCGGCTAAGAGGAGAAGTAGGACTTTGACATAACCAAAGCCAATAGGATCTTCTATCTATTGCTAAAGGAGAAGCAAATCCAGCTTCCGGCCAACCACGTCATCCCATCGGCCGAAGAGCTCAAGAAGAAAAAGTACTGCAAGTGGCATAACACCACCCCCGCCAGCACTAACGATTGCAAGATCTTCAGGTCGCAGATCCAGTCGGCCATCGAAGCCGGGAAAATAAAGTTTGAAGAATCGGCTAAGCCAATGAAGGTTGATGGCAATCCTTTCCCGGTAAACATGGTCCAGGCCGGCCACAGGCGAGCTGATCGGCAGCACAGAGTGTCGAACAGCTTAGCCAAAACATTAAAATCAGTAAAGGCCAAGACAAAGCCGACTGGAGACAAAGCCACACTAGTCAACATGGTGCATACCACTGGCCGATCGGCTGATCGTCGGCCCATACGCATGGATAGCCGACGCCGGTTTCAACTGCGAGTGCAACAAGAAGAAGAAGATCGGCGCAATAGGCCATACCAGAGAGTATTTGAGCAGGTAGGATTGCAATATGTTCGACGCCACAGTGATTGCGACCCGCATTAGTGCTGCGAATTCTTCCGATTCTGCTGGGAATCGGGCATGAGGCTACTTACGATCGAAGACTGCCCAGCGTGCAGCGAGTTTAGAGAGGACGAATACAGGGATCCCCATACGCAAAATCCTTTTCGATTCGTTCCTAGGGCACTACAGCTTAACCAAAGACGGCTGCTCGTGCATGATCGGCTAGGCCCGATCCATCAAGACTTCTTCGACGACGAAGACGAATAAGAAGAAGAGGCTGATGAGGAGCAATCGGCCAATCTGCAGTGGTGCCCCTCTGACCTATTCACCAAGACGCAGAAAAGAAGAATCCAGAGGCTGAAAAGCGAAGGGCAGGAGGAAGAGGTCCAATAGATGATTCAACATCAACAACGTCGGCAGGGCAGGAAACAGTGGCGCCCCAAGAAGAAGACCGCCCCAGCCGATGAGAGCCTAGCCTATCAAGCAAAAAGGGTGGTCCAAGGAAAAGGAATAGCTTCTGCATCGGTCAACATGGTATTCGTGTTGCCAGCCGAGTTTGAGGCTACCGAGGCTGATGCAGATAACGTCGTGGAGACCTTGGCTAGACTGGTTCTGTCCCCAGAACAAGCTATTTTTGAAAAGCCTGAGGGGATCAAAAATCGGCACTTGAAGCCACTATACGTCAAAGGATTCATCAATGGCAAGCCGATGTCCAAAATGCTAGTCGATGGAGGGCTGCTGTTAACCTAATGCCCTACGCGACTTTTAGGAAGCTGGGAAAAGGAGCTGAAGATCTGATCAAGATGAACATGGTGCTCAAAGACTTCAGGCGGCAACCCTTCAGAAGCCAATGGAGCTTTAAATGTCGAACTTGAAGGGTTACGCGGAGGCTACGCTAGCCAAAAACAAAAACTTTTACCGCGCAAACCAGGAACACTTGCAAGTAAGGGCCGATAGATCGTTACCGATTGGAGTAGAGTGCAGCGGAATAGCCAATCAGGGCAATCCGATCCGGAACAGCGTAGCTGATTCCCGGAGACAGCCGATTCGCCAATCAGCCAATTCGAGTCGTCCGGCCGCGTTCTTACGCCTCGCTCCGATGCGCCCGACTGCAGTCGATTCCACCACGCCGATCGCTCCGATTGCGGCCGATCCGAAGCCGATCAACAGCGCAACGTAGCGGCGCCTCTACCGGTATCCACACGTCCGGGACGAACGCCGAACACCCGTGTGCTAGCACGCGATGCAAGGCTAGGGTTTGGCTCGAAAGTGGGAGGGTTTCCGTGGAGATTGATCTCGACGACTTCGTTGCACGCGATGCAATTGACATACCACAGCTCTCCACCCCCTCCTTTATATAGAGTTGGCCGACTCGGGACTAGTGGCCGATTAGGACTCTATTTTGAATCGGATCTCATCCGTATCTCATAGAGTTGGCCGCCCACACGTCGTAAGCCCATAGGACTCTATCCGATCGGATCCCTATCCGATCGAGCCGTATCCGAGTCCAACTCGAATATCTATTCTATTCCCTTAAGCGTGCGACCCCGTAGGTTCAGGTATACTCGGTTTCGGCTATAGCCTAACTTAGCCGATCGTCGGCTCGAGTCCAACTCAGCCGACTTGTCAATAGCGGCGCCTAGCAAGACATATTGACACCATAGTATACAAGAATATAATATCGGCTCGAACCTGTAATGTGTACACAAATCTCTTTGCCTCACGATACCAATTAAGCTATAGGCAAGATGTGTGCCATCCCTTCAATAGCTTAACCATTCACTCGAACCGTATTGGATTATCCGTCCGTTGATTGACTCCTCAATCAACTTAGCATGGCCATGCATTTCCATAATCCATTACCTCGAGGGGCCCAGAGATATCTCTCCAAAGGAGAGGCAAATTCCATCTTGATCACTCACATCCCACTCCATGTTTCATAGCAAACCCGAAAACTACCTTTATAACTACCCATACGGAATAGCATTTGGTAGTTCCAAAGTAGGCTACTACACATGTTGGAATCCATGGTGATCTCAGGTCTAAGGACTTTGTACCAACACTACCCGAGACCAACTAATGGCACATTAATTCCGTAGTGTCTCATGGTGGGTCTATCCAACAATGTGTTCTCCAACACATATGTCCATGTTTATTGACATGGTATCTTCATACCCATGATCTATGAGACATGATCATCAATCAATAAACATGCCGATCTTAGAATCATATTTGTTCCAACAATATGACATATGATCGTGGATCGTTTAGAAATAGATTCATACATAAAGAGTCTCATAAATAAGTCACGTACTTATTGATCAATACAAGATGTCTATTTCATGGAACCGAATAACACTTTATTCATAAATACATAAACATTGACGTGATATCCAACATCTCCATGTTGCCTCTAGGGCATATCACTAACAATCTCCCACTTGCACTAGAGTCAATCATGTAAGTATCTAATACCCATTGCTCTTGTGTGCGCCTGTGCTTCGGCCGAGGGAGAGGTTTTGTCACGGATCGGCTATGTTGAGATCCGTGTGCACTTTGTATATCTTGACATCACCTCTGTCCACAATCTCGTGGATGAGATGATATCGCCGAAGTATGTGTTTGGACTTCGATGTGACCTCGGCTCCTTTGCTTGCGCAATGGCTCCACTATTGTCACAATAGAGAGACATTGGACCGTCGTACTAGTCATCACACCAAGCTCGAAACGAATTTCTTGATCCAAACGCCTCCTTTGCGCTTCCGAAGCGCAATGTACTCGGCCTCCGTTGTAGAATCGCAACGTATCCCGCTTGGAACTCTTCCAGTGATCGCGCCTCCGTTCGGCAGAACACGAACCCGCATTGCGATCTATAATCATCCTTGTCTGTTTGGAAGCTAGCATCGGTGTAACCACTTACAACGAGCTCTTCTTCACCTCCGTAGACTAGGAACATATCCTTAGTTCTTCTCAAGTACTTAAGGATATTCTTTACTGCAATCCAGTGACCTTCACCTGGATCCGACGGTATCTACTCATAGCACTCAAAGCGTACGAGACATCCGGGCGTGTACAAAGCATGGCATACATGATGGATCCAATTGCCGAAGCATATGGAACCATACCCATCTTATTCCGCTCATCATGTGTCCGAGGACACCGATTCTTGCTAAGACTAATGCCATGTGACATGGGCAAGAAACCTTTCTTGGAATCATGCATGTTGAATCTTTTCAACACCTTGTCAATGTATGTACTTTGGCTTAATCCAATTAGCCTCTTGGATCTATCTCTATAGATCCGAATGCCCAATATATATGCAGCCTCCCTAAGTCTTTCATGGAAAAACTATTTTTCAATGAAGACTTGACGGATTCAAGCATAGGGATATCATTTCCAATCGCAATATGTCATCCACATATAAGATTAGAAATACAATTGCACTCCCACCGACCTTTTTGTAAACACAGCCTCTTCTTCGTTTTTGATGAAACCAAACCCTTTGATTACTTCATTAAAACGAATATTCCAACTCCGAGATGCTTGCTTCAATCCATAAATAGATTTCGTAGCTTGCATATCTTTCCAGCGATTCTGGATCGACAAAACCCCGAGGTTGTATCATGTATACATCCTCGCTTAGGTTTCCATTTAGGAAAGCCGTTTTGACATCCATCTGCCATATCTCATAATCGAAATATGCAGCAATCGCTAGGATAATCCGAATAGATTTAAGCATTGCGACGGGCGAGAAGGTTTCATCATAATCAACTCCTTGAATCTGTTTAAAACCTTTCGCCACCAATCACGCCTTATAGATGTGAACATTTCCATCCATATCGGCCTTTTCTTAAAAACCCATTTACACTCAATGGTTTTGACACCATCGTGGATCAACCAAGTTCCAAACTTGATTGTCGTACATGGATTCTATTTCGGATTTCATGGCTCCAAGCCACTTGTTGGAATCGGGTCCCACCATCGCTTCCTCATAGGTCTTAGGTTCATCGTTATCCAACAACAATATATCACGTTGTTCCGCACTGTACTGTCGCGCACGACGTGATCTTTCGACCTCCGTGGGCTGGTGTATCTACAACCGGTGGCGCAACACTTTGTTTCTCCCGTTGTGGTTCTCGTGGTCGCTGAAACGTTTTCGGTATTTCTTGAACTTCTTCAAGATGCACCCTGCTCCCACTAACCCTTCTTGAAAGAAACTCTTTCTCCAAGAAGACACCATGTCGGGCGACAAACACTTTGCCTTGTTCCCGATTATAAAAGTAATATCCCTTAGTTTCCTTAGGATATCCCACAAAGAAGCACTTGTCGATTTGGGTGTGAGCTTGTCGATTGTAAACGTTTTACATAAGCCTCACATCCCCAAATTTTGAGAAAAGACAAACTAGGGGGTTGCCCTGTCCATATCTCATATGGTGTCTTTTCAACCGACTTAGATGGAACTCTATTTAGTGTGAGCGCAATGCTTTCAAGAGCATATCCCCGTAAGGATAACGGAAGATCACTTTGGCTCATCATCGACCGCACCATGTCCAACAAGGTGCGATTTCTCCGTTCGGACACTCCGTTCCATTGTGGAGTTCTGGCGGAGTCAACGTGGAACAATTCCACAATCTTTCGATGATTACCAAACTCTTGGCTCAAGTATTCCCCTCCACGATCCGATCGTAGAAACTTGATTGTTTTCCCTAAATGATTCTGTACTTCATTCGGAATTCTTTGAACTTTTCAAAGGATTCGGACTTATGCCTCATTAAGTAGATATAGCCATATCTACTAAAGTCATCGGTAAAGGTAATGAAGTACCGATAACCACCTCGGCCGTTGAGCTCATTGGTCCACATACATCGCATGTACGAGTGCCAACAAGTCACTTGTTCTCTCACCGTGCCCCGTGAAAGGTGCCTTTGTCATCTTACCAAGTAAACAAGACTCACATGTCTCAAATGATTCAAAATCAAAAGAGTGAAGCAATCCATCCTTATGGAGCTTCTCCATGCGTTTCTTATTTATATGGCCTAAGCGACAATGCCGTATAAACGTGGGGTTTATATCATTAGAGAGTTGCCTTTATGTATTAATGTTATAGATGGGAGACGCTTCAAGATTCAAAACGTATAATCCATTCACTAATGGAGCATGAAAATAGAACATATCTCTCGAGATATATTGAACAACCATTGTCCATTGATCTAAAATCATATCCTTCCGCTTGCAAACATGAAGCGGAAATAACGTTTTGACATAGTGTTGGAACACAATAACAATTATTCAATTCCAAATCTAATCCCGAAGGTAGATGAAGTGGTACTCGTGCCGACAAGAACCGTAGCAACGCTTGCTCCATTGCCGACGCGCAGTTCACCTCGCCCCTTCTCAATCCTCTACTTCTTCTCATTCCCGCAACGATTTGCAAATATGAGCTACCGATCCGGTATCAAATACCCAAGAGTCAAGAGGTGAAGTAGCAAGATTAATGTCTATAACATTAATACCTGAAGCGAAGTCGTACTTTGCTTCTTTTTGAGATCCTCCATGTACTTCTTGCGTTCCTCTTCCAAAGGGCTCTCGTCTCCTTGCAATAGAAGCAAACGGCATCCGATGTCGCCGACCCCTTCTTGCCCTTCTTTGCATTAGAGGCACTCACGATCTCATCGGGAGTTAACTTCCTCTTGGTGCAAAGCTTCTTGACAGTGGGTTTGCGCTTAGCCTTCGCATCATCATCACATGATGACCTTTTCTCGGATACTCTCCTCACTGTCTTTAGCATCCCATGCAATTCAGCCAAGGTCCTATCCATATTGTTCATGTGATAATTCAATATGAATGGCTCGAAGCTCGGAGGGAGCGACCGGAGAATCACATCGTAGCCAACTCTTGGCTAAGGGAAAACCTAGTTTTTCCGACTCTCGATATAGCCAATCATTTTTATCACATGCGGATCGACGGATTCCCTCAACAAGCTCGCACGCAAACAAGGGCTTTGAGGTGTTGATCCTATCGGCCCGAGCTTGGTTCTCAAACATGCCACGCAGTCCCCGAATAATAGTGTGAGCATCGCTGCTCTCATATTGCTTCGAAGCTCGGGGACATTGTAGCAAGCATGAGACAGCTTATATCTAGGGCATCATTAGTGTGCTTCTCATAAGCCCTCCGTGCGTTGATTGGCGTTATTAGGCAAATCCTCGGGATAGGGTACTTCAAGAACGTACTCCTTACGCTCTTGCTTGAGAACAATTCTCAAGTTCCGATACCAATCTATAAAGTTTGTTCCATTTAATTTTTCCTTTTCGAGAATAGATTGCAAATTAAAGGTACGGGTGTAGAATTAGCCGCCATTTATTCTACAACATGTAAAAGCAAAGTTTAGCACAATGTTTATGCTATGTCTATTGTTAAACAATTTAACATTAGACTCCCATTACGTATTTTCCACCTTCCCTCTAGGTTACGTATTGGGTCAAGATCCACATGTTAATTAATTTTCTAGTGAGCTTTGGCATCACCGCTAGAAAATTAGTAACATCGGTAAGAAACACCTTGCTAATCACATCTCTATGTGACTCTTGTTGTTGGTGTGACATCTCCATGCCCCGGCGCCAACCTATGCCCCAAGGCCCAAAACTGTTTTGATAGCCTTGTTAAGTAAACCAAATGCTCCTGCATGTATATGTCGACATATACCCCTCGTGTTATGATAGAGAATGGCACTCGCTTTGGCGGACCCACCATTGACGAGCATAACGGTGACGGGTGCAACATTTGGAAGGGCATCATTACTACTTAATTTTGCGAGGGATGCTATCCTATCAAACAAACATATCACATATGAAAGCAAGAAGAATAGCATATAGTGAAATAGTATGGCCCCCTTCACATGGTGATCTCCATCTCCATGCCGGTAGTACAGGATCTCCATCTTCATCACCGTTCTTTCGAGTGCCGAATGCTTGATTTCTTCAAACTAAGCTACTACTATAGAAGCTCTAATTGAAGATTACATCGACTCGTAGGTCGTAAAAGAATATTACAAGCATTGCACGTATGAAAGAATATTACAGGGATTGCACATATGAAAGAATATTACATGCATCACATGCATCTCATACATCTCATACATACAATAGGGCCATACCATCTCAAAGCATTCTCTGCAAAAACAAGTTAGGCGTAGAAACGTTTTCTACTTATCGCAGAGCTACGGCATCGAGACGACCTATAAGGGGGTACGCACACGACGGTCCCGCTAGCCTGCTAGCGGCGGGGGTCGAGGGGGAAGCCGCCCTTGCGGGCTTTCGGCAGCGCCCGAACACCACACGAAATTCATAGATCCAATCTATGAAATTGCTTACGGAAACCATATCGGCATAATCATATTATGCCGTCCCGATACACTATCAAGGGAGATGGTTTGCGTAGGCGCGAGGCAGCTAACAAAGTCGGACTACGAGATAGCTTCGGTATGATCACATTATACCGTTCCGATACACTATCAAGGAACGCTATCTCGAACCCAACTCAAACCGAGTTATTTGGAAATTGCTTCGAGGTAATTACATTACGCCGTTCCGATACACTATCAAGGAACGCAATTACCATCTATTCTCCTCAACGATCCCGTAAAACCGATTGATCTAATCAACCCGTGCACAAAACTTGTTCCGATCCAATCTAAAACCCGAACTAAGCAAGATTAGCTCTGATACCACTGAAGGGTTACGTGGAGGCTACGCTAGCCAAAAACAAAAACTTTTACCGCACAAACCAGGAACACTTGCAAGTAAGGGCCGATAGATCGTTACCGATTGGAGTAGAGTGCAGCGGAATAGCCAATCGTGGCAATCCGATCCGAACAGCGTAGCCGATTCCCGGAGACAGCCGATTCGCCAATCAGCCGATTCGAGCCGTCCGGCCGCGTTCTTACGCCTCACTCCGATGCGCCCGATCGCAGCCGATTCCACCACGCCCGATCGCTCCGATTGCAGCCGATCCGGCCGATCAACAAGGCGCAACGTAGCAGCGCCTCTACGGTATCCACACGTCCGGGGACGAACGCCGAACACCCGTGTGCTAGCACGCGATGCAAGGCTAGGGTTTGGCTCGAAAGTGGGGAGGGTTTCCGTGGAGATTGATCTCGACGACTTCGTTGCACGCGATGCAATTGACGTACCACGCTCTCCACCCCTCCCTCCTTTATATAGAGTTGGCCGATGGGACTAGTGGCCGATTAGGACTCTATTTTGAATCGGATCTCATCCGTATCTCATAGAGTTGGCCGCCCACACGTCGTAAGCCCATAGGACTCTATCCGATCGGATCCCTATCCGATCGAGCCGTATCCGAGTCCAACTCGAATATCTATTCTATCCCCTTAAGCGTGCGACCCGTAGGTTCAGGTATACTCGGTTTCGGCTATAGTCTAACTTAGCCGATCGTCGGCTCGAGTCCAACTCACCGACTTGTCAATAGCGGCGCCTAGCAAGACACATATTGACACCATAGTATACAAGAATATAATATCGGCTCAACCCGTAATGTGTACACAAATCCCTTTGCCTCACGATACCAATTAAGCTATAGGCAAGATGTGTGCCATCCCTTCAATAGCTTAACCATTCACTCGAACCGTATTGGATTATCCGTCCGTTGATTGACTCCTCAATCAACTTAGCATGGCCATGCATTTCCATAATCCATTACCTCGAGGGGCCCAGAGATATCTCTCCAAAGGAGGGGCAAATTCCATCTTGATCACTCACATCCCACTCCATGTTTCATAGCAAACCCGAAAACTACCTTTATAACTACCCGCTTACGGAATAGCGTTTAGTAGTCCCAAATTAGGCTACTACACATGTTGGAATCCATGGTGATCTCGGTCTAAGGACTTTGTACCAACACTACCCGAGACCAACTAATGGCACATTAATTCGTGTAGTGTCTCATGGTGGGTCTATCCAACAATGTGTTCTCCAACACATATGTCCATGTTTATTGACTTGGTATCTTCATACCCATGATCTATGAGACATGATCATCAATCAATAAACATGCCGATCTTAGAATCATATTTGTTCCAACAATATGACATATGATCGTGGATCGTTTAGAAATAGATTCATACATAAAGAGTCTCATAAATAAGTCACGTACTTATTGATCAATACAAGATGTCTATTTCATGGAACCGAATAACACTTTATTCATAAATACATAAACATTGACGTGATATCCAACATCTCCATGTTGCCTCTAGGTCATATCACTAATGTAACCGACCGTCCGCAAAGAAAAACTATGCCCACTACGTTTTTGTCATCGATGGGAAGGTGTCATATAGCCTGCTACTTGGGAGGGACGGGATTCACGCCAACTGTTGCATCCTTTCCACAATGCACCAAAGCTTAGTCCAGTGGCAAGGCGACAAGATAGAGATCGTGCCAGCCGATAGGTCAGTGAACGTAGCTAGCGCCGATTTGCCACTGTGGGAAATCGATGGTATTGATTGCCTGTCTGGCAAAGTCTGGCAAGTCGATTTCCTAAAGGTGTCCGATTCTGATATACATCCCATTGGAGATGAGGAACCTCAATTACTACTTTGAAGGCGTCGTGGAGGGCTCGAGCGTCTACAACGAGGACACTATGGACAACAATGACGACAAACTTGGGGAAGATTTTATGTCGGCCGACGAGCTACAAGAGGTTGATATAGGTCCAGGAGATAGGCCTAGGCCAACATATATTAGCAAAAATTTGTCTTCTCGTTTTAGGTCCAAGCTTATCAATTTGTTAAAGGAATATAAAGATTGTTTTGCTTGGGAGTATTTCGAGATGCCTGGTCTTAGCCCATCCATTGTTGTGCATCCGCTGCCTATAAAGCCTGGATATTGGTGCAATACAAACAGCCTCCCAGGAGGTTTAAAGCCGATATGCATGATGCGATCAAAGTCGAGATCACTCGGATATACGAAGCTGGATTCATTCTGCCCTGCCGATACGCAGAATGGGTTTCCAACATAGTTCCAGTACTGAAGAAAAACGGCAAGCTCAGAGTGTGCATCGACTTTAGAGATTTAAACAAGCCACCCCCAAGGATGAGTACCCCATGCCTATAGCCGACTTGCTGGTGGATGCCACCTCGAGCCACAAAACCATAAGCTTCATGGATGGTAATGCAGGTTACAATCAGATCTTCATGGCCGAGGAAGACATCCACAAGACAACTTTCAGATGCCCAGGAGCAATCGGCCTATATGAATGGGTCGTCATGACGTTTGGTTTGAAGAATGTTGGAGCTACATATCAGAGGGCCATGAACTACATCTTTCATGACCTGATCGGCTCCCTGGTGGAAATCTACATTGATGATGTCGTTGTTAAATCCAGGGAGATAGAAGATCATATAGCCGATCTAAGGCAAGTTTTGAAGTGAACAAGAAAATATGGCCTGAAGATAAACCCTACTAAGTGTGCGTTCGGCGTATCGGCTGGATTGTTTTTGGGATTCCTTGTTCATGAGAGGGGGATCGAAGTTACACAGAGAAGCATCAACGCCATCAAGATGATCCAGCCTCCAAAAGGCAAGAAAGAGTTGCAATCTTTGATTGGCAAAATCAACTTCATCAGGCGATTCATCGCAAATCTTTCAGAAAAGATGGAGCCGTTCACACCATTGCTTCGGTTGAAGGTCGATCAAGCATTCACCTGGGGGGAAGAGCAACAAAAGGCTTTGGATATTATCAAAAATTACTTGAGCTCGCCTCTAGTCTTAATTTCTCCACGAAAGTGGGTGCCATTCAAGTTGTATCTGTCAGCCGACGAAAGATCAATTGGCTCAGTTTTGATTCAGAAGATCGAAGGAAAGGAGAAGGCTATCTTTTATCTCAGCCGACGGCTTCTGGACGCTGAAACAAGGTATTCCACCAGTGGAGAAATTATGTATTTGCCTATATTTTTCATGCACAAAGCTGAGGCATTATTTATTATCCAACGAGTGCACCGTGGTATCATATTGGAGTGGATTGGGTGCATTCGTTTGTAAAAATCTCTCCGTGAATCGTGCGGCGAACTTTTGACATTCAGTGTCGATATTGGCTCATGTGGATGCGATGTTTTCCACCGGTACAAAATAGTTCAAAAAGTACCAAAACATTAGTTTTGGACATATTGGAGTGGATTGATTGTGTTCGTTTTGAAAAATCTCTCCGTGACTCGCACGGCGAACTTTTGACACTTAGTGCCGATATTCGCTCACGTGGACGCGATGTTTTCCATCCGAACAGAATAGTTCAAAAGGCACAAAAACATGAGTTTTGGACATATTGGAGTGGATTGGGTGCGTTCGTTTCAAAAAATCTCTCCGTGACTCGCGATGCAAGCTTTTGACTCTTAGTACCGATATCGGCTCACGTGGATGCGATGTTTTCCACAGGAACAAAATAGTTCAAACAGCACCAGTACATAAGTTTTGGACATATTGGAGCGGATTGATTGTGTTCGTTTCATAAAGTTTCCGTGAGTCGCGCGGCGAACTTTTGACACTTGGTGCCGATATTGGCTCACGTGGATGCGATGTTTTTCACCGGAACAAAATAGTTCAAAAAGCACTAAAACATGAGTTTTGGACATATTGGAGTTGATTGCATGCGTTCGTTTCGAAAAATCTCTCCGTGACTTGCACGGCGAACTTTTGACACTTTGTGCCGATATTGGCTCACGTGGATGCGATGTTTTCCACCGGAACGAAATAGTTAAAAAAGCACCAAAACATGAGTTTTGGACATATTGGAGTGGATTGGGTGCGTTCGTTTCGAAAAATCTCTCCGTGACTCGCAGACAAACTTTTGACACTTAGTGCCAATATTGGCTCACATGTATGCGATGTTTTCCACCGGAATGGAATAGTTAAAAAAGCACCAAAACATGGGTTTTTGACATATTGGAGTGGATTGGGTGCGTTCGTTTCGAAAAATCTCTCCGTGACTTACGCGGCGAACTTTTGACACTTAGTGGCGATATTGGCTCACGTGGATGCGATGTTTTCTATCGGAACAAAATAGTTCAAAATAGTTCAAAAGGCAAAGGAAAAGCTACTGCATCGGTAAATATGGTTTTCATATTGCCAGCCAAATTCGGCGTCACTGAGGCCAATGCAGATAGCGTAGAGGATACCTTGGCCAGACTAGCCTTGTTCCCAGATCAAGCCATCTTTGATAAACCAGAGGGGACTAAAAATCGGCATCTCAAACCACTTTACGTGAAGGGATTTGTCAATGGCAAGCCGATGTCCAAGATTTGATCAAAACAAATATGGTACTTAAAGACTTCGGTAAATTTGATGCCCTACGCAACTTTCAGAAAGTTGGGCAAGGGAGCCGAAGATTTGATCAAAACAAATGTGGTACTTAAAGACTTCGGCGGCAACCCATCAGAGGCGAAGGGTGTACTCAACTTGGAGCTAACCGTCGGTAGTAAAACTGTGCCCACAACCTTCTTTGTCATCGACGGGAAGGGGTCTTACAGCCTGCTGGTTGGGAGGGACTGGATCCACGCAAATTGCTGCGTCCCTTCCACCATGCACCAAAGTCTGATTCAATGGGACGGCGACAAGATCGAAATTGTGCTAGCCGACAGGTCAGTAAGCGTTGCTAATGCCGATTTGCCATTATGGGAAATCGATGGCATCGATTGTTTGTCTGGAAAAATCTGGCAAGCCGATTTTCTTAAAGTATCCGATTCTGCCATACAACCAATCGGAGATGAGGAGCCGCAGCTGCTGCTTTGAAGGTGTCGTGGAGGGCTCGAGCGTCTACGGCGAGGACACCGCGGACGACGACGATGGAAAGCTTGGGCAAGGATTTATGTCGGCCGACGAGCTAGAAGAAGTAGATATCGGCTCTGGAGAAAGGCCTAGGCCGACATACATTAGTAAAAATTTGTATTCTCATTGTAGATCCCAGCTTATTGATTTATTAAAAGAATATAAAGATTGTTTTGCTTGGGAGTACTTCGAGATGCCTGGTCTTAGCCCATCTATTGTTGTACATCGTCTGCCTATCAAGCCAGGTTATCGGCCGTTCAAACAATCTCCTAGGAGATTTAAGGCCGACATGTATGATGCAATAAAAGCTGAAATCACTCGGCTATATGACACTGGATTCATTCGGCCTTGCCGATATGCCAAGTGGGTCTCAAACATTGTTCCAATGATGAAAAAGAATGGCAAACTTAGGGTGTGCATCGATTTCAGGGACTTAAACAAGGCTACACCTAAAGACGAATACCCAATGCCCATAGCCGATTTACTAGTGGATGCTGCTTCCGGCCACAAGATAATAAGTTTCATGGATGGTAATATAGGCTATAATCAGATTTTGATGGCCGAAGAAGATATCCACAAGACTGCTTTCAGATGCCCAGGAGCGATCGGCTTGTATGAATGGGTTGTCATGACGTTTGGGTTGAAAAACGCTGGAGCAACTTATCAAAGGGCCATGAATTATATTTTTAATGATATGATTGGCTCCCTGGTAGAGATTTATATCGATGATGTCGTTGTCAAGTCCAGGGAAGCAGAAAATCACATAGCCAATCTTAGACAAGTTTTGGAGCGAACAAGAAAGTATGGCCTCAGGATGAATCCTTTGAAGTGCGCGTTCGGCGTGTCAGCCGGGCAGTTTTTGGGTTTTCTTGTTCACGAAAGAGGCATCGAGGTCACACCAAGAAGTATCAACGCTATCAAGACAATACAGCCTCCGACGGACAAAAAGCAACTGCAATCTCTGATCGGCAAGATCAACTTCATCAGGCGGTTTATAGCCAATCTCTCAGAAAAGATAGAGCCATTCACACCACTACTTCGGCTGAAGGCCGATCAAGCATTCACATGGGGGGAGAGCAACAAAAGGCATTGGACAATATCAAGGATTGCTTAAGCTCACCCCGTGTTCTAATGTCTCCACAGAAAGGGATAACGTCCAAGCTGTACCTATCAGCCGATGATAAATCAATCGGGTCAGTCTTAGTCCAAGAGGCTGAAGGCAAGGAAAAGGCTATCTTTTATCTCAGCCGACGGCGTTGGACACTGTGGACCCCCGGTTTTAAATCGGGAATCTTTCGTGTTCATAGTACCATTTCCCTGGATCAAGTAGTTGGTACCCACGAATGCAGTACTGGATAATCAAGTGCGCATGCACGAATAGTCTTACAATACCATTATTACATAAATAGGCCCGAAGGCATTGTTCATCCCACAGGACCTTATGGTCCGAATACAATGTAAAAACAGAGTTTAGATAAGGCAATGGAAAGAGGCGCGGCTTGTCCATTGCCACAGCAACGACCGGAGCTAAAGTCTAATATGCGCCGTCGCCCTCGTCCTCCCGGTGGTAAGCATATGGATCCTCTCGGCTCTTCAACTCCATCACTGGAGGTTTGTGCGTATAGCAAGGGTGAGTACCAACCGTACTCGGCAAGTCAACACAGATTGATGCATATGACAGGGTTATTCAAAGAACATGGCTAGGGTTATCTTTGCGTAAAGCCAATTTTCACAATTCTTTTCACAAGCCTACCATCTAGCCAAAACAAGTTTTAATTTCATAGTTCATTAACCCGGTGACGGTTCGTCTACCATCCATCGTGATTCCAAGGATGGCTTCCCACCTCCGGTACGTCATGACTTTCGGGAGTCCACCCCTTCTCGCATTCTCGAGAAGTTGATCCACCAGCGAACAAAATCATCATGCAAACCCATCCCAAGCATTTTTAAGTTCAAAGTCTAGCCAAGCGAAAGTCTTGTCACGATGCTCAATATCCGCGAGCACGGCTATTCGAATAGATTGATTCATTCACACCGCAGTGGATGTACACTTTACCCGTACTCCGCGACACCAACAACAAATGAGCCTACGCCTCAACACATGAGACGGTCACGGCAAAGCCTTTCGATAACCTCGCTTTGGCGACCCGCTCCATGAACTTAAGCCCTCATGCACTCTAGCCGTCCTTTTCTAGCGAGAGAGGAGTTCGCGCACCCGGGGTAAGGGAAGTCTTTTCGATCTTTAAGTTTAATTAACATCGGTTCAATCCCACCATTCATAACAAAGGCCGCAGCCTCATCCTCATCCCATAACCACATCACAGAGAACCATCTATGCAAGGATACGCCTCCGCTCGACTATCTAGTCGCTAGGTCTATACCCATTCGAGAAGTACGGTTGTACGGCTCGTTTCCGGCTATCTCATGGCTCGGTCCTTGATTGACAGGGTCGGCACTTGCCTTTTCCGGAATCCACCCAAATCATCCAGCCGCCCCAGTCTAAAACATTTGTTTAGTACTTCAAATTTTCATCAAATGTAATTCATCATGGTCATGTGGCGCTCATGTCTCCACATGCCGAATCTCAACTACCTCCCCTAAGGTAGTTGCCCCAAGCACAAAGCTTTTTCATAAAGTCATGAGTATGCATAAATCTAAGTATAGCATGGCTAAGCGGTTTACCAAGTTATGCTTCGGTTAGTTGTATCACATCGTGAGTTACAAGGAGTAATTCTAAGGGTGCTCAATAGCAAGGAATGGCACAACAAGTATAGGTATCATGGTAAAGCATGCATGTTTAGAGTGTAAAATAACATCATTTCGCAATTGGGATCAATATGTTCAACGGGTGTGAAGACTTGCCTTGCTCGTACGCTTCTTGAGTGGGGTCTCTGCGGGGGTTAACGTTCGCCTCCTCGGTCGCTAATCATACGAGCGAAAAGGAAAAGAAAAATAGATTCCAATTAAAATCCGATAAGAACAAACGAAAAGCATGAAAAATCATAAAGAACTCTCCCAAACCAACTTCCCTACGACCCTAATCGAATTACGGAGGATTTTATGAAGCAAATCAAATATCGAACGTATATGTCGAAAAAGGGTGGATTGGAATTTATATGAGATAGTTTAAAATTCTTGGAAAAGATTCTAGATTTGTGAATATAAACTAAGTGAATAAATGGGCCTCACAAAGATACACAAATATTTTGGAAATTTATTAGATTAAAAGTTCAAAGTCTAAGCAAATATAACTTCATAATTATTTGCAAAGAAATTTAAAAGTAAATAAATAAATCCCTTTAAAAGGTGCAAAATCTTTGTAAATAAAGTTTTAGAATAGTTTAGAAGAGTATAAATATTTTCCTAGGATTTTTAATAAGCTTATTCTTATTTTTAATCTCCTTAGAAAAATAAAAAAAATTTAAAAAAATTTGCCTAAGCCGGGATCGAACCCGCGCCCTTCCTTTCACTCGGCTCGGCTCAAACCACCGAGCCAGCGAGCCGTTCTCGCTCTCTCTTCCCTTTCTTTCCTTTTCTTTCTTCTTCATTCCCCCGGCGAGGCCGACGGCGCGGCATGGCCGAACGACGGCGAGGGGATCGGAGCTCGGCATCTAGCTAACCCTACACCATCTACAAGACGCGGGGAGTCCGTTTTGAGGCGCGGTTGGGCTAGGGAGGCGGCGGATCGGTCCGCGACGACGGGCGGCGGCCCAAAACAGAGGGCTCGGCGGCGAAGGCGCACGGTGCGGCGGCACTCCGGTGACAATGCGGCCGAACCAAGGGGTCCTAGAGGATCTACGGAACACAGGGGTGCTAACTAGGGGGTCGGCTTGGCCGGAAAGGGGCGGTGGTGGCATGGCGACGTGCGCACGGCGGCGGCCAAAAGAGGGTTCGGCGGCGCTCGTCGTCGGCGATTTCCGGCGGCTAATTGGCTCGGGAGACTTAGGGGAAATATAGCTTGGAGCACGTAGATCGTGGACGTACCTTCAATTCCAGAGGAAATCAACTGAGGGCGACGAATTTTGAGGTTTGCACCGGGCGGCCGAGTTAGGGTTCTTCCGACCCGTGCTCCGATCTCTTGCGAAATTCTAGCGCTACGATGAACGGATTTTGGGGAAAATTGGTGAGGAGCTAGATGAGACAGTGTGGCACAATTTTTGTGTTGTGAGTTTCGGCCGAGGAGTGCTATATATAGTTGACCACGCGAGCTCGAACTCGGCGGCCATGGTAGCAGAGCTAGGGTGACGCGCGAGTAGGGGAGGAGTGAGGCCGACGCACGGTGGGCATGGTTACAGCACAAGCGGAATGTCACGGTGGTACGGCGCGGCGTGGACCGACGCGCCACGGCGACGACATTGACTCGGGCGCGCGCCGTGGTACGGCGAGGCGACGGTGAGCACATGCGCGGCGTACGGCGAACCCGGCGACGTCAGCGGCGTGGCGACGGCATGGCGCGGGTGCGTGGCTGATGCGGTGCACAGGCGCGGCGGTTGTGCGAGGACGTGGTGACGCAGGCGACGGTACGGCGCGGCGACGCGTGGTGAGCGCGCGCGGGCGCGGGGACGTCGTCGAACACTGCATACGCATGAACAGTGTACTTTCTCTATTTTCCCGAATTTTGAAATCCTATTTTCTTTTTCCATTTCCTTCCACTCTAAAAATTCAAAATAAGTTTCAATATTTCTAAAATAATTTTGAAATTATATTTCCAAACTTTCTTTTTTTCCCCACTTTTTACTTTTCAAAATATATTTTCCTATTTTTATTTCTTTCTTTTTAAAAATCAATAATTTGGAATCTTCAATTATTTTTTTTAAATTCATATCTCTTTGTCAAAAATATTTTCATCTCAAATCTAAATGTTTATTACCTTTCTTCCACCGCTTAGGGTTTAAACCAAAATATATTCTCTTTCAAGAATCTTTTGCAAATCTCCAAAAGTTTTTGCGAGTTCCGATTTTCACGTTCCGAATTCTACTCCTTCGATTTTCAGGATGTTACAAACCTACCCCCTAACAATAAATCTCGTCCCCGAGATTTTCTTACCGTGGCTGAATAGGTGTGGGTATTCCGTCCTCGGAATTCTTCGCTCTCCCAGTGGCTTCTTCTTCGGTGTGATTACTCCATTGTACTTTGTACATGCGCCATGACTTGGTTCGTGTCTTCTTTTCCGCTTCGTCTAGTATCTTGATTGGATGTTCGGATAGGTAAGATCGCTGTGGACTTGGATGGTTTCTAACGGGGTTTGTTCTTCGGTACCGCAGACATTTCTTCACTGCGATACGTGGAATACGGGTGGACATCCGAGAGATTCTCAGCGCCCAATTGGTAGGCCACTTCTCCCCTCCTAGCGCTTATCAGGAATGGGCCCACGTATCGTGGTGCGAGTTTTCCTTTGACTTTGAATCTCTGTGTTCCCCGTAGGGGTGAGACCTTTAGATATACGTAGTCACCCTCTTTGAATTCCAATTCCCTTCGTCGAGTGTCCGCGTAGCTCTTCCGTCGTGATTGAGCAGCTTGTAGTCGGTCCCGAATCGGGCGAACCTTTTCCTCGCCTCCCGATTATGTCGCCCGAATACGGTTCGTTCACCGGTTTCGACCACATTAATGGGGTTCGACATCGGCGACCAAATAGAGCTTCGTTTGGCGACATCTTCAAACCGGCTTGATAGCTATTGTTGTAAGAGAACTCAGCGTACGGCAATCATTTTTCCCAATCCTTGGTGAAATCCAATGCACGAGCTCTCGGCATATCCTCCAAGATTGGTTCGTCCTTTCGCCGCCCATCGGTCCGTGGATGATAGGCGGTACGAAAGCGAGATGACTTCCGAGTGCCTCGTGGACTTTGCTCCAAAAATGGGATGTGAATTGGGTACCACGATCCGATATGATCCTCTTTGGTACACCGTGAAGACATACGATCCTACTCATATATAGTTCGCTAGCTTGGCACCTTGTAGTTAGTTTTCACCGGGATAAATCTGCGCTTGGTGAGCCGATCCACTATTACCCGATGGAATCGTAGCCGCCGTAGTTTTGGGTAGTCCCACTATGAAATCCATGCCTATCTCGTCCCATTTCCATTCGGGAATCTTGAGTGGTCGCAGCAAGCCGGTGGGCGTTGATGCTCGCTTTCACCCTTTGGCACACATCGCACATGGCTACATATTCGGCTACATCCCTCTTCATATTAGGCCACCAATATTCTCCTTTCAAGTCTTGGTACATTTTCGTGCTTCCGGGTGTAACGAATAGGCCGATTCGTGGGCTTCCTTTAAGATCAATCCTCAAACCGCCTTGTTCGGGCACACGATCCTTTTCTTGTACCACAGATTCCCTTGTCATCCACCGAAAACTCCCGAGCGCGTCCCGCCATGCGTTTCCTTGATTTCCTGGGTTTCCTTATTCCTTGTTTGGGCTTCCTCGATTTGAGTTCTCGGTAGGGGTTGGATCTCCAATGAGTTCACTTCTCCGTGAGGAATCGGGTGCATTGAGTCGGCCATTTCTTCTTGAAGTTCGCTGGCCATACCTCCCAATCCCATGTGGTTGCATTGGGCTTTGCGGCTCACGCATCGGCCACTACATTTGCTTTGCTGGGATGATAATGGATTCCTAGACGTAATCCTTGATCAACTCCAGCCATCGCCTCGTCGTAGATTGAGATCAGCGAGTAAAGAAATATTTTAGGCTCTTGTGATCGGTATACACATCACGGTGGTTTCCGATCGATAGTGTCTCCGATCTTCAATGCGTGTACAACCGCGGCTAATTCCAGGTCGTGTGTGGGATAATTCTCCTCGTGAGGTCGTAACTGTCGCGAGGCATACGCCACGACCTTTCCATCCTGCATTAATACTCCTCCCAACCCTTGCCGGGATGCATCACAGTACATCACGAAGTCCTTCCGGTTGTCGGGTAAAGTCAAGATTGGAGCAGTGGTTAACTTTTCTTTTAATTGGTCGAAGGCTTTTTGGCACTTCTCATTCCATTCAAACTTCTTTTCCTTCTTCGAAGTTGAGTCATAGGTCGGGCTACGTGGAAAACCCTTCGATAAACCATCGGTAATAACCGGCCAAGCCCAAGAAACTCCGAACTTCCGTCACTGACTTGGGTGCCTTCCATTCCGTAACGGCTTCGACCTTGGCGGGGTCTACTGCTACTCCTCCGGCTGAAACCACGTGGCCAAGAAAAGCGACTTCCTTGAGCCGAACTCACATTTGCTGAACTTTGCATACGGGTGCTCTCGTAGCTTTTCCAAGACTAGTCGTAGATGCTCCGCGTGTTCCTCATCGTTTTTGGAGTAGATAAGTATATCGTCGATGAACACCACCACGAATTTGTCCAGGTATTCCATGAATACCTTGTTCATCAGGTTCATAAAGTAGGCAGGGGCATTGGTTAATCCAAAGGACATCACCGTGAACTCGTATAAGCCGTATCGTGTAGAGAACGCCGTCTTAGGAATGTCTCCGGCTCTAATCTTTAATCGATGATATCCCGACCGCAGATCGTCTTTGAGAACACCGTGCACCCTTAAGTTGATCGAATAGGTCATCGATCCGGGCAACGGGTACTTGTTCTTGATGGTTACCTCATTCAGCGATCGGTAATCCACACACATTCTCATACTCCCATCCTTCTTTTGACGAAGAGTACGTGGGCTCCCAGGGGAGAAGAGCTGGGCGTACAAATCCCTTCTCTTGTAGTTCCCTTATCTCGCTTCTTGAGTTCCTCTAACTCGTTGGCCGGCATTCGATAAGGTCTCTTGGATATGGGGGCAGTACCGGCATTAGATCGATGATAAACTCTACGTCGCGATCCGGGGCATTCCGGTAATTCCTCGGGAAATACATCCGGTATTCTTGTACTACTGGCATTCCGCCTAGGGGTAGCATGGTGAACACTCCCGCAGCTTGATCACATAGCTTCGGGTTTTGATCCATAGTTATGCTCATCGGTGATCCCACGGGGTGGATACCGTGACTTCCCTTCGATGCAGCCTATAATTCCATTATTTTTGGTCAACCAATCCATTCCGAGTATGACATCTATGGTCTGGGGTGATAGCACCATAAGGTTTGAGAGAAACACCACGTCTCTAATCCGTATGGGCACATTAATGCAGGCATGGGGTACGGTTATGTCTCCCCGTGAGTGTACCAACATAGGCCTCTTAAGTGCTACTTGGTGTAGGTGGTGTTGTTTGCTTACTTGGGAAGATATGAATGAATGCGAGGCTCCGTAATCGAATAAAACTTTAACGGTGTAGAGTTGATAGAGAACATACCCATCAATACGCTCTCGGTCCTCCCGTGCTTCTTCGCCCGCACATGATTCACTTGGCCACGTCGAAACCCGGTGGCGGCCTCGTTGGGTAGCGGGGTCCCGAATGCACTCGTCCCGCCGCAGGGGTGGGGGTTCCTCGGACGGGTGTTGCATTGGCGCCAGTGCGCACAGGGGCGTTGCGTGGTTTTGGGCAGCTATTGGAGTAGTGCCCGAATTCTCCGCAATTGAAACAGCTCACATTCCTTCTTCCGGAGCAATAGGGTTGGTGGGGCGTACGGGCCGAGGTGTAGCGACTCGTTGACATGGTCGGAAGTGGAAGGACGTCCGGTTGCCGGAACATTTGGCTTCCATCCGACGGAGTGGCTCCTTTGGGGCGTTGTGGCGTCCCCGAAATGGGCGAGCCATGGCGAGCCTCCTCTTGCGGTTATTGTCCACTACCTTTTGGTCATGCTCAAGTCGGACGACCTTGTTGATGAGGCTTTGGAAACTAGTGTGATCCCGCCCGATCATTGGTCCCCTCGCTTCGTCATTTAGTCCTTCAATGAATTTGTCTATCTTTTCTTCCTCGTCCGCGTCACCGGTGGCATAACGGCAAGCGGGTGAACTTGTTCGGGTATTCTTGTACTGATGTGTTCCCTTGACGCAGCCTGCGAACTCGTTCTTCTTCATCCTCATCACCGCAGTGGCACGAAATTCTCACGGACGCAGCCGTGAATTCCTCCCATGTCGGTTCGCCGGCGTCTTCAGCTCGTGTCTCCTTGTAGGTGTCCCACCGCCACTCGCGGGTCCCTCCACGGTTAGTAGCGAAGACAACTCTATCGCTTCTCGGACTCGACGAGGGTTAACTTCTTCTCTATCACTCTTAACCAATCTTCGGCGTCCATAGGTTCTTCGGCCGTGGAAAAGGTGGGCGGCTTAGCTCTCATGAATTCCCCGCACTCGATCCTCCTCGACCTCCTTGATTATTGGCAATCGCTTGGAGTAGCCGGGTTTGCATAGCCATGACCTCCGCCAGTGGTGGAGGGGTTGGGTTCCGGCGGGTTTTCGTTGGTTGCCGCGGCTCGCGACGATGTGCCATCCGAAGAAGGGAGATGAATTTAAGAGAGCGGACTAGTTTAGGTTATGGAAATTTTTCTTCAAGTTCTTTCGAATGATCTTCAATCAACCGACAAGGTGAAGTAATAATAAGCATACGAATTAAGACATCGCAAGGCGATGCTCAGGGTTCAACATATTACATAAGGGGGGGTACACGGACTGCACACACACAGTCCTTCATGCCTAGGATAGCAATTATATCGTCCATCTAGACCAACTAATTAAGGGTAAACAGGAAGTGCTGCCGAGCTGGGAAGGTCCTCCCGCCTAGTCCTCCATCCATCCGCAAGAGCCAGGCGCCGGAAGTGGGTGGTCTGCCGCTGAAGCAAACCGAAGTCCCCACGGCTCGGAGGTGGTGGCCTCGGAGTCACGCCGAATCTTCCGACTCGGTGGCCGCGTACTCTTGCGAGCGCCCGGCGGGTGAGGGGCCTCCCGTGTGAGTCAAGCGACGAGGGGGAACTTCCTCCTCCATTGAGTCGGTGTCGCTAGACTCCCATTTGATCTCCATGGGCTCTGCCTCGGACTCCGTATCGGTGTAGATCTGGATGGGGTTACCCTCTCCTGATCCCGGCTCGGATGGTACTGGTATGGAGCTCGGGGTGGGTCCCATGGATGTAGCAAGAAGTGGGGTCGACTGGTATGGTGCGGCTCGTGCTCAACATGAAAGCTTGCTCCATCATAGCTTGAAAAGTATCAAAGCTTGCTGGAGTCATATGGTAATAGTGGTCGGGCACGGGGGGGGATGTGATGGTACAGCTCGGTGGAAGTACTGCAGATAGACAGACGAGTGCGCATGCTCCTCTAGCCGGTTGATCTCGCTGTTTGCTCTTCCCGAGTGCTTCCAGCTCCACCGAGCCTCCCTCGGGCCATGTAGCGGTCCGAGAGTTGCTCGTACTGAGCACCATTGGCCTGCAGCTGAGTCTGCAGCATGCTTATCTGGTCTTCGCAGCCTTGGTGGCTGTTGATCAGATCATTGAGGCGTGACTGCTGATCGTTGATCTCGAGAAGGGCCTCCTCGTAATGCTCGTCTGCTGTCTCGCCCAACGCGATAGACGCGTGACCATCGGGTTGTAACAGCAGGGGGTAGCCTCCACAGGTGCAGATCGGGTTGCCCTTTTCGCGGTAAGGATGATGCACGAACTCGTCATTGTGAGTTCGGCACGGTGTTCCGCATTAAGGCGAAGGAAAGCCTCGCGAGCCGCATCCCGAATAGCCGCTTCGCTAGGTCCCGGTGGTAGCGAGTATGGAAGCAGTAAGATGTCTCGCTTCCCATACGGGCTTCTATGGATACAGCTGCCTCCCAGGCTGGATACTCCTCGGAGCCATGCCTTTTGATGTGATAAGTGGGTGGCTCTGGGTATCTCAAGCACCATAGTAGGGACCGGAGTTGGACCACGAACCCCTCGTCCCGCGGAACGGTGACTTCCCAAGTTCCGTCGTGGTTTGACATCTCGCTTACAGCAACTTAGGGTTAGCGGAGGGGAGCTATCATAATCATTTGGTATAAATAAAATACGATGTAGAAAAGGTATATTTGCATTTTCGGAAATAATAGTTTAAAACTGATCCTACTGTAGGGATATTTCCCTTTAGCCAACTGGTTAGGGGTAGGGCGCCATTTGGTCTTAGCCTACGGTCGCATGGCTCTGATACCAGCTCTGTGGACCCCCGGTTTTAAATCGGGAATCTTTCGTGTTCATAGTACCATTTCCCTGGATCAAGTAGTTGGTACCCACGAATGCAGTACTGGATAATCAAGTGCGCATGCACGAATAGTCTTACAATACCATTATTACATAAATAGGCCCGAAGGCATTGTTCATCCCACAGACCTTATGGTCCGAATACAATGTAAAAATAGAGTTTAGATAAGGCAATGGAAAGAGGCGCGGCTTGTCCATTGCCACGAGCAACGACCGGAGCTAAAGTCTAATATGCGCCGTCGTTCCTCGTCCTCCCGGTGGTAAGCATATGGATCCTCTCGGCTCTTCAACTCCATCACGAGGTTTGTGCGTATAGCAAGGGTGAGTACCAACCGTACTCGCAAGTCAACACGAATTGATGCATATGACAGGGTTATTCAAAGAACATGGCTAGGGTTATCTTTGCGTAAAGCCAATTTTCACAATTCTTTTCACAAGCCTACCATCTAGCCAAAACAAGTTTTAATTTCATAGTTCATTAACCCGGTGACGGTTCGTCTACCATCCATCGTGATTCCAAGGATGGCTTCCCGCCTCCGTACGTCATGACTTTCTGGGGAGTCCACCCCTTCTCGCATTCTCGAGAAGTTGATCCACCAGCGAACAAAATCATCATGCAAACCCATCCCAGCATTTTTAAGTTCAAAGTCTAGCCAAGCGAAAGTCTTGTCACGATGCTCAATATCCGCGAGCACGGCTATTCGAATAGATTGATTCATTCACACTGCAGTGGATGTACACTTTACCCGTACTCCGCGACAGCCCAACAAATGAGCCTACGCCTCAACACATGAGACGGTCACGGCAAAGCCTTTCGATAACCTCGCTTTGGCAGTACCCGCTCCATGAACTTAAGCCCTCATGCACTCTAGCCGTCCTTTTCTAGCAGTGAGAGGAGTTCTGGCGCACCCGGGGTAAGGGAAGTCTTTTCAGATCTTTAAGTTTAATTAACATCGGTTCAATCCCACCATTCATAACAAAGGCCGCAGCCTCATCCTCATCCCATAACCAAATCACGTAGAACCATCTATGCAAGGATACCGCCTCCGCTCGGCTATCTAGTCACTAGGTCTATACCCATTCGAGAAGTACGGTTGTACCGGCTCGTTTCCGCTATCTCATGGCTCGGTCCTTAATTGACCAGGGTCGGCACTTGCCTTTTCCGGAATCCACCCAAATCATCCAGCCGCCCCAGTCTAAAACATTTGTTTAGTACTTCAAATTTTCATCAAATGTAATTCATCATGGTCATGTGGCGCTCATGTCTCCACATGCCGAATCTCAACTACCTCCCCTAAGGTAGTTGCCCCAAGCACAAAGCTTTTTCATAAAGTCATGAGTATGCATAAATCTAAGTATAGCATGGCTAAGCGGTTTACCAAGTTATGCTTCGGTTAGTTGTATCACATCGTGAGTTACAAGGAGTAATTCTAAGGGTGCTCAATAGCAAGGAATGGCACAACAAGTATAGGTATCATGGTAAAGCATGCATGTTTAGAGTGTAAAATAACATCATTTCGCAATTGGGATCAATATGTTCAACGGGTGTGAAGACTTGCCTTGCTCGTACGCTTCTTGAGTGGGGTCTCTGGGGTTAACGTTCGCCTCCTCGGTCGCTAATCATACGAGCGAAAAGGAAAAGAAAAATAGATTCCAATTAAAATCCGATAAGAACAAACGAAAAAGCATGAAAAATCATAAAGAACTCTCCCAAACCAACTTCCCTACGACCCTAATCGAATTACGGAGGATTTTATGAAGCAAATCAAATATCGAACGTATATGTCGAAAAAGGGGTGGATTGGAATTTATATGAGATAGTTTAAAATTCTTGGAAAAGATTCTAGATTTGTGAATATAAACTAAGTGAATAAATGGGCCTCACAAAGATACACAAATATTTTGGAAATTTATTAGATTAAAAGTTCAAAGTCTAAGCAAATATAACTTCATAATTATTTGCAAAGAAATTTAAAAGTAAATAAATAAATCCCTTTAAAAGGTGCAAAATCTTTGTAAATAAAGTTTTAGAATAGTTTAGAAGAGTATAAATATTTTCCTAGGATTTTTAATACGCTTATTCTTATTTTTAATCTCCTTAGAAAAATAAAAAAAATTTAAAAAAAATTTGCCTAAGCCGGGGATCGAACCTGCGCCCTTCCTTTCACTCGGCTCGGCTCAAACCACCGAGCCAGCGAGCCGTTCTCGCTCTCTCTTCCCTTTCTTTCCTTTTCTTTCTTCTTCATTCCCGCGAGGCCGACGGCGCGGCATGGCCGAACGACGGCGAGGGGATCGGAGCTCGGCATCTAGCTAACCCTACACCATCTACAAGACGCGGGAGTCCGTTTTGAGGCGCGGTTGGGCTAGGGAGGCGGCGGATCGGTCGGCGACGACGGGCGGCGGCCCAAACAGAGGGCTCGGCGGCGAAGGCGCACGGTGCGGCGGCACTCCGGTGACAATGCGGCCGAACCAAGGGGTCCTAGAGGATCTACGGAACACGGGGTGCTAACTAGGGGGTCGGCTTGGCCGAAAGGGCGGTGGTGGCATGGCGACGTGCGCACGGCGGCGGCCAAAACAGAGGGTTCGGCGGCGCTCGTCGTCGGCGATTTCCGGCGGCTAATTGGCTCGGGAGACTTAGGGGAAATATAGCTTGGAGCACGTAGATCGTGGACGTACCTTCAATTCCGAGAGGAAATCAACCGAGGGCGACGAATTTTGAGGTTTGCACCGGGCGGCCGAGTTAGGGTTCTTCCGACCCGTGCTCCGATCTCTTGCGAAATTCTAGCGCTACGATGAACGGATTTTGGGGAAAATTGGTGAGGAGCTAGATGAGACAAGTGTGGCACAATTTTTGTGTTGTGAGTTTCGGCCGAGGAGTGCTATATATAGTTGACCACGCGAGCTCGAACTCGGCGGCCATGGTAGCGAGCTAGGGTGACGCGCGAGTAGGGAGGAGTGAGGCCGACGCACGGTGGGCATGGTTACAGCACAAGCGGAATGTCACGGTGGTACGGCGCGGCGTGGACCGACGCGGCCACGGCGACGGCATTGACTCGGGCGCGCGCCGTGGTACGGCGAGGCGACGGTGAGCACATGCGCCGGCGTACGGCGAACCCGGCGACGTCGCGCGGCGTGGCGACGGCATGGCGCGGGTGCGTGGCGATGCGGTGCACGGCGCGGCGGTTGTGCGAGGACGTGGTGACGCAGCGACGGCACGGCGCGCGGCGACGCGTGGTGAGCGTGCGCGCGGGCGCGGGGACGTCGTCGAACACTGCATACGCATGAACAGTGTACTTTCTCTATTTTCCCGAATTTTGAAATCCTATTTTCTTTTTCCATTTCCTTCCACTCTAAAAATTCAAAATAAGTTTCAATATTTCTAAAATAATTTTGAAATTATATTTCCAAACTTTCTTTTTTTCCCCACTTTTTACTTTTCAAAATATATTTTCCTATTTTTATTTCTTTCTTTTTAAAAATCAATAATTTGGAATCTTCAATTATTTTTTTAAATTCATATCTCTTTGTCAAAAATATTTTCATCTCAAATCTAAATGTTTATTACCTTTCTTCCACCGTTAGGGTTTAAACCAAAATATATTCTCTTTCAAGAATCTTTTGCAAATCTCCAAAAAGTTTTTGCGAGTTCCGATTTTCACGTTCCGAATTCTACTCCTTCGATTTTCAGGATGTTACAGACACCCGTGGAAAAGTTGTGTTTGTGCCTATATTTTTCTTGCACAAAGTTAAGGCATTATCTACTATCTAAGGAGTGCACAATAGTATGCAAAGCCAACGTAGTCAAATACATGCTGTCAGCTCCACTGTTAAAGGGACATACTAGAAAGTGGATTTTGCTTTGACAGAGTTCGATTTGAGGTATCAAGCATCCAGGGCAGTTAAAGGACAAGCCATAGCCAATTTTATTGTGGAACACAGAGATGACTCAATCGGCTCAGTCGAGATTATGCCTTGGACATTAACGTTTGATGGCTCGGTATATACAAGCGGATGCGGTATTGGCTTAGTAATTATTTCACCAAGGGGGACAAGTTTTGAATTCACTTTCTCAATTAATCCCCATGCTACAAACAATCAAGCCGAATACGAAGCAGTGCTCAAGGGATTGCATCTTCTCAAAGAAGTCGAAGCCGACGCCATCGAAATAATGGGAGATTCACTGTTGGTCATCAGTCAGTTGTTAGGAGAGTATGAATGTAGAAACGATGCGGTGATGGTCTACTATCAACAATGCCGAGAATTGATGGACAGCTTTCGGCTAGTCACACTGAAACACATCCCTAGAGAGCAGAATACAGAAGCCAATGATTTAGCTCAAGGGGCATCAGGCTACAGGTCGATGATAAAAGAAGTTGAGATAGAAGTTGCTGCCAGGACAGCCGACGACTGGAGGTTTGAGGTCTACAGCTATTTACAGGACCCTTCTCAATCGGCTTCAAGGAAATTGCGATACAAGGCTTTAAGGTATGTTTTGCTCGATGAAGATCTCTACTATCGGATGATCGATGGTGTGCTGCTCAAATGTCTTAGCGCCGATCAAGCCAAGGTGGCTATCGGAGAAGTGCATGAAGGGATATGTGGCACACATCAATCGGCTCACAAGATGAAGTGGTTGCTTCAGAGGGCAGGGTACTTTTGGCCGACGATACTGGAGGACTGTTCCAAATATTACAAAGGTTTCCAAGATTGTCAGAAATTCGGAGCCATACAGAGAGCGCCAGCGTCGGCTATGAATCCAATCATAAAGCCTTGGCTGTTTAGAGGATGGGGTATCGACATGATCGGCCAGATTAATCCACCCTCAAGCAAAGGGCATAGATTCATTCTGGTGGCAACATACTATTTTACAAAATGGGTGGAAGCAATTCCTTTGAAAAAGGTTGATTCTAGGGACGCAATCGACTTTGTTAAAGAGCATATCATCTAACGATTTGGCGTCCCACAAACAATAACAACAGACCAAGGATCTATCTTCATATCAGACGAGTTTGTTCAGTTTGCCGATGGCATGGTGATCAAGTTACTTAATTCTTCATCGTACTATGCACAGGCCAACGGGCAAGCAGAAGCTTCAAATAAAAGTTTGATCAAACTGATAAAGAGGAAGATTTCTGAGTACCCCAAAAAATGGCACAGCCGATTACCTGAGTCACTGTGGGCCTATCGGATGGCATGCCATGGATCTATCCAAGTCCCTCCATACAAATTGGTCTATGGGCACGAAGTAGTTCTGCCATGGGAAAACATCATCGGCTCAAGACGGATTCAATTACAAGACCACCTCATAGCCGATGAATATTATAACTTGATAGTGGATGAATTGGAAGACCTAGTTTTGTTAAGGATGAGGGTCTTGGAAAAAGCAACAAGAGATAAGGAATGAGTAGCCCGCTACTACAACAAGAAGGTTGTGCCTAAATCTTTCGAAGAGGGTGAGCTCGTTTGGAAGTTGGTACTACCAATTGGATCAAGAGACAATAAATTCGGCAAGTGGTCTCCAAATTGGGAAGGGCCTTTCAAGATCTACATATGCATCTCCAAAGGGGCCTATATGTTAGAAGGGGATGGAGAGGTATTTGGAAGGGCTCTGAATGACAAATATTTAAAAAAATACTACCCAAGTGTTTGGATCAGTTCATGATTCAGCTCCGATTGCTGCCGATTCATGTTAGCCGATGTCTTGACTTGTGCAAGCATCATCTTTAGGTCGTTTTTTACACTAAGTTTTTCCCCTAGTTTTCTACAATCAGCTAGGTTCAGCCGACGACGATGATACAAGTAGCAGGATTGTGTCAAGTTAGTAATTTTGTCAACATCACAGACGTCAACAAAATTAGGGGGGCACGTACATACACCAATCAAGAAGGCATATACCAAGAGAAAATTTTGCAGGTTTTCAATGCAATTTGAAGTATTCAGAAGTATCGACAATCAAAAAGTAAAACCGAGAAGTATCGAGAAGTGGCTGGGCCGGCCTTCAGTTCATTCAACTTCGCCTTTTCAGCCTCCACATTCTTGACAGTGTCCTGGATCTTGGCAGTTACATTGGCCTGGGCAAGCCTTTCAATCATGAATTGCATTGCACGCCCAAGCCTTGGCCGATGCAGATCGATACAGACGTCAGCAGAGACCTTGGTGGCTAGATCTTCAGGGAGCTGGCCCTCAATTTCGAAGAATCGAGACTTGGCCGGCCCGCATTCTTCCATCAACCTGTCTGTATTGATGTCCAGCCGACAGTGTATGTCTTGGAGTTTTTCTTTTAGCTCATCAGCTGGGGCTTTATCCGGACTAGTGGCGTCCCCTTCTTACTCACCAAGAAATTCCTTGATATCAAAGGAGAGCAAGTCGGCCAAAGGCTGCATAAAGAGAACTACAGGGTTAAGCTACGATCGGAGCGGCCGATTGTTCGAGATATTACGAAGTGAAGGATGGGGGTAAAACTTACTCTCACTGCAGGCATCGGATCAGCCTCTTCTCCAACTCCGGCCGGGTCGATAGGAGTGGTGTCCTCTTCAATGGGATCACTAGCCGAAGTTGCTGCACCAACTGGCTCACCGGCCGGTGTTGTGACATCCCCAATTTCTTGGCTGCCCACAGCCGATGCCGGGAAAATGCTCGCTTGACACCTAGGGGGCAGCCGACGGAGATGGAGAAGGCTACAGAAGAAAAGACAAGTGTTAGTTGTTAAATTGGCTGGGATTGGTAAGCTAAATGCAAGTCGAAGGAAATGGTTACTTGTGGAGCGCGACGCGGAGGACGGCGAGCCAACTTCTTGACCTAAACAAAGTAGTATTATGTTAAAGCCGAATATATTAGAATGAGGACTTACCGGCTGTTTCTTCGTGGGATGACTTGGAACTGGCGGGCTGTCGGTTGGAGGACTGATCGAGTTATGGCTCGAATCACTTGATTCGGCCGCTGCTCCAACAGCCGCTGACATTTCTTCATCTGCAACCTCCTCGTTCAGGACTTGGTCGATGCTGGGGTGCACCGACGGGAGGCTGTCAGCTGGCGTGATCGGCTGCCTTTTCTTTTGCTTCTTGGCAGGTGCAGCCGATGGCTTCGCGCTTGGGGCAGTTCTTTTTTGTCGGGCCAGCGGCTGGCGTGTCTGTCCGTGCAACAAAGTCTTCAATTTGGGCGTGTCCCAGCCAATGACTAACGGAGCTAGCCCGCATCCATTTGGCAGAACGCCTAGGCAGTACTCAATTGGAATGCCTGAGTTACTCACCGTCGGCCGTTCTGTTTCTGTTTCCTGCAAGAGGGAAGAAGTTCAAGTGTTAGCAGGTTAAATCAGCCGATGATCCGAGAAGAAAGAATAGTTCGGAGTTTAGGACTCACCGAAGGGACTTCATCTGGCAGCAGTAGGGTGACATAGTAAAAGGACCGCTGGTGAAAAATGTGGTGCTTGATTTCGACCCACCAACGGTCGTAGGCTGCGCTCTTCTTGTAGGTAAGCACCATGGTGTCAATATTGCCAAGAGGGGGACCGGCTCTATCCATCAATTTGCTCATAATTGGGGCCTGGTCTACGATTCCCCTTGTTTCAATCTTATCGGCGGAATAGCAACCGATGGGCAGCTGCCCAAGTCCGAGTTGCCTGGCAGCCGATACAGGGTAGTAGAATTCATAACTCTTTGTAACTGATCGGCCCTGATGGATCCCAGTCGGCAGAATACAAGGCATAATGGTAGTTGTGAACAGTTCTCTACATTTGGGGTAGTCATCTGAGTTGATCTCCTCCAAATTGAATTCTACAGGCAGCTCGAAGAGTGACCGATCTCTGTAGAAATACCAGCAGCAGTTGTCCTTTGCAAATCATCATATAAGGATACGAACCACTCGGCTAGCAGTTCGACCGATTGTTTTGATCCGGCATGCATGGCTGCTGTTTCTCCATAGCTCAGACACCTTGTGGTGGTTATTTCATTTCCCTCTAGTCGGCTCTAGTCGCGGGAAACACGCTTCAGTCAGAGGTGGCTGACCGGCTACTTTCTAGGTCATCAATACTAGCCAGATATGAAGAAACCACCACGGACCCCCAATGTTGACAGAGGCGTCGGCGGCTATCCTGGCAACTACTTGGTGGAGGGTTTGATATAAGTAGCCAAGGAGGTATTTGCTGAGAGGGATCTTTTCTTGTCTACCAGGGCCTCGGCTCTAACTTGCCAATTGGCAGTCAGCCCACAGCTTGAGCCGAAAAACACAAATTTTTCCAGCCACATCATAAGAAATGCGGCGTGTTCCCAAGGGCCGACTTGTCCATCCCTCATGTTCATGGCCACGTAACCACTCCATCCCCCTATGGCCTTGGTCTTGAACTGGTGTTGGCCTTTTCTAGTCTGTTCTTCAGGGTTAGCCGACGATAAGATGTTTAATCCAGTAGTCATTACTACGTCGGCTAGGGTAATGGTCATTGGACCTTGTTGAAACATGAAGGCATTCAGAGTATCATTCCAGAAGTAAGTCGCGGCCGACATCAGCGGTTCATCTTTTTCCATATCGGCCATCGACAGAGCTAAACATTGAGCTATCCCTACTTCTTCCCAGTGGGTTTGCCTGGCCGATTGCATCCTCTTATACCATTCAGGCCAAGAATTATCCATGGACGGCCAAGATTTAAAGGTTCCAGACCAGTGACTCAGAGAGTGTTTCTTCATGTTGTAGGGCATCCTATCGGTTTCGGCTATTATTATCTCAGTGGGGTCCTTGCCAATAGGCCCTAGAAAGTATCTATTGCTCTGGACAAGGCTGGGGATGGTTATCTGATGGGACAGATGCTACAATAGGAAAGCAGGACAAGTTCGTAAATCGAAAACCCTAGAATGCAGATTTATATGTCAAGGCGGTAAAGAAGGGGTTTTTAGCCGAGTAGGGCATACCTCGGGGAACTCAGCAAGTGTGGCAGCCGATGTGGCAGTGGCGGCGGCGGAGGAAGCCATCTTGTGAGCGGAGGTCGCCGGAGGAGGAAATCGCCACTGAGGGTCCTGAAGGCTGGATGGGTCGCTGGAGAACTTGAGGATGTTTGCTGAGGTGGCTATCTGTTTGACGGCATGACTTGTTTGGCGGCCGTAAGGGCGGTATTGAAAGAATTTTTGTAGCGGTCAAAGCAGAGTCACGCTAGGATTGCGCCTGGGATTTGAATCATTTAAAATCCACAACATTTCATATCACGGACTTGGGGGGCATGTGTTAATGACCAAATTTGGTAACCTAATCCCCGAGTTTGACGTAGAAATTGAAGCGGAATCAAAGAAGGTATGCAATCTGAGAAGAGACGGAAACAGAATCGACTGAGTCCGAATCGGCTACGGAGCCAGTCGGCTGAGAGCGAATGGGACTAGGATAGCCGATAGCCGATTCTGAGTCAGGGTTGAAGTGGGACCAATCCCGATGGAAAGCGTAGAGATAAGGAGTTGGATTCGGTTCCCAAATTGCGCGTTAAAAGATATTGCCATCTATGGATAGAGTCCTGTAACGGCAATTGTATCTGTAAACTAGGAATTTATTTAGATTTCCTATTGTAATGCGACATGGGACCATGTCCCGGGATATTGTCGTACCATGTATAGTAGATTAGATAGAAACCGTGTCTTGCACGGGTAGTTTTATTCTTGGGTATAAATATGACTCGAGACCCCTGTAAACAATGAATAACAACCAATACAACCTCGGTGCATCGCCTCCTATTTTCTTTTAGACGAGTTCTTGATCCGGCTTCGGGCTGCATCGTTTCGATCCCCGATTAAGGTAAATGCTTGTCGTTTAGTGGTTTATTTCATCGAATCTAGTGCTTCCATCATCATGACACTCTAGGTTTAATGTTATAAACTGCACAAGTTGTCACATACGGCATATAATCTAGAACAATGTCTAGATCTATCCTTGCCATCGGCTTGTTCTTCTCAGGAAGCAGCAGCCGATAGAGCTAGATCTAAATGTTGACCTGGATTGTATCTACTGTCTTGCAGGGTTTACATCGGTCCATATAGATCCAATGCTATCTTTTTGTACTTAATGCTGCATCACTCCGTGACCTATTAAGTCGCTTTTAGAAGTATTATGATCTATTCGGCTAGATGTAAATTTATGGGGACAGTGCCAGGGTTTCAGCCAGCCTTATCTGTTTTAATATTTCTTTAGTATTATTTGTTATTAGATCTATTAGAGCCACCTCTTATATTAAGATCTCGATCTAGTTAAATGCCTTAAGCCAGTATCAATCAGTTGGCATCAGCCGATATCCGATTGATCTAGGTTTAACGCATTTTAGGTCAGATCGATATCTTTTTATAAGATATATCGGGGTATTACCTGATTTTATGTTGGACCTGCAGCATCGGCTAGGTTATGAACGCATATATTTATTATCTTGGAGTATATTTAGATTAAGTGATTCATACTGTCTCGACATAGCCGATCTATCCCAGTCACTTAGTTTAAATATGCTTCGAGAAAGCAATTATATGTAGGTTGATTTCCTGAGCCGATACGGTAGGATCTAACTTTAACATTAACGCATGTATATGTTTATTCTTTCTTATTGGTTAGCAGATAGAACCAATTGACACACCTAGATCATCACAGGTAGCCAAGGACGGACCTGCACTGGAGCTAAGCAGATCTCCCAGGCCAGCGCGTGAGAGAATTTTCTCATCAATAGTGTGATGACTAGTGCTCTCAGTCCTGTGGACCTCTATTGTGATAATAGTGGAGCCATTGCGCAAACTAAGGAGCCTAAATCGCATCAAAAGTCCAAACACATTTTACGACAGTATCACCTCATTCGTGAGATAGTGGGTAGAGGAGATGTGAGGATATGCAAGATACATATGGATTTGAACATAGCATATCCGTTAACAAGGCCACTCCCTCAGCCAACGCATGAGACACACACTACGACAATGGGTGTTAGATACTTGAATGATTGAATCTAGTGTAAGTGGAAGACTGTTGGAAATATGCCCTAGAGGCAATCGTAGAGATGACTGTATCACGTACTATGTTTATATATTTATCATGCATTGTTCTTTGATATAGAGAATTCATTATTGGTTAATGAATATGTGATTCGTTCATGAGACTCTTTTTTTGTTATGTTGTATGTTACTATTTCTAAAGGATCCCTCATCAAATATCATATGTGGAACAAATATGGTTTAATGATCAGCATATGGATTGATTAATGATCATGTCTCATGGATCATGGTATGAAGATACAGAATTAATAATGTGGTCACATGTTAGGGAACATTTTGTTGGATAGACCCAACATGAGACACTGCAAGAGCTATATGTGATCTCATATAGTGCAGGCGTAGAATCCTTAGACCTGAGATTATCATGGTTCCCAATATATATGGTAGCTTTCTTAGAGGTTGCCAAATGCTACTCCGTGACTAGGTTTATACAAGTAGTCTTCGGACATGCTATGAAACATGTAGTGGGATATGAATAATCAAGATGGAATTTGTCCCTTCTATGGAGAGATATCTCTGGGTCCCTCGATACTATAGATTATGAAAGTGCATGGCCATGCCAAAAGTGATTGAGGAGTCAATCACATGTTAAGTAATGTATCACAGGATCGAGTGAATGATTGAGCTATTAAAGGATGGCACATATCTAACTTTGAGCTTAATTGATATCATGAGACAAAGGGGTTCATAAAAGTATACACTAGAGGTTCAGTCGATATTATCTTTATGTATGCTCAGTGGTTCAATATGTTCTTCAAGGAGCCGCTTTTGACACGTGGACTGAAAAGGACTTTTCAAGTTGCAACCGAGTATACGTGAACCTACAGGGCTGCACACTTAACAGATCCGAATAAGGGAATTGGATGGAGATCCAATACGTACTTAATTCGGATAGGGATCCGAGTATGACTTCTATGGGCCTCGAAGGCCCAGTTATGGATTCTATATATTCTAGGGGTGAAGAGACTGATTGGCATGAGAAAAACCTTTGCCATTACTTTTCCTCGAGTTAAGCCCTAGCCGCACGTGGGCGCTAGCATGTTCGCGCGTGGCATTCCATCCTTGGACATGTGGATACCGGTAGACGCGACGCTGGTTTGCAGTGCTGATCAGCGTGGGAGCACGGTGAGATGATCAACTACTTCATCTACATCGACGCACGCTACATTGCCGGCGTTCTTTGGCTTCTTAGCACTTACTTTCGCTGCACAACACATCGAGTGGTAACGATTTATGATCTCATACTTGCATGGTTCTTGGTTTATGTGGTAGAAAATGTTGATATATGCTATCGTAGCTTACGCGTAACCCTTCAAGGTTGGCCCCTACAAAGCCCTCCTAATGGTGTTAATTTAGAGACAAAAAGACATGTTTGCCCTTTGTATTTGCCTACTTTTATGAGGCAATCATGAAGTTTGGGTAGTTGATCCTATAAAATTTAATCAAAGACAACACAACAATCACATAATTATTAGAGATGAAAACAATTTGCTCACAGTTTTAGAGCATCATTGCAAACCTAAGACCTAACTCATGCTGCTTTGTGCCGCCATGCTGCTCGGGTTTGGGTTGGGTTTGTTGGCTGGGGATCTGATTGGCGAGGAGCCATATCGGGATTAACTCGAATCAGTGGACCTTTTGTTTGTTTGGGGCTATGATGGTCCTTTTCATATTTTCTCAAAAAAATATTTTTTGACACACTTAATTTGACCACCAAACTGCCATACAGAATAAGGGCAAATGGAAGCTTCGTATTAGAAAAACAAGGGTAAAATCACAACCCTAAAAAATAAGTACAAAATTACAATTGAGTTCTAAAAGGAGAAAAAAAATAAATACCCATTGTACATAAATGGTTCAGCTATTTTTATGCCATTTCCATGATAGTTAATTTCCATCCCTACGAAGTATGGGTGGACTCAAGATTGGCCAAGGACAGCCCATGAACACCTCATGCCATCTATGGCCCAGGTGACCTAACCGTCCCTCCAACCAAGCGACCTCTAGCGTGCAGTATACCATATAGATCGAATGTAATACTTGTGTGGATGTGTTGTGTTGGCTTCTTCTGTGAGAAAATTGCAATTATAGGACGCCAAACAATGCGCTTCACAATTATAGGACTCCAAACATAGACTTCAGTAAAACGAGCCTTGAAACGTTGGCTTCTTGTTATACATGATATTTGGTGTTTTTAATCACTTTCCTCATCTAAAATACATGTATTTGTTACCCAAAGTGACCCTTTTGCCCTTCACTCATTACGTATCGTTGATCCATCCTTTCACCTGCCCGACATTCCATCTACCTGACGCCCTAACCGAGCGATCGTTCATCTCCCATCCGCCCCCGACCCCAACACCGCCTCTCCCTCGACGCCGATGGATGCGTCGCCATCAGAAGATGAAGATGGCTACCCGATCATAATGGAGGGCCAAGCAGTCGAGCCCTGGTGGCCTTGGCCATGCCGCGCGTGTTGATGGGCTCGTCGCACCGACTCAGGGCATGGCGGCGCCGTCTGAGGGCCTGGCTGCACCGGTCGTGCACACTGATGGCCAGGTTTCACTGGCAGTGGACGCCCCTCCTGACACCATGTCCAGTGCTCTAGCCCTATGTCACGCCCAGAAATTCACACCAGAATTTCTGCAGCTAATTTGTGCATTACATCCTCGTCCAGGAATCAGCCGAGGTACACAAATCGACGTTATTGATAATACAAAATCCTCGTCTTAGAAACAATATAAAAGAGTTACACAAATGCAGCGGAAAGTAAAATAAAACTGACTTAAGCTAAACTTGACACGAGCGAAGCGGAACACCAACTCCACAGCTAAACCTTGACGAGAACAAGCCTACACCTCCTCAGAGACCTCGATCTCAACCTCTGGCACTGAAGGGGGAAAAAGAAGCAAGACTGAGTACAACCACCGTACTCAACAAGTCACACCGGAAAAGGGTACATGATGCAAGATAAATAACAAGGAAAGGTCAAGGGCTCAATTTGCATAAACAGCATTTGCAGTATATAATAATAATATTTGAAGACCGTAAAACAGTAGTAATATTTAAACAATATTAAATAAACACTGTCCAACGCTCAAACCACGTTGCAACAGGCCCAACCATCGACCTGCACTAGTCATACTTCAACATTTCATTCAAATAAAATAAATGAGACTAATCAAGGTGAATCTGGTCGATCGCCCGTAACCGTGGGCACGGCTATTCGAATAGTTTTTACTCTGATCAGAGGTGTACAACTGTACCCACAAGACACAATCCCACAACACGTTACCGTGCGCCGGTGCACCACCACGGTGCCCCGGAAAGGAATTGTGACAGGACCCTTCACATAACCCCCTCTAATCAATCGTACCACACCAAGGTTTCGCCCCCATTCCCATCTGGCAATGGGCAGCCCCCTCTAGTGCCGCGGTGAATCCGAAAGCTGATCAACCCTTAAAACCGGGGCCGACCCAACTCCATCACGCCCACCCTCTCGGGATACGTTAACCAGAGACGCTACGCTATGGGCCCACCATTACCCATGCGGCCCGTGGTATGCACGGCATTTCTTCCAGGGTTTCCCGAGAACCGGTCCTTAATCGTCATGAGCACGCTAACCAAAGTCCAACCATGTGCTCACGACCCACCTTTCTCATAATTCAATATTATTAAGAACAAGGTCATATCTTAATATCACCGGGAGGTCAACTTTAGTATTAAACTTAGTGTGATTCCCTTAAGTGAGCTAGTTGCGCTAAGCATGACTAAGCAACCTTAAACTATCATCTAGTCACATTGGATCCCAAGTTATCAATGGTATAAGGTAAACAATCCTATGGTTGAGTACAATAGGTATAAACATCCCATGAAATGACATTCTAAGACATATGCAGTATTTGAACGAAAAAGAGGTATTCACATAAAGTAGGTACAATATGGTCAATGTAAGGTATGACTTGCCTTGCTCTGGAGACTGAGGAACCTCGGCGACTACTTCGAAGAGAACGGGCTCGCCGGAAAACTCGGGATCTACACTACAAACAAAGCACTCAACAAACACCCTAAAAAGTCTACTGAAACAGCACTGAAAAGTATTTTTAATGGATTCTTGACATTTTTCTGGATTTAATGAAATTTGAATGGACTAAAACGGAGCTCGGATTCAAAAGATATGAATTTTAGAAGTTTAATTGCGATTTTTAAACTTAAACAGAAAAGATTAAATTATTTATTGCGCAATTAAGTCCCTGGTGACGTCATCCGCGCGCGCCTCAGGGCTGACGTCAGCATGACGTCGGCCGGGCCGGCGTCAGCCCTAGGGCCGACGCGCCGCACGGCCGCGCACGCGGAGGCGAGGCGCGACGCCGGATTGCCGCCACGTGGCGCGATCTCGAGCCGGATCGACGACGATCGGACGGCGCAGATCCGTCCGATCCGAAAGATCGGACGGCACGAGGGAGCGGCGCTAGGGTTAGGGTTAGGGTTTCACGGGTGGCGGCGGCGGCGGCGGGACGGCGGCGACGACCGGCAGCGGCGCGCGCGCGCGACGAGCCCGGCGAGCGGCGACACGCGCGGAAGGGAAAAGGAAACGAACGAAAACAAAAGAAACCGGGAACGGTGGCGAGCTCACCGACGGTGAAAACGATGGAGACGGCGGCGATTCGGGGCTAAAACCAACGGCGAACAAAGGGAAACGCGGCGGAGCTCGAGGGGTTTTAAAGGGGAGAGAAGAGATCGAATCGGGCACGATACGGCGGGGATAAGGTCACCGCGTTTCGGACTCGAGAGAGAGGGAGAGATATCCGGCGGTCGTTTCGGGCGACGACGGCCGTTCGGCGTGCGGGAAAGCGGGCACGGGTGCGGCGGCGCGGGCGGAGCCCGGCGTGGGGCCCACGCGGTGCGAGGCGTGCGGAAACGGCGCGAGAAAGAGGCGGGCGGCGCGCCATGGCGGCGGCGTGGTTGGGCGGCCGGGTGCGAGGCGGCTCCGACAGTGGGGCCCACTGTCGGTGGCCCGCGGCGCAAGGGAGGGCCGCAGACTTCGCGCGCGCGGCGCACACGTGGGCCTCGGTCCACAATCGAGGAGGAGCGGCGCGCGCGGAACGGCCGACGGCCCGTTACGGGGCGACGGCGGGAAAACCGTACGGCCGGTACGGAAAAGGAAAAAAGAAAAAGAAAAAGAAAAAGGGATTTAGGGACTTAATTAAATTCTGTTTTCTTATTTAATTGATTAAAAATACTTAGAGTGCTCTAAAAATTCCAAGAAAAATCTTAGCGTATTTTGACATGAAGAATTCAAGAAAAATCCTACCATGTCATTTCCATTTATTAATTGCATTTTAAAATTATAGGTTGACTCGAGTTAATTTCAAAAATTCCGATTATTTCCGGGTAAATTATTTTAAATGAATTAGGAAAAACCCAGGGATGTGACACCCTAGCCAGAACTTTGCTGCCCACTGCTCCTCTTCCGACAGTAGAGTACAACCTTCCTGTTCTTGAAGTGCAAAGGTACTGGCCTTAATGCTTTCTTTTTTTACCACGATAGTAGTAGACAGTTGTAAAACTCGATTTCACTTGTTTACGTCCTAAGTGGATCATGTGGAAAATATGGAAATAGTTGATTGGGATAGCATACAAATAGTGGAGACACATGATGACGAAGGTTGTATTGCAGTTATGAGTGAGAATCAGATTTGTGAGCTTTTAGGCTTGACAGAGGAGGACACAACAAATGTGCCTGCATAGGGCTTTAAATGCCGAATGGATGAACAGGGGCATGATAATGAGCTTGGGCAAGACAATGATGGTGCTGCCATTCCTACTAGTGATGCCATACCAGGTGAGATGGTCATTTCATATGATAAGAACAACCCACCAATGGATTTAGGAACAATGTACCCAACAATGGAGGAGTTCAAGATGGCAGTATGGCAATTTGCCATCAATAAGGAGTTTTATTTAGGAACAAAGAAGCCATGTAAGATGAGATATAGGACTTTTTGCAAGTCTAGTGATGAAGATTGCCCTTGCCCTTGGAGGATGAATGGCACCAAACATAAAGGCCAAAGCACTGTGGAGGTGAATAAATTTATTTTTATTTCATTAATTCTACTTGTTAGGTAAATTAATATTAATCTCATTAATTTTTTGTTTTGCAGGTAATCGTCTTAGTCGATAACCATACATGTGTGTATAGCATGAGGCAAATAACTACAACTCCAAATCTGAAGTGGGTAGCTAGCAAGGCTGTGAGTATCCTTAGAGATGATCCAAATATTGGTTCTATGGAATTGCAAAAGAAGTTGCAAACTGATCACAAGTGTCAAATTGCATATGACACTGTATGGCAGGGTACAGAAAGAGCTCTTGATGAGGTTTATGGCAAATAGGAAGAGAGTTTTCAGCTCTTGTTTAGGTGGAAGGCAGAGGTAATGAAACGGTGCCCCGGGAGTGTCATTGAGATTGAGGTACTTGAGGTGGATGGTCAGGTATCTTTCCACCGTTTTTTCTGTGCTCTTAAACCATGCATTGATGGTTTCTTGGAAGGTTGTAGGCCTCATTAGAGCATGGATGCTACAACACTTAATGGAAGGTTGAATGGTCACTTGGCCGCAACTATGGCAGTTGATGGTCACGATTAGATGTATACACTCACTTATGGCTTCATTGCTTATGAAACAACAAACAACTGGACTTGGTTCATGAAACAATTAAAGAAGGCAACAGGTGATCCTCCACTCCTTGCCTTTTGTTCTAATGCTTGCAAGGTCTTGGAGAATGCAGTGAAGAATGTATTTCCAAATGCAGAGCAAAGAAAATGCTTTTATCATCTTGTCAAAAATTTTTAGAAGAGATATAGAGGGTTTGGCCAGATATATCCTGCGGCAAGGGCTTATAGAGAAGACATAATCTATGCCAATGTAGCAAAAATGGTAAGTGAATCAGCAGAAGCAGTGAAATGGTTACAGACCAATCATAAGCTATTATGGTATGGGTGTGCTTTCAATTAAGAAATTAAGTGTGACTACATAACTAGTAATACTACTGAGTCAATTAATAACTACATTAGAGACCACAAAGACTTACCTGTTGCTGACCTTGGTGATAAGATTAGAGAAATGATCATGGTACTTTGGAACAAGAGAAGAAATATTGCATATAGACTACCTGAAGGCAGGATACTTCCAGCTATTATGCATCAGCTAAAGGAAAATACTAGAGGTCTAGGACACATGAAAATTGTACCAAGTTCTAATTGGAATGCATAGGTGTGGGACCATAGCAGCAGAGTTGAGAGGCATATTGTCAAGTTACACCAAAGGACCTGTACTTGTCTTGAATGGCGTACACTGGTAAGCCTTGTCAACATGTATTGGCATATGTAACCTGCCAACAGCGAGTTGACTTGGAACAGTTTGTGCATGACTATTACTCGGTGAATAGTTTTAGGGCTGCTTATGGTAGAGAGATTGAGCCTATGGCAAACATAACACAATGGCCACAAGTTGACCTACCATTTTTAGTGAAAGGTTACGCGGAGGCTACGCTAGCCGAAAACAAAACTTTTACCGCGCAAACCAGGAACACTTGCAAGTAAGGGCCGATAGATCGTTACCGATTGAAGTAGAACGCAGCGGAATAGCCAATCAGGGCAATCCGATCTGGAACTGTGCCGGCCGATGTCAGCCGATTCCCGGGGACAGCCGATTCACCAATCAGCCGATTCGCGGATGTAGCCGATTCGCCGAGTCGTCTGACCGCGTTCTTGCGCCTCGCTCCGATGCACTCGACCGCAGACGATCTGCCGCAGCCGTCTTTCCCCGAAGTGCCACAGCCGATGAACAGCGTGCAACGTAGCAGCGCCTCTACCGGTATCCACACGTCCGAGGACAAAACGCCAAACACCCGTGTGCTAGCACGCGATGCAAGGCTAGGGTTTGGCTCGAAAAGTGGGGAGGGTTTCCGTGGAGATTGATCTCGGTGACTTCTGTTGCGAATTCGGTTCAATGCAATGCAATTGACGTGCAGCAACTCTCCACCCCTCCCTCCTTTATATAGAGTTGGCCGACTGGGACTAGTGGCCGATCAGGACTCTATTTTGAATCGGATCCTATCCGAATCTCACAGAGTTGGCCGCCCATACGTCGTAAGCCTATATGACTCTATCCGATCGGATCCCTATCCGATCGAGCCGTATTCGAGTCCAACTCGAATGCCTGTTCTTATCCCCTTAAGCGTGCAACCCTATAGGTTCAGGTATACTCGGTTTCGGCTATAGTCTAACTTAGCCGACCGTCGGCTCGAGTCCAACTCAGCCGACCTGTCAACAGCGGCGCCTAGCAGCACATATTGACACCATAGTATACAAGAATATAATATCGGCTCTGAACCTGTAATGTGTACACAAATCCCTTTGCCTCACGATACCAATTAAGCTATAGGCAAGATGTGTGCCATCCCTTCAATAGCTTAACCATTCACTCGAACCGTATTGGATTATCTGTCTGTTGATTGACTCCTCAATCAACTTAGCATGGCCATGCATTTCCATAATCCATTACCTCGAGGGGCCCAGAGATATCTCTCCAAAGGAGGGGCAAATTCCATCTTGATCACTCACATCCCACTCCATGTTTCATAGCAAACCCGAAGACTACTTTTATAACTACCCAGTTACGGAATAGCGTTTGGTAGTCCCAAAGTAGGCTACTACACATGTTGGAATCCATGGTGATCTCAGGTCTAAGGACTTCGTACCAACACTACCTGAGACCAACTAATGGCACATTAATTCCTGTAGTGTCTCATGGTGGGTCTATCCAACAATGTGTTCTCCAACACATCTGTCCATGTTTATTGATTTGGTATCTCCATACCCATGATCTATGAGACATGATCATCAATCAATAAACATGCCGATCTTAGAATCATATTTGTTCCAACAATATGAAATATGATCAGGGATTGTTTAGAAATATATTCATGCATAAAGAGTCTCATAAATAAGTCACGTACTTATTGATCAATACAAGATGTCTATTTCATGGAACTGAATAACACTTTATTCATAAATACATAAACATTGACCGTGATATCCAACATCTCCATGTTGCCTCTAGGGCATATCACTAACATTTAGTTGGTGCACCTCTTGCTAAATTAAATGTTGGAAGACGAAGGAAACTAAGAAGGAAGGGATGGATGGAAGGTGGCCACAAAAATAAAGGTTCCAAAGATAGTGAATGTACCAACGAGGGTGAAGGTCAGAATGGATGTGACAAAGATACTGCTCCAACAAATGGAAAAGGAAAGAAGATTATCAGAGGACCTATGACTTGCAAAAAATGCGGAGAAAAAGGTCACAGGCAAGCTAGTGCCAAGTTCCCACTCAATGGGACAGCAAAAAAGAGGTAAGCACTGCATGAATTTATCAAGAAACTTGAATGAAAATGTCAATATTAATTTATTTTATTACTTGTAGGAAGCGTAGGCAACCTAGGAAGAATGCTACAAAAGCCGCGCCAGCAGAACCTATCTCCTCACGGAGGCCAATTAGAGAAGAAATCCTACGGGATAGTCCAGGAAGGGTCACTAGAAGGTAAGGATCATTAACACATTTATCGTACATTAATTCTTTCCATACATCTAGTTGTCGTATCGTATTTATGTGAAGCAAGCTTGCGATGTTATTAGGAGAGGGCACATCTTCACAAACTGGCAACACTAATCCCATGAGGATGCCTACCATGGCAGCACCAAAAAAGATGACTCCAAAGATAAAGCTACACATTGGATAAATTATTTTAGTTGTGTGTGATGAGATGTAAACTCATGATTTATTTCATATGACTTGGATCTTGTTGGAACTAAATTATGGTCTTCTGAGATAAACTTGTTTATGCTACAATCATGGTTTTATGAGATGAGCTCATTTGTGCTAAATTCATGGTTTTATCTATTACTTATAATTGTGTTTGGATCATCTTTGTTAATTTGTATTACATATTATACTGTACATGGTGGCCAGCCATGCCCAAGCGGTGGCCATCCATGGCCAGGTAGAGGCCAGCAGCCCAGCCCACGTCATTTGAAGGCCTAAGGGCAAAATGGTCAGCTCATGGCAAAATACATGTATTTTAGATGAGAAAAGTGATTAAAAACACCAAATGTCATGTATAACAAGAAGCCAACGTTTCAAGGGTCATTTAACAAAGTTGATGTTTGGAATCTTATAATTACAAACCGCATTGTTTGGAGTCCTATAATTGCAATTTTCTTATGAGGCGGGGCAACGAGGGGGTGCAGCTGGACGTGGCCCAGACGGGGCCAGGGCGGCAACCAGGGGAGGTGCGGCGGAACTCCGGCGACCACTTGCCACCGTCGATAGTGCGCGGCGGGGCAGCTACGCACGGCGCGACTGGTGGCACCATGGTCACGAGCTCGGGTTGCAAGGGGATAGGGCGATAGGGTAAGGTTTCTACCAACGTGATGAGCACGAGAGCATCCACGAGACATGATGTCATTTCTACCGCTAGATCGCTGCGAGGATCATCGGATTGAGCTATCTACGGCGAGCTCCATGGGCGAAGCTATGGAGCTTGCACCGGCATGGCTATGGTTGCTAATCGACAAAATTGGAGGGGATCTAGCTAATAGGATACAATAGGATGCTACGAGCGTGAGGGTTTACCGTGGGAGCGCGGAACGGCGAAACGTAGTGATTCATGGGGCGGCGACGGTGAAGCAGAGGTCAATGATGGCGGCGCGCATGTAGGTGTTCGACAAAATTCAATAGCTTTGGAACAACGGCTTGGGGCCCTTCTTGGCGTTCTCGGGGTTGCGTACGCTAGGAACGCATGCTCTGGGGTTTGGCTCCTGCGATGGAGGGTTCTACCAACATATAGCATTTGCTTTCCGTCCTGCTTGAGTCAGATGGCAGCTTCCATAGTTGGGACATTGCTTTAAGTGGTTTAGAATGATGGTGCACTCTTCAGGCTTTAGTGAGGACTGAACTCGTCCTTTGTCAGTAGAATCTTGGAGAGAATTTTTGGAGAGTAGCATAGGTTGATTTATTCCCATGTTCTGTAGGTCTTGTAAATTGGAGGAATTCCTGCTTCTTAGCGTCAGTGGGTCCATCGTCTTCTCGTCCTTTGGTAGGTTCTTTTGTTAGAAGTTACACTACTGGGGAAGGGGCTTTAGTCCCAGTTCGTAACCCCTTGTTGTCCCGGTTATCGAACCAGAACTACGAAAGCAGGACTAAAGATCGACATCTTTAGTCCCAGGTGAAATAACCGGTACTAAAGAGGGATCTTTAGTCCCAATTGATAACAACAACCGGGACTAAAGATGGCGGAGCCAACGACTAAAGATAACGGCGCCACGTTGGCTCCGTCATCTTTAGTCCCGGTTGGTATTATCAACCAGACTAAAGGTTTTTTATTTTTTTAATTTCCTCCTGCTAGCTGCTAGCTTATTGCTTATTAATTATATATTATGCATACATATTTTATACACATATATATTTATACATGTATATGCAACATGCATATATATGTATAAATATATGTTTTACACACATATAAATGCACTTAATTAAATAAATATATACATATATTACCAAAATATGTACACACATAAAATATCGACATATATTTTCTATATCGTATGTTACAAAAAATTTTCTATGTTGTGGATCCAGGGTCTATGTTGCTAACACTAAAGTAGAACTCTCTCCGCTGGATCAGTAATCTGCTCGTTGATAAATCCCATCAGTTCTTCTTGAGCAGCCTATATGAAACTCGTGTGGGGGAGGTTGTCTCTTACTTCCATAAGCTGCCATTCGAACAAATGAGAAATAAATATATGAAATGAATAAGAAATCGAGACATAATGTATGAATGGCTGTTATACGTACATCTAGATCCTGGGGACCTGTGACTTCGGTAACTATGCAGTGAATGTAATTGCAGACGTAGTAGCCGCACAAGTTTATCCCCTTCGCCTATTTTGCACAATAAAGGAGAAATAACGACAGATTGAATATACATTTCATATTTTAGAACAAATTAATGATTCAATACAACTTTGGAGCATGTTACTCACTGGAAAGTTCAGCCTCGCAGTAAGCTTATCTTTCCAATTCCCGCGAACCTTCTCACGGAGCCATGCCCATGCCCTACGTGCAGTTGAAAGCTAGCAAGTAATTATCTGAGAACCGCATATATGCAATAGCAAGTAAGATGACATTACCTGTTTAACAGTTCAAAGATCTTTGCGTATGTGGACTCTGGTTTATCCATTGAATCAAAGACATGGATACGCGAGTGATCCATGTCAATTATGAATAGAGCCCAGTGGAATTTGCAAATTACGTAGATGACACATATGAAACTTTATGTATGCACGGGATTGAAATTTGTACGGAAGGTAGTAAAAACTCACGCTGTGTTGTATGGTAGAAGTATAAACATTTTGTAATGTTGATGCACCAGCATATTGTATATGTTTTCCTCTGCTTGCTTCGGATATTGATCTACCATTGCGGTGTTGATTTCTGTGGGTCCATGAATCCATGTTTGGTACATTCAGTCTTGTTGCCATATTGGATCGCCATTCTACATGGTTAAAAGAATTTTAGTTAGCTAAATACAAGGAGCTAAGGAACAAAATAAATATAACTGAACAATACTTACAATACCCGCGTGGCTAGAAGAGAGACTTCGAGGGCATCCAGCTCGTACTGGTCGAATATGTCTTCGAAGCGGATAAAGAAGTGGTCACCTCCATCGAAGAAATAGTCGAGTGAGTATTTTCCCATGATCATCTCTATACCTTGGCTGGATTCTTGCATGTACCACTTATGGAAGCGGTACATCTGTGTAGGTAAATTTTTAACTTGATTGGGCTTTACAAGAGGTTTTCCAAGTTTAAACTTGTACTTCAGCTCAGCCTTCGCAATCGGTGCGTGTCCGAATAATTGGTCCATTGATATTTCGGTAGATTCCATAAATTATCTTAATTCAGTTCAAATAGTTGGAATCGTGCAGACTGGAGTGGTTTTTGAGGCTGCATGCTGATCTGCTGTACATCTTTGCCCTTTGTTTGCGCCTTCCTAGAAGCCTTCCTGATAGTCCTGTCATAGTCGAACTACGGTTGCGGTTGCGGTTTAGGCTGTGGCGTTAGGTACGTCTCCTTAAAAAAGGCCTTTATCTCCAGGGCAATTTTAGGAGGCTTCTCAGGAGGCTTCTTCTTGAAATGTGCCTTGACCTTGGCTCGGACGGCCTCGTCCAACTCCTCTTGAGTCTTGTCGTAAGTTGTTTTCTTTGGGGCTGGCGGGAGCGGGTCAAGTTTAGGAATCTTGCTTCTTAGTCCACTGGTTGGCATTGACCGTGTGGCTCAAGCTCTGCGCTGAGGAGGCGACGAAGGAGGTGGAGGAGGCTGAGAGGCAGCCCGTTTAGGAGTCAGTGCTCGTTGTGGCGACGGAGGAGGCGGAGAAAACTAGGGAGTGGGAGACGGCCGTTTAGGAGTCAGTGCTCATGGAGGCGACGCAGGAGGCGGAGGAGGCGCAGGAGGCGAAGGAGGCGGAGGAGATGGTCCACGTGGAGGCGACGGCGGAGGAATGAAAGGCGTCGCTTCTCGCCTGAGAAATATGATGAAGGGCTTCCTCCAACGAAATATGCCGTGAGTTGTTTCTCCTAGCGTCGTCTCCCCGTCTCCTCCGGGGATATCCAGCTCAAGATCTTCGTATCCGCGTTCCACCTGTTCAATTTTGACTTTTGAGAACCCAGGTGGAACGAGCCTGCAGTGGTAGGTGTCATCTCGATCTACTGGAATCGCCATGCTCGACGCCACCTGTTCGAGAAGATAGCTTATTAATTAGTAATCAACCTTGATTCTCAAGTTATTCAAGGAAATATATAACATAAAACTATGAACAAACCTTGATTCTTATGTTCTTGAGTGGAATGTGTAGCCCACTCGGTGTCCGCTGCGTGATATCATCAACAAGGCATGGCGGACACACTGGAGCTTGTGGGGCCAATTCACCTTCATTTCCTGTTGAAGCACAGCTGTTGCGCTGCTGCTGTAGTTGAGCTGTTGTTGCTGCATCTGGCTGTTGGCTAACAAAGTGGATCCGCTCCTCTGCCATCCTTTCGGCCACCTTTTGCTCCACTATCTGATCGATCTACGAGAGACGGATCTCCATTTCTGCGAACCTCGCATCCGTCTCTCGCTTCGTCCTCATGCGGCTCTTGTATGTGTCGACGTCCACTTGAAACCCGTATTTCCAAGGAACGACGCCTTTTCCTCGCGTTCGTCCTGGATGCTCGGGGTTCTGAAGTGCGAGCGTTAGCTCGTCCTTCTCTATGTCGGGCTTGAACGAGCCCGTGGCAAAGGCCTCCAGTGCGTCTTCCAATCTCCTGGCCGCTTCTTGGATTTCAGCGTCGAATATTACTGATCCATCAGTGGGATTAAGCGTTTCGCCGTGAGAATAGAACCAATGTTTTGATTGTTCCGGCCAGTTGGTTGTGCCCGGAACGATATCTTGCGCTTCCAGGTTGGCTTCCATCTTCTCCCATTTCTGCAGTGCCTTTTGATAGCTGCCCGACCCTAGCTTGTGATGGTATTTCTTCTTGGTTGTGTTGGCCTTGTTCTTTTCAATGAGGGCTTGCGCTTGCTTCCCAGTCTTGTATTGTACAAAGGCCTCCCAGTGATCTCTGAGCTTTGGGAACTTGTCAAAGTCTGGGTTCTTGCCCTTCAGGATGTATTTCTTGTGTAACTCCTTCTTATAGTTCCTGAAGAGCTCAGTCATCTTCTTTAACGTTCATTCCTTGACCCTTGCCTGTTATGACTCTGGGATGGTGAATGTCTACAGCATTGTCGTCCACAGCATCTCTTTCTTTGTGTCCGGGAGATAGCTCTGCTCATCTCCTCCTGTCCTTGATCGCCTCCAGTTCACAACACAGATGGGCACGTGATCCCTCACCACCCATCTGCTGTGTGCCACAAACTTCCTTGCAGCGTCGGCTGGGGCACTTGGCCGACCGTTCGGTGCCACTTCAGTTATGACATGGCGACCCTCAATTCGCTTACTGACACCACGTTGCCGCATGCCCTCTTCTCTCCAATGGCTGGAGTGGCCTCATTATCCTCCTCGTTCCCCTCCTCGTTGAGGTATTGATTAGGATTCTCGTTCCCCTCCTCAATGAAATATTGGTTGCTACCCTATGAGATCTCGTCAAGGAGAAACTGTTCATCCTCATGATCAGCCATTTGATTGTTGTGAGTTCGAGGACTTGATCAAGGAATTCTGAAAAGGAAAAAAATTATCCAGTTAATACATGTATGATTCCCAATGCATAGATTTGTGAACTAGTTACACTAAATAAATAACTGAGAAAAATATAGGAGAAATATTGTTGAGCTACTCGTTAACTAAGTTTAATGTCATCGTACTATATATTGATATATATATAATCAAATTATAGATGTGCATTGCATTATGTTTTTTAATTGTAACTTGTATTTATAAGAAAAAGAGCGAGTTTCGTGAGGAGAGGAGAGGATGACGTGAGAAAGATAAGGTGGAGAGGAGAGGAAGTGCAGAGGGAGGAGAGAAAGAGACGAGGATGACATGAGGGAGATAAGGTGGAGAGGAGAGGAAGTGGAGAGGAGATGAGAGAAAGAGAGGAGGATAGCGAGGTTGATTTTATTTTTTTCGTACAAACTATAAACTACAACGTTTTCCCGAGAGGAACGGTCGGTCGATCGAAACACGCACAAGACCCACGTTACCACGGGACAGGCAGTCGGTCGGCCGAAACACGCACGACCGAACGAACGACCGACCGAAAAAACGAATGAACGATCGAACGAACGACCGAACGAATGACAGACTGACCGATCGAACGACCGACTTAACGACCGACCGAACAAATAAACTCGTTCGGTCGTGAAAATCGTTGTATCATTCCGGTTCATTCACGTCTGTTCTCTCCTTTGATCTATCTCGTTCGTTCGTAAATACAAAATTTTCACGTTTGCATTCACATTCGATAAATACAAAATTCACATTCACATTTCATAAATACAAAATTCCCATTCGCCTATTAAAAAACAAATTCACATTAACAATCTATACGCATTCAAACAAATTTAAATAAAAAGTCCATATATACATAAGTCCATTTACACATAAACACTTAAACAATTCGAAATTTTCATTCAAAATTCACATATATTCAAACACATGCATATATACACAAGTCCATTTACACATAAACACATTCACAATTCGAATTTCACATTCAAAATTCACATATATTCAAACACATGCATATATATAGGGGGTGGCGGCGGCGGCAGGCGACGACGGAGGCGGAGGGTGGCAGCGGCGTCGTCGATCAACAGGCGGAGGCGGGGGTGGCGTCGGCGGAAGGCGGGCGATAGCGGAGAGGCGACGGTGGTGTCAACGGGGCGGCGGCAACGGCGACGACAATGGTGATGGCGCCCGACTAGGTTAGGGTTTTGCACGCGGCAGACAGAGGAAACAAATGCGCTTCAGAACTAACCTAGCTGGTGGCGCTGGCGACGGCGACTCTTCTGTGACGGCGGCTCCCCGGTGACGACGACGGCGGCGATTGGAGAAGAAGACAGCGGCGTGACGGTGTTCTAGGGTTCAGTGACGACGACGAAGACAGAGAGACGATGGAAAAATGGCTAAGTATTTGGATCCACTGCGTGCTCTGATATATATAGATATCGGGATCTTTGGTCCTGGTTTAACCACCAACCAGACTAAAGATATCTTTAGTCCCGGTTGAAGCCACCAACCGGGACCAAAGATATCCTCGTCCGGTTGGTGGCTTCAACCAGGACTAAACATAGGATCTTTATTCCCGGTTGTAGCCATCAACCGGGACTAAAGATGCCCGTGCCCTCCTAGATAAGAATCTTTAGTTCCGGTTGAAGCCACCAACCAGACTAAAGATGTTTTCCCGCTATTTTTAAATATTTTTGTCCCGGTTAGTGTTAAAAACCGAGATTAAATATTAAAATAGTGACCTATTAAAAAGTATTTTAAATTCATATATAATTTACATATGGCCTATTGAAAATATTTCAAAATTTAATAATAATATATAGTTAATAAATGCCCTATTTAAAAATATTTTAAGTTCTAATAATTTTATCTAATTAACATATGACCTATTTAATAAATATTTTAAATTCTAATAATAATATATAATTAACAATGCCCTATTGAAAAATATTTTAAATTGTAATAATAATATATAATTAAGATATGGCCTATTTGAAAAATATTTTAAATTCGATAATAATATATAATTAAGATATTTGAAAAATATTTTAAATTCTAATAATAATATATAATTAACAAATGTCCTATTGAAAAATATTTTAAATTGTAATAGTAATGTATAATTAAGATATGGCCTATTTGAAAAATATTTTAAATTCGATAATAATATATAATTAAGATATGGCCTATTTGAAAAATATTTTAAATTTTAATAATAATATATAATCCTCTAGTAGTTGCAAGGCTATATTTTTGAACTTAGATTAGATGCAAAGGTGAAGATAGTGCCATAGTTCACACTTCACAGATGGGTTACGCAAAGTTGCACACTATGTTCATTTGATATCACACATACCATCTTGCGAAGGCAAACCAAAAGTAGCCATGGAGCAGGATACCATGCAATACATACTATAAGTACACCAGAATTACTGCTAGTACTAACCCTGAAGTTTAACACTGAGATAGGCTTATAATAATTTACAATAAATTCAATAAATTTAAATATTTATAATAAATTCAATATAATTTACATCGTCCATACAAAAAGTTAGATAAGTAATGGTTGTCCTCACGTACTTTCTCCGCACAATTGTTCCTTCGTTATGATCGTTGTGTGAGTAAGGGGTGTCCCCATTTGATAGGAGGATTCTCGGGTCAACCGCCACCGTGAACGGAGGTTGCCTGTCGAACTGATTGTAATATTTGTCTGTTCTATCCTGAACTCCCATGATTTTCTTTTTGCCTAGGAGAACCACATGGCGCTTTGGCTCGTCAGACCCTTTCCCCTTTTTTGCTTTGCTAGCCATGTCCTTGACATAGAAAACTTGCCATACATCATTGGCAAGGACGAAGGGTTCGTCTGAGTATCCAACCTTGCTTAGGTCGACCGTTGTCATCCCACTTGCATCAATGGTTACGCCTTCACCACTGAGCCTAACCCACTGGCACAGAAACAGAGGGACCTTTAGAGGTCCATAATCCAGCTCCCATATATCATCGATGTTGTTGTAATATGTGCTAGTCGTACCATCATATCCCACGGCATCGATGCGGACAACATTGTTCTGATTCGTGCTCTTTAAGTCTTGGGCCCATGTATAAAATGTGTACCCATTGATTTCATATGCCTGGAATGTGGTTGTCACATCCTGGGTTTTTCCCTAATTCATTTAAAATAATTTACCCGGAAATAATCGGAATTTCTGAAATTAACCTGGAGTCAACCTATAATTTTAAAATACAATTAATAAATGGAAATGACATGATAGGATTTTTCTTGAATTCTTCATGTCAAAATACGCTAACAGATTTTTACTGGAATTTTTAGAGCACTCTAAGTATTTTTAATCAATTAAATAAGAAAACAGAATTTAATTAAGTCCCTTTTTCCTTTTTTTCTTTTTCTCCTTTTTCCGTACGCCGTACGGCCTCCTTTCCCGCCCGTCGCCCTAGCGGGCCGTCGGCCCCCCGCCGCGCCGCTCCTTCCTGACGTGGCCGAAGCCCACGGCCCCGCCGCGCGCAAGCGCAAGTCCGCGCGCCTCCGCTCGCGCGGCCACCGAGTGGGCCCCACTGCTGGAGCCGCTCCCCGCGCCCGGCGGCCCAACCGCCGCCGCCGCCATAGCCGCGCCGCCCGCCGCTACCCGGCCGTTTCAGCGCGCCCGCGCCCGCGTGGCCCCACGTCGGGCTCCGCCCGTGCCGCCACACCCGTGCCCGCATTTCCCGCGCGCCGCAACGGCCGCCGCCGCCCCGAAACGGCCGCCGTATCTCCCTCTCTCTCTCTCCGAGTCCGAGAACTCCGGCGACCTTATCCCCGTCGTTTCGTGCCCGTTTCGGTCTCCTTTCTCCCCTATAAAACCCCCGAGCTCCGCCTCGTTTCCCTTTGATTCGCCGAGGTTTCTAGCCCGTGTCACCGCCGTTCTCCGTCGTTCATCCGCCGGTGAGCTCGCCGCCGTCCTCGGGTTCCTTTTTGTTTTTCGTTTGCGTCCTTTTTCCTTTCGCGCGCCGCCGCCGTTCGTCGGGTCGTCGCCGCCGCCCCCCGCCGCTCGGATGGTCGTCGCCGGCGCCCGCCAGCCGCCGCCGCCGCGTCCCTAACCCTAACCCTAACCCTAACCCTAACCCTAGCGCCGCCCCGTGCCGTCGATCTTGCGGATCGGACGGATCTGCGCCGTCCGATCGCGATGGATCTCGCGCCGCCCGATCGTCCGCAATCCGGCCGCCGTATCGCGCCGCGCCGCCGCAATCCGGCCGCCGGATTGCGCCACGTGGCGGCAATCCGGCCGCCGCGCCGTCTCCCGCGCTGCTAGGCCGTGCGCCGACGCCACCCTAGGGCGACGCCACCGCCGACGTCATGCTGACGCCAGCCCCGTGCCGTGCAAGGGTGACGTCACCAGGACTTAATTGCGCAATAAATAATTTAATCTTTTCTGTTTAGTTTAAAAATCGCAATTAAACTTCTAAAATTCATATCTTTTGAATCCGAGCTCCGTTTTAGCCCATTCAAATTTCATTAAATCCAGAAAAATGTCAAGAATCCATTAAAAATACTTTTTAGTGCTATTTCAGTAGACTTTTAGGGTGTTTGTTGAGTGCTTTGTTTGTCGTGTAGATCCCGAGTTTTCCGGCGAGCCCGTTCTTCAAGTAGTCGCCGAAGTTCCTTAGTCTCCAGAGCAAGGCAAATCATACCTTACATTGACCATATTGTACCTATTTTATGTAAATATCTCTTTTACTTTCAAATACTGCATATGTTTTAGAATGTCATTTTATGGGATGATTATACCTATTGTACTCAACCATAGGATTGGTTACCTTATACCATTGATAACTTGGGATCCAATGTGACTAGATGTTAGTTTAAGGTTGCTTAGTCATGCTTAGCGCAACTAGCTCACTTAAGGGAATCACACTAAGTTTATTACCAAAGTTGACCTCCCGGTGATATTAAGATATGACCTTGTTTTTAATAATATTGAATTATGAAAAAGGTGGGTCGTGAGCACCTGGTTGGTCTTTGGTTAGCGTGCTCATGACGATTAAGGACCGGTTCTCGGGAAACCCTGGAAGAAATGCCGTGCATACCACAAGCCAGCATGGGTAATGGCTGGGCCCGTAGCATAGCTGTCTCTAGTTAACGTATCCCAGAGAGGGTGAGCGTGATGGAGTTGGGTCGGCCCCGGTTTTAAGGGTTGATCAGCTTCCGGATTCACCGCGGCACTAGAGGGGGCTGCCCATTGCCCGATGGGGATGGGGGCGAAACCTTGGTGTGGTACGATTGATTAGAGGGGTTGTGTGAAGGGTCCTATCACAATTCCTTTCCGGGCACCGTGGTGGTGCACCGCGCACGGTAATGTGTTGTGGGATTGTGTCTTGTGGGTACAGCTTGTACACCTCGATCGTAGTAAAAACTATTCGAATAGCCGTGCCCACGGTTACGGGCGATCGACCAGATTCACCTTGATTAGTCTCATTTACTTTATTCGAATGAAATGTTGGATTATGACTAGTGCAGGTGGATGGATGGGCCTGTTGCAACGTGGTTTGAGCGTTGAACAGTGTTTGTTTAATATTGCTTAATCATTACTACTGTTTTACTGTCTTCAAATATTATTATTATTATATACCGCAAATGCTTTGTTTATGCAAATCGAGCCCTTGACCTTTCCTTGTTATTTATCTTGCATCATGTACCCCTTTCCGGTGTGACTTGTTGAGTACGGTGGTTGTACTCGCCTTGCTTCTTTTTCCCCTTCGGTGCCGAGGTTGAGAGCGAGGTCTCCGAGGAGGTGTAGGCTTGTTCTCGTCAAGGTTTAGCCGTGGAGTTGGTGGTCCGCTTCGCTCGTGTCAAGTTTAGCTTAAGTCGTTTTATTTTCTTTTCCGCTGCATTTATGTAACTCTTTTATATTGTTTCTAAGACGAGGATTCTCGTATTATCAATAATGTCGATTTGTGTACCTCGTGATTCACGGACGAGGATGTAATGCACAAATTAGCTGCGTAAATTCGGTGTGAATTTCGGGCGTGACAAGTTGGTATCGAGCCTTCCCGTGACTCGTAGGACAAGCCAACGGAAACCTTAAGAGCCCTCTAATTCTTTTCATGTGCATATGTTTTGAAAGAAAAAGGGGTGTTTTGAAAAATGGAGTCGATCTAGGGTTTAGGAATTGCGAAATGGGATGTGGTCGTGGGTTTTGAGCATGTTTTGATTTTCCCACTCCTTTGTTTCTATAGATGGCGGGTTCCCCAACGACGCATCATGCGAAAAGGGATGACAGGCTTCGTTGCGAGCTGGCGCGTATGGCCCTTGCGGTCGGATATCCCGAAGCACCGAGTATACAACGCTTGCGCCTCTCGGTGGCGAGTTGCCATACCGTGTTCGGTTGGAGGTTCACGGGTTCGTGGGAACGTGTCTTCCCAACATGGAGGTCACGCATTCCGGAGGCACATCGATCACGCTTGTCAAGAAGCCGCCTACCCGATGTTGGCCAGGATGAGGGAGCTGCATGACTCGACCTTCGCACCTCCTCCTACCGCTATCATCCCCGTCGAGGTAGTTCCTCCGAGGTCAGTATATTCAAGTCTACGGCAGAGGAGAATGACACTACCTTCGGTCACATGTGCACTGTGTTCAAAGGACTGGATCAGATGCACTCTGACCTACACAAGGCGACCAAGGAGCTGAACGACAAGAAGATGCTGAGGATCGCGCGACTGCAGGACGAAGTGGTTCGTCTGAAGAAGGAGGTAGCTGAGTTGAAGGGACTCCCGCCACCAGTTGGGGTTAGACTCCGCACTACGCCTCGGAAGACCACCACCGCGCTTTCCGTATCCAGCTAGCCCCTCGGATTCCACCGCCTTCTCCGGCTCCACCCGCTCCGGTTCCGGCGCGGTTCCGGTTCCTCCCTGCTACGAGTTACGCCCTCACCTTTGCTCCAGCTTCGGCGAATCAAGGCGGAGGTGGCAGTAATGGTTGGATCTCCGTCTCCAGTGACTCAAGCTCAGATGATTCGGCTGAAGACATGGACTCCGAAGAGACTCAAGATTCCTCGGAGGGAAGAGGCAGGATCGGTTGGGCTACGGCAACCGATTCAGAAGAGTCCAAGTCTGAGGTGACGCCCGAGGACTCCAGGAGCCGTTCGGAAGAATGGGGATCTTCGAAGGAAGCGCCGATTCCTCGTCTCGTGGATCGTTCTAGTTGCCCTCCTTAGTTTTACCGTTTTTCTTAGTTTGTCTTCTTGGTAGTTGCTGTGTGTTAGGCTGCTGTGTGTGTGGGATAGCTGGCAGTCGATATCAAGTGTGATATGACTGACCAATTAAGGATGTTTGGTGCTTTTCCTTGTTTTTAGTCAAGATCAGAACAATGCATTTGAATTCAAATAATAAAGATTAGTGCTAAGTTTGTCTGTTTTTCTTCTTTTCTCTCTCTGGTCAGTCGTCTCCTTCGATGGTGAACACCAGGACCGGGGGGCGAACAGCAACAATGGGCGTCAGTGCCGACAACCACGAGGCTCACGACGCCAATGGCAATGCTCCTCCACCGCCACCCGAGAATCCCACCATTGCTCAAGTGCTCGCTTCACAGACACAGATGATGGCTGCAATGATGCAGCAAATGCAACAACAAGACTACCAGATGCAATGTGCCAGATGCCGCAACAAATGCAAAGCAACAGCAGCAGAATAATCAGCTTGCCGCCCCACCACCCCACCCAAGCCGCGAGTTCCTTCGTGTCCGACCGCCGACCTTCTCCAGCACCACCAATCCCATGGAGGCTAATGATTGGCTTCATGCCATAGAGAAGAAGTTGGATCTGCTGCAGTGCACGGATCAAGAGAAAGTCTCTTTTGCCACTCATCAGTTACAGGGTCCTGCTTCAGCTTGGTGGGACAACTATTTGGTTACTCGCCGGCGGAGCAACAGCTTACAGGAAGAGTTTCGTCGCGCTTTCGGACCGCACATATTCTGCGGGAATAGTTGCACGTAAAAAACGCGAGTTCCGTTCCCTTGAGCAGGCAAACGGATCGATTCGAGTATCCGCACGAGTTCAATCGTCTTGCCCGTTATGCCCCAGAAGATGTGCGCACTGATGCAGAAAGGCAGGAAAAGTTTTTGGCTGGTTTGGATGATGAACTCACGGACAAGCTTATCTCTGGTGAGTATGCTAACTTTGAGAAGCTGGTCGACAAGGCCATTCGACAAGAAGATCAGCGCAACAAGATGATCAAGAAGAGAAAAGTATTCCAGACACGACCTCCTCAACAGCAGGGAAATCAGCAGAGGCCGCGTTTCATGCCTGGAAGTCAGAGTGGACCTACCACCATGATTGTTCGTCAGCATCGACCTTATCACCCAGGGAATTTCCAAACTGGCAGTAGTGGCAGCGGTCAGCAACAGCGTACTCCGGCCGCGCCCTCCAACAAGCACCATCCCGAATACGTCAACCACCACCTCCAAGGAAGGACTCGGGAGGAAAGCCGAGTCTGTTTCAACTGTGGTGACCCAGGGCATTTTGCAGACAAGTGTCCGAAGCCAAGACGCGCTGGGCCAAGGTTCATCCAGGCTCGAGTCAATCATGCGTCCGCCGAGGAAGCACAGACCGCTCCTGAAGTTATACTGGGTATGTTTCCTGTAAACTATACTCCTGCCACAGTATTATTTGATTCTGGCGCTACACATTCATTTATCTCAAAGCAATTTGTTGGGGCACATGGGTTGTCAGTAGTGGGACTTAAGATACCTATGAGGGTTCAAACCCCTGGAAACCACTTGGAGACCACTGATCGTCCCTCGTAGCCATAGAAATCCAAGGATCTATGTTTCTAGCCAACCTTATCCTCCTTCACCAAAGGCATAGATGTCATTCTTGGGATGGATTGGTTGTCCAGACATAAGGGAGTAATCGATGCGCTAGTCGCACCATTACTCTAATTAATACAAAAGGAGAAAGAGTTGTTTTTCGCTCTCCCATGCAAGTCAAGTCCATAGCAAGTTTGAATCATGTTTCCACCGGGAATCGTCCGAAATGGCGGCCAAGACCCCGTGAAGTTAGAGGATATCCCCATCGTCGAGAATACCCTGAAGTTTTTCTTGAGGATTTAACTCGATGCCGCCAAAAAGGGAAATTGAATTCGGATTGACCTAGTACCCGGACAGCCCCAATACACAAGAGGCCATATAGGATGGGAGCCAACGAGTTGGCTGAAGTAAAGAAGCAAGTGGATGAACAGTTGCAAAAAGGGTATATACGCCCGAGCACGTCGCCTTGGGGTGCTCCGGTGATTTTTGTGGAAAAGAAAGACAAGACCAAGAGAATGTGTGTGGATTATCGAGCCCTCAATGAGGTTACTATCAAGAACAAGTATCCCCTACCACGGATTGATGACTTATTCGATCAACTCAAAGGGGCCAAGGTATTTTCCAAGATAGATCTGCGATCGGGCTATCATCGCTTAAGGATTCGGGAAGAGGACATTCCCAAGACCGCCTTCACCACTGAATATGGACTGTACGAGTGTACGGTCATGTCTTTTGGTTTAACCAATGCACCGGCTTTCTTTATGAATCTGATGAACAAGGTGTTTATGGAGTTCTTGGATAAATTCGTAGTGGTGTTCATTGACGACATTTTGGTCTACTCTAAGTCGAGGAGGATCATCGCAACATCTTCGGACAAGACTCGAAAAGTTGAGAGACCATCAACTCTACGCCAAGTTTAGCAAGTGTGCTTTCTCGGTTAAAGGAGGTACGTTCCTCGGCCACATTGTGAATGCCCAAGGAGTAGCCGTGGATCCAAGAAATGTGGAATCGTTACTAAGTGGACCCCGCCTAAGACGGTTACGCAGATCCGAAGTTTCCTTGGACTTGCGGGTTACTACCGCCGCTTCATTGAGAACTTCTCCAAAATCGCCAAGCCAATGACTCAACCGTTGAAGAAAGATGAGAAGTTTAAATGGTCGCGAATGCAATAGGAGTTTTGAAGAGCTCAAGAGGAAGTTGGTGTTCGCACCGTGTTGATACCGCCCGACCCAGAAAGGACTTCCAAGTTTATTGTTATGCATCTCGCCAAGGGTTGGGATGTGTGTTGATGCAAGAAGGCAAAGTGGTCGCATATGCATCTCGCCAATTGCGCCCACATGAAAACAACTACCCCACTCATGATCCTGGAGTTATCCGCAGTGGTTCATGCATTGAAGATCCGCGACACTACCTAATTGGTAATCGTTGTGAAGTGTATACGATCACAAAAGTCTTAAGTACATTTTCACCCAACCGATTTAAATCTCCTGGCAGAGAAGATGGTTGGAACCGATCAAAGATTATGACTTAGGGATACATTACCATCCCTAAGGCTAATGTGGTTGCGGATGCACTAAGCCGAAAGAGTTACCGCACCACTCTCGTGTCGAAAGAATGTGTGACCATTGCAGAGAATTCGAGAATCTAAATCTACGAGTGGTGGATTTTGGTTTTGTAGCTGCTCGGAAGCCCAACCCACTCTCATTGATCAAATTCGGGCTGCTCAGCGTCGATCCCGAAATGGCCGAACTCAAGAAGAACATGAGAGTCGGAAAAGCTCGTGGTTTTTCGGAAGACGAACATGGCACAACTGGATGGGACAGAGGTTGTGTGTGCCGAAGACAAGGATTTGAAAAGGCGATCCTTACGGAAGTTCACCAAACTCAATACTCAATTCACCCGGGCAGTACAAAGATGTATCAAGACCTTAAAGAAAAGTTTTGGTGGGTCAGCATGAGGAGGGAGATAGCCGAGTTTGTTGCACTTTGTGATGTTTGTCAGCGAGTGAAGGCAGAACACCAACGGCCCGCCGGACTGTTGCAACCACTTCAGATTCCAGAGTGGAAATGGGAAGAAATTGGAATGGATTTCATCACGGGTTTACCCCGCACCATGTCAGGATATGACTCGATTTGGGTCGTAGTGGACCGACTCACCAAGGTGGCCCACTTCATACCAGTACATACTACCTACTCGGGAAGAAGTTGCGAGCTTTATCTCGCAAGGATCATGTGTTTGCATGGCGTGCCTAAGAAGATCGTGTCCGATAGGGGAAGTCGGTTACTTCCAAATTCGGAAGAAGTTGCAAGAAGAACTTGGTACCCGTTTGAATTTTAGCACGGCCTATCATCCGCAAACAGACGGCCAAACTGAGAGAGTGAATCAGATTTTGGAAGATATGCTAAGAGCATGCGCGCTTGATTTTGGCAAAGCGTGGGACAAAAGCTTGCCCTATGCAGAATTCTCTTACAACAACAGCTACTGGCCGCATTCAAATGGCACCGTATGAAGCACTCGTATGGACGGAAATGCCGCACCCCCGTTCGGGACCAGACAGTGAGCGCCAATTGTTTGGCACGGAAGTAATAAGCGAAGCGAGGAAAAGGTTCGAGTGATTCGGGAAAGGTTGAGGACTACGAAGTCCCGACAGAAGAGCTATGCCGATAATCGTCGAAGAGATCTCGCTTTTGAAGCAGGGGATTTTGTGTATCTTCGCGTTACACCACTCCGGGGAGTACACCGTTTCCAAACCAAAGGTAAGTTGGCACCACGTTTCGTGGGACCATACAGATTCGGGAACGTCGAGGAGAAGTGGCCTATCACCGGAGCTTCCTCCAACATGACTCGGTATTCACGACGTATTTCATGTGTCCCACTTGAAGAAGTGTTTAAGGGTACCAGAAGAACAGGCGAGTTCAAACCAGGTTGAAATCCAAGAGGACTTAACCTACGTAGAGAGACCAGCACGTATTCTTGAGGTCAGTGAGAGAAGGACTCGGAACAATGTTATCAGGTTTTGCAAAGTTCAATGGACTCATCACTCCGAGGAAGAAGCTACTTGGGAACGAGAAGATGAGCTAAAGGCCGCGCACCCGCACCTCTTCGCGCACCTCCGAATCTCGGGTCGAGATTCCGTTTAAGGGGGTAGGTTGTCACATCCCGGGTTTTTCCCTAATTCATTTAAAATAATTTACCCGGAAATAATCGGAATTTCAAATTAACCCGGAGTCAACCTATAATTTTAAAATACAATTAATAAATGGAAATGACATGATAGGATTTTTCTTGAATTCTTCATGTCAAAATACGCTAACGGATTTTTACTGGAATTTTTAGAGCACTCTAAGTATTTTTAATCAATTAAATAAGAAAACAGGAATTTAATTAAGTCCCTTTTTCCTTTTTTCTTTTTCTCCTTTTTCCTTACGCCGTACGGCCTCCTTTCCCCGCCTCGTCGCCCTAGCGGGCCGTCGGCCCAGCCTCCGCGCCGCTCCTTCCCTGGACGTGGGCCGAAGCCCACGGTCCCGCCGCAGCGCAAGTCCGGCGCGCTCCTCGCGCCGCGGCCACCGACAGTGTGGCCCCACCGTCGAGCCGCCTCCCCACGCCCGGCCGCCCAACCGCCGCCGCCGCCATAGCCGCGCCGCCCGCCGCTTACCGGGCCGCTTTCCGCGCGCCTCGCGCGTGGCCCCACGCCGGCTCCGCCCGTGCCGCCGCACCCGTGCCCGCATTTCCGCGCGCCGCACGCCGCCGCCGCCCGAAACGGCCGCCGTATCTCCCTCTCTCTCTCCGAGTCCGAGAACTCCGGCGACCTTATCCCCGTCGCTTTCGTGCCCGTTTCGGCTCCTTTCTCCCCTATAAAACCCCCCAAGCTCCGCCTCGTTTCCCTTTGATTCGCCGAGGTTTCTAGCCCGTGTCACCGCCGTTCTCCGTCGTTCATCCGCCGGTGAGCTCGCCGCCGCCGTCCTCGGGTTCCTTTTTGTTTTTCGTTTGCGTCCTTTTTCCTTTCGCGCGCCGCCGCTGCGCCGGGTCGCCGCGCCGCCCCGCCGCCGCCGGATGGTCGTCGCCGGCGCCCGCCGCGCGCCGCCGCCGCGTCCTAACCCTAACCCTAACCCTAACCCTAACCCTAGCGCCGCCCGTGCCGTCCGATCTTGCGGATCGGACGGATCGCGCCGTCCGATCGCGATGGATCTGCGCCGTCCGATCGCCACAATCCGGCCGCCAGATCGCCGCTGCGCGCTAATCCGGCCGCTGGATTGCGCCACGTGGCGCAATCCGGCCGCCGCGCCGTCTCCCGCGCTACAGGCCGTGCGCGCCGACGCTCGCACCCTAGGGCGACGCTACCGCCGACGCATGCCGACGTCAGCCCCGTGCGCGCAAGGGTGACGTCACCGACTTAATTGCGTAATAAATAATTTAATCTTTTCTGTTTAGTTTAAAAATCACAATTAAACTTCTAAAATTCATATCTTTTGAATCCGAGCTCCGTTTTAGCCCATTCAAATTTCATTAAATCCAGAAAATGTCAAGAATCCATTAAAAATACTTTTTAGTGCTGTTTCAGTAGACTTTTTAGGGTGTTTGTTGAGTGCTTTGTTTGTCGTGTAGATCCCGAGTTTTCCGGCGAGCCCGTTCTCTTCGAAGTAGTCGCCGAAGTTCCTCGCCTCCGAGCAAGGCAAGTCATACCTTACATTGACCATATTGTACCTATTTTATGTAAATATCTCTTTTACTTTCAAATACTGCATATGTTTTAGAATGTTATTTTATGGGATGATTATACCTATTGTACTCAACCATAGGATTGGTTACCTTATACCATTGATAACTTGGGATCCAATGTGACTAGATGTTAGTTTAAGGTTGCTTAGTCATGCTTAGCGCAACTAGCTCACTTAAGGGAATCACACTAAGTTTATTACCAAAGTTGACCTCCCAGGTGATATTAAGATATGACCTTGTTTTTAATAATATTGAATTATGAAAAGGTGGGTCGTGAGCACCCGGTTGGTCTTTGGTTAGCGTGCTCATGACGATTAAGGACCGGTTCTCTGAAACCCCGGAAGAAATGCCGTGCATACCACAAGCCGCATGGGTAATGGTGGGCCCGTAGCATAGCCGTCTCTAGTTAACGTATCCCGAGAGGGTGAGCGTGATGGAGTTGGGTCGGCCCCGGTTTTAAGGGTTGATCAGCTTCCGGATTCACCGCGGCACTAGAGGGGCTGCCCATTGCCCGATGGGGATGGGGGCGAAACCTTGGTGTGGTACGATTGATTAGAGGGGTTGTGTGAAGGGTCCCGTCACAATTCCTTTCCGGGCACCGTGGTGGTGCACCGGCGCACGGTAATGTGTTGTGGGATTGTGTCTTGTGGGTACATTGTACACCTCGATCGAGTAAAAACTATTCGAATAGCCGTGCCCACGGTTACGGGCGATCGACCGATTCACCTTGATTAGTCTCATTTACTTTATTCGAATGAAATGTTGGTTTATGACTAGTGCAGTGGATGGATGGGCCTGTTGCAACGTGGTTTGAGCGTTGAACAGTGTTTGTTTAATATTGCTTAATCATTACTACTGCTTTTACTGTCTTCAAATATTATTATTATTATATACGCAAATGCCGTTTATGCAAATCGAGCCCCTTGACCTTTCCTTGTTATTTATCTTGCATCATGTACCCCTTTTTCCTGGTGTGACTTGTTGAGTACGGTGGTTGTACTCGCCTTGCTTCTTTTTCCCCCTTCAGTGCCAGAGGTTGAGAGCGAGGTCTCCGAGGAGGTGTAGGCTTGTTCTCGTCAAGGTTTAGCTGTGGAGTTGGTGGTCCGCTTCGCTCGTGTCAAGTTTAGCTTAAGTCAGTTTTATTTTCTTTTCTGCTGCATTTATGTAACTCTTTTATATTGTTTCTAAGACGAGGATTCTCTATTATCAATAATGTCGATTTGTGTACCTCGGCTGATTCCTGGACGAGGATGTAATGCACAAATTAGCTGCAGAAATTCTGGTGTGAATTTCTGGGCGTGACAGTGGTGATCGAGCAAGATGGTTCCCTCGCCAAGAAGGCTAGTTGTTGGTCAATGCTCGCGTTGCCCATGAGACGTTGTCGCAGCCAAGTAGGGAATGCATCAATGTGATAGCGTATAATCCTGGCATCCGTCTTACCGATGTTTTTCGAGCGAACATTCGCCAAGTGTTGCTCGATGTAAAGAGCCACCAAGGAAGATTATTGCAACACGGTCCAATGTGCTTTCCTGAACAAGTCATTGTCTATGGTCATTATTGCCTTCCTTCCAAGAGTTCTCTTCCCCGTAGTCTACCTTCATGGTTTTATTCAGGCACCCCGATGGGACAAAGGTTTTCAATAAAGTCAACGCAGAACTCAATGACCTCCTCTGTTCCATATCACTTGGTGATGCTGGCCTCCGGACGAGAACGGTTACGGACGTACTTTTTTAGAACACCCATATACCTCTCGAAAGGGAACATGTTGTGTAGGAATACTGGACCGAGGATACGGATCTCATTGACAAGGTGGCATAGGAGATGCGTCATGATATTGAAGAAGGAAGGTGAAAAGATCATCTCAAAGTTGACAACACATTGGACCACATCATTTTGAAAGTCTTCTAGTCCGTCTGGATCGATGATCTTCTATGAAATTACGTTCAGGAAAGCACATAGCTTTGTTATTGTTGCCCGGACATTATCGGGAAGGATACCCCGAATTATAACGGGAAGCAGCTATGTCATCAGCACGTGGCAGTTATTTGACTTTAGATTTGTGAATTTCTTATCCTTCTTGCTTATTATTCCCTTTATATTCGAGGAGTATCCAGATGGTACCTTGATGCTCTCTAGGCATTCAAACATTATTCCCTTCTCTGCCTTGCTCAGAGTCTCCTTGGTTGCGGGTGAAGGCCGTCGCGTTGTGCCATATGTTTCAGATCATTACGTGCCTCAAGTGTATCTTTTGATTTTCCATATACACCTAGGAAGCCCAGCAGGTTTACGTAAAGGTTCTTAGTCAGGTGCATCACGTCGATTGTGTGGCGGACGTCCAAGACATCCCAATAGGGCAACACCCAAAAAATTGACTTCTTCTTCCACATCGCCGCGTAACTACCTTCACTTGCTATAGGTTGGCTGCCAGGTCACTTTTCAAATACTAATTTGAGGTCTTTCACCATGGCAAACACGGCCTTTCCATTGTGATGCTTTGGCTTAGTACGATGGTGTGCCTTTTGATCAAAATGTTTGCCTCTTCTCCGGACAGTGTGGCTTGCAACAAGAAAGCGACGATGGCCCATGTACACTACCTTCTTACAGTGTTTCAGGTACGTACATTCGGTCTCATCCATACAATGGGTGCAAGCGTTGTATCCCTTGTTTGACTATCCAGATAGGTTACCAAGTGCAGGCCAATCGTTGATGGTAACAAACAGCAACCCTCGTAGGTTAAACTGCTCCTACTTATCCTTATCCCACACGGGGACACCTTCTTTCTTCCACAGCTATTTTAGATCTTCGATCAGCAGTCTCAGGTACACATCGATGCCATTACCAGGTTGCTTCAGGCCTTAAATAATAACCGACATTTGAATGTACTTCCGCTTCATGCATAGCCAAGGCGGAAGGTTATAGATACACATCGTTACAGGCCAAGTGCTATGCCCGCTGCTCATCTCTCCAAAAGGATTCATGTCGTCTGTACTTAAGCCGAACCTTAGGTTTCTTGTATCCTCTAAGAAGTCTTTAAATGTTCTGTCGATGTTTTGCCACTGTGATCCATTGGCGGGATGTCTCAGTATGTCGTCTTGTTGGAGTTCGTCCGTGTGCCAGCGCATCATCCTTGCATGCTCTTTGTTCCTGAACAGAGGCTTCAGCTATGGTATTATTGGAAAATACCACATCACCTTAGCAGGAGCTCTTTTCTTCGAAGGTCGTCCATCAACTTTGCTTGGATCATCTCGTCTGATCTTGTATCGAAGTGCTTTACAAACTGGACATGTTTCTAGGTTCTTATACTCCTCATCGTGGTAGAGGATACAATCGTTAGGACATGCATGTATCTTCTGTACCTCCAGTCCTAGAGGGCAGACTAACTTCTTAGCCTCGTACGTTGATTCCGACAATTTGTTTCCCACTGGAAGAATGTTCTTCATGAGTTTTAGTAACTCGCCAAATGTCTTGTCACTAACACTATTTTTAGCCTTCCATTGCAAGAATTCCAGTGTGGTACCCTACTTTTTGTGCCCCTGTTCACAGCCTGGATACAAGGACATTTTGTGGTCCGCCAACATACGCTCCAATTTTTGCACCTCCTTTTCACCTTCGCAGTCCTCCTATACGTCACGCAACATCTGACCAAGGTCATCGGCACCGTTGTTTTCTTCAGCATCCCCGCCCGCCTCGCTTGATGTATTCTCTTCAAACCCATTGTATTGACCACAGTCTGAATGTTGTCGTCATCTACTTCATCTTCTTCCACTGCAATCCCCACCTCTCCGTGCGATGTCTAGTAATTTTAGTGAGGCATGAATCCAGTCTGAAACAAGTGGGCATAAATAATTCTTGATGTAGAATACTCCTTCTCATTTTTGCACTTTTTGCATGGACAACGTGTGAAACCCTTCTACTTATTGGCATCGGCCACATTTAAAAAATAATACACGCCTTGAATAAACTCTATCGACCATCGATCCGTGTTCTACATCCATTGTCGATCCATCTTCATGAAATGCAAAAAAATCGTAAGAAAAATCCACGAAAGTCAAACCATTTAAATATTATTACAATAATTATATATATATATTATTTTTAAATTAGAATTATTTTTAAAAATTCTTTTAAAGTTGTAAACATAAAATTAATTAATTATTTTTAAAAGTTCTTTTTAATGTACGTAGTGTACATATTTCTAACTAATTTAACGATCTTTAAATTACCTTATTTTTTTAATCTACTAACAATTTTTTTATTTTTTTCCTTTGTCATATATTCTATAACTTTTGTCCAAAAGTTTCTCTCTCATCATTTTTCATAAATATTTTTTGAGATAAAATTGTATGTAAAAAATACATATAAATGTAACATGCTAAGCATACTTTTCTTCCTCTTCGTTTTCCCAAACAGTTTTCTGAACATAATGTAATGTGCTTACTAAAATAATTAGTCCCAAACAAATTTTCTCTCTTCATTTTTGCATATCATATCTAGAGATAAAAATATAAGGAAATCAACCGTAAAAAGAAAAATGCTAAGCATAGATCATAAAAGGATGAAGTTACTAACCTTGTAGATAACAAAGATTTGTGTATTATCACCAAAACAAAATCACAAAAACATTTGACAACACCTCCCCTCTAGCTAGAGCAAAAGTTTGAAGACAACTCTAGCTGGCTCGGGTTGGACGAGGAAGAAGAGTATAAAAACCAACTTCATCTTTAGTCTCGGTTGGTGTTACCAGCTGGCACTAAATATCAAAATTATCTTTAGTCCTGGTTGGTAACACCAACCGGGGCAAAAAATAACATCTTTTGTCCCGGTTGGTGTTACCAATTGGGACTAAAGGTCCCCGACGCCCTGACAGGTTCTGATAGGAATCTAACTGGGACTAAAGATCATCTTTAGTCTCGGTTCGTGTCACAAACCAAGACTAAAGGCTCTAGAGAGCCGTTGCTCTTTTTAACCGGGACTAAAAATATTTTTAGTCTCTACAATTGCAACCGGATTATTGTGAATTTTGACAGATCAACCAAAGATTGTTTCTCCAGTAGTGTTAGTAAATGAAAGGAAGGGGTAGAAGCATAACGAGACGTAGGCTAGGGTTAGTAAACTGAAGTTATTGGTATCAATAGTAGCATGACAATGCTGGATTGTTGTCTTTCTTCTTCATCTATTTCATCCTTCATCTCTTACTATTATATCATCTTATAGAACTCCATTGGTGAGGGTTGTGATAATCCATTCCAGTTTTACCATCATATGGAACTGAAGATTCTCAAATTCTTGGACCAAGGGTCGATAAATCTTGATGTCTTGTATTCCTGACCTCTCTTTGTCTCACAAATCATTGATTCTCTTATGGTTTTCCATCACAGGCTACCCCCTTAAAATAAGAATATATTTTTTCAACATCTTGCATAGTGTTTAAAATTTTCAAGAGAAGCATTTTCTAACCCAATATAATTTGATAGTAGATTTTCAACGAAGGCTCTTTATAGTCATATATATGTTTAACAGCACCGATGTGAAAACTGAAAACCTTTGCAACCAATTTTGGAGCAACCTAAGATTATATATTGCAAAAGAAAACTTCTTGCCAATAAGGCTAAAATATTATATAGTTTGCATGCATGGTTCATAGTTGAAACAACAATACTTTTGAACACGCCAAAAGAAAACTCATGAAAGAAAATTTTCTCCCCTTATTTTAAGAACATTTCCGGAAATTGCCACATTTTCATATGGGAATAATCATTTGGAAAATGATTTTTATGAAGGTTTGGGAATGGTTTTGCAATCATTGTGTTTTTTCTAACAAAAAACTTTAGGCAATAGTTGCAGAAGTTCAGCTTCGGAAACCTTTTTAAAGGATGTTTTCACAGTCATGCATTCAAAATTTTGTTTTGCATGGAGTTTTATTTTGTATAATTTTGCAATAAATTACTTAGAACCAAAATTCACAAATATTTTTACAGTGAAAGTTTTCTTTTGAAACTAATTTTGACCATTCCCAGAATTTAGATATAATTTCAAAGCAGTTTTGGACACAATTTTTTGCAAATAATGTTGTTTGAAACAAATGTTTCCTTTCTTTTAGGAGAAATTGCTTCGTAAACTGTAGATCAAAATGCAAAAGTTAATTTGTTTTGCAATATTTTCTGAAGACTATCCATAAAACAAAGTTTTCAGGGGATTTAAGCGTTATGATCTAGACTATTCCATGAAATTTTGAAGTAGCCTCAGGATGTAATCCGGTAAATTCGTATTCCTTTCATCCTTCATACATATAGTTTTGCAATTTTTTCATCATATACAAGGCTCCTTTTATTTTATTTTCCTGAACTGCATACCATCTTAAGGTTGTCATGGATTCATACCCTTCAAATCCTAGTAGGCTTATGGATATAACTAGCATTCTTGCATGGCCTTCTTGTAGATACGCAGTCTGTTTCCCTTATTTTTGCTTGTTCTTCGTGATATTCCCATGCCGCAGGTAGTGCTTTTGTAGTCACTAACGGCTTTAGTCGAGACTTCACTTCTACCGCACAAGAGTGTAACTAGAGGAAACTAGTACTAACAACGACAAATTGTCATGATCGATAAGTTAATTTTTTATCTTTTCCTTTTTCTACACTTTTTTATATAGTATGCTGCAATCGTCTACTTTCGGATGGGGTTTCGGCAACAGCCAATAATATTCCTATAGCGCCTTAATTTCTTTCGTTCTTATTCCATAATTTTGAAGTATAGGTGAGAATATAGAACCAATGTTTTTCAATCACAAATGAAGTGATAAGATTCCTTGCCAAAGGAAGGATTAAGATGTAAGGTATCAAGATAATTTTTTTTTGGCGCATCGGAAGCAAACATTTTTCAAAAAAGATAAGATGAGTCAAGTATATTTGAATGTTTTCTCAATTCATTTTTTATCATTTAAAAATATATTTGTAAAATATAAAGTCCTTAAACAATTTACCATTCTATCGGGGTCTCGACCTATAGTCGATATGCTCTGATACAAGCTTTGTCGGGCCCCTATTTTGGTAATCAGAAACCTTCTGTGCTTATCAGTATCAATCCCTGGATCAATAGTTGGTACACACATACATAACCAATTCACAACATATCCCGAATGAATTTAGGCTAAAGAGAGTTAAGTGCTTACGTTAGGGCCAAGCGGATCATCAACTATCAGAGAACAAGAGCGGAAGACAAAATAATGAGGGCTTGGTTGACATGCCACGAGCACGAGACCTAGAATCAGATCATCTTGTTAGGTACACAAGCGTACTAACAAGGGATTCTCTTCAACATGGTCTGCTAAAAGATATATAAAGCAACAATAAGTACAAAAGTACTCAGCAAGCCACCACACAAAATGCAGTAATATAAAGGGTAATACAAGGAGTGGTTATGGTAAAGCTGAGTTCACAAATATTATTTCACAAACCTGAGTCTTAGCATTGACTAATCAAATTTTATTTCCATGGTTGCTTAACCAGCAGAGGTTCTGTCTACCATCCAAGGTTATATCAAGATGGCTTTTCGCAGCTATCTCATCATGATTTTCTGGGGTCTACCCCTTCTCATCTCCCAAGAAGTTGATCACCCAGTTCAAAATAATATGCATCATCCCAACCCATCAATTTAGGAGTTTAGAGTCTAGCCAAGTGTAATACATGTCCCGATGCTAGAATTATTTACTTACACTGCAATGGATGTACGCTTTAACCCACACTCCATGGCTTGCCCAACGAATGAGGCTAAGTCCTAATGAATGAGACGTCAAGTTCATTCTGTGATAAGAGGTGTATAATTTTACCTAATGTAGTCTCTGCTTCCTCGAATATAAACTCGACAAGATTGGAGGTAGCTCTAGATCCCTCATGCCAGTCTTTTGACTCCATATTAGGTTTGTGTAGACTTATATTGACTTGTGTTAATCTGTCTTGGCCTATCTTCTCTTCTCCGTGGGGTCTTGTATTTATACTCTTGGATGTCCTCTTGTTCAAGTAGAACTAGGGAACCAAATATGATACGATCTGAGTAGTCCTTGTAGCATTCGAGTAGGTCTTTTTTCCACTTTATGTGGAATACCTTCCATATATGAGGCATGATTCCATATAAAACTTGGTATGGACCCCACCAAACTAAACATAGAAGTATTGGGTATGGCTTATCTATAATATTGATAGTTAGGAATGTCACTAGTGCTTTAACTTTTTGTATATTAATATGATGACAGAATTTAACCTTTTTTCATATGTTGAATTGTCTCAAACTTGGAAGCAAATAAAAGTACTCATGAGAGAAAATTTTGGCCCTCAATTTGATATAACTACTTGCAAAGATAAATAACTTGATTTTGAGGAGTAGTCGGATGCTCTAGCTCTTTGTTTTGGATGCTAACATTTTACAGGTATTCGAGAACAACCAGGGTAACGAGGAAGATAAGCAAAAAACATAGGAAAAAAACCTACCCGTTGTTTCATGCACGTTGCAAGAAAATTAAATTGAGAAAGCACCCACATTTCTAAAAGTGAGAACACGGTAATGACTATTGTGCTTTATTTATATTTACTGAAGGTATTAATAGTTTTGTAGATACGTCTTATCAGTGTTGAGGAAAACATTTAGTACGCCCGTTAATTCGGAAACATTGAGCAGTCCGTCACATCAAGGTGATACGAGCTTCATTAATCGCTAACTCCAAAAGACGGCTAAAAATTTCTTCCCCAAAACGAGGTATTGGGGATTATGCTAAAAAAATTCCTAAAAAACATGTTATCCCACAGCAGAACGCTAAAAATTACTCCTCGATAATTCAAAATAGGCCATGTCATCAAAATTAGGCTTAGCCCGGGCGAAGCGTGGCATGGGGCGACGACTGGCGAGCAGTGCGGAGGTGTCCGGGGCGAGGAGAAAAGAAAAAAGACAGGAAGACACCACGGGAAGGAGGTCGGGAGAGGATTGGGGAAGGTTTGTGTCACGCCCAGAAATTCAAGCCAGAATTTCCGTAGCTAATTTGTGCATTAATTCCTGGTCCAGGCATCAGCCGAGGTACACAAATCGATAATTATTGATATTACAGAATCCACATCTTAGAAACAATATAAATAATTACATAAATGTAGCAGAAAAGAAAAAGAACCGACTTAAGCTAAGATCGACTCGAGCGAAGCGAAATACCAACACCATAGGTGACCCTTGACGGTGAACAAACCTACATTTCTTCGGAGACCTCCTCAACCTCAACTTCTGGCACTGAAGGGGGAAAAATCGAGCAAGACTGAGTACAACAACTGTACTCAACAAGTCATACCGGAATAGAAGGTATGATGCAGGATAGACTCAACAAGTCATACCGGAATAGAAGGTATGATGCAGGATAGTACCAAGGCAGGAATAATAGGATCATTTGCATAAATAGCATTTCAGAAATAATAATAGTTGAAAGCAGTAAAACAGTAGTAATAATTAAGCAATATTAAATAAACACTATCCAACGTTAAAACCACGTTGCAACAGGCCCATCCATCCATCTGTACTAGTCAAGTCCCAATAGTTCCTTCATGTAAATAAGTGAGACTAATCAAGATGAATCTGGTCGATCACCCGTAACTGTGGGCACGGCTATTCGAATAGTTTTACTCTGATCAGAGGTGTAAAACTGTACCCACAAGACACAATCCCACAACACGTTACCGTGTGCCAGCGTACCACCACGATACCCCAAAAAAACTGTGACAGGACCCTTCACATAACCCTCTCTAAACAATCGTACCACACCAAGGTTTCGTCCCCACTCCCATCAGGGTAATGGGCAGCCCCTCTCGTGCCGTGGTGAATCCGGAAGCCAATCAACCCTTAAAACTGGAGCCGACCCAACTCCATCACGCCCACCCTCATTAGGGTACGTCGGCTAGAGACATCTATGCTACAGACCCAGCCATTACCAATGTTGGCTTGTGGTATGCACGGTAATTCTTTCAGGGTTACCCGAGAACCGATCCTTGATTGTCATGAGCACGCTAACCAATAACCAACCATGTACTCACAACCCACCATTGTCATAATTCAATATTATTAAGATAGGGTCACATACTTGACATCACTTGAGAATTAGTCTCTAATATAATAATTGATTAATGTGATCCTCTTAAGTGAGCTAGTTGAGCTAAGCATGGCTAAGAATGTTCTAAACTAACATGTAGTCATATTTAACCCAAGTTATCAATGGTATAAGGTATACAATCCCTATTGTTGAGTACAACAGGTATAATAATCCCATAAAATGACATTCTAAAACATATGAAGTATTTGAGAGAAATAAGATATTTAAATAAAATAGGTACAATATGATCAATGTAAAGTATGACTTGCCTTGCTCGGGAGACTAGGGAACCTCGGCGACTACTTCGAGGTAGACAGGATCGCCGAAACTATTAGAATCTACACGACAAACAAAGCACTTCAACAAAACATGCTAAATGTCTACTGAAACAACACAAGAAACTATTTTTAATGGATTCTTAAAATTTTTCTGGATTTAATGAAATTTGAATGGACTAAAATAGAGCTCGGATTAAGAAGATATGAATTTTAGAAGTTTACTTGCAATTTTTAAACTAAATAGAAAACAAAAAATTAATTATTGCGCAATTTAAGTTCCGGGAAGACGTCAGCGCGCGTGGGTGGCTAGGGCTGATATCAGCATGACGACATGCTAACGCGCCGGCGGCGGCGCGCCAGCCGACGTCGGCTAGGGTGATGTCAACGCCGACATTAGCCGCCGGCGTCGCCTAATGCCGATTGCCAGCAGGGCGGCCGACGCAGCGGCGCAGACGGGCTCGGTCCACGGTGGACCGAGTCCATGGCGGGGGCGACGGCGGCTTGTTGCCACGCAGCGGCCATCGGAGGGATGGCGGCCGGATCGAACGACGGAGCATGCGCGCGAATCGGGCGGCTCGGATGCGCCCAATCCGAGCGATCGGACGGCTGCGGGTGTGCGCGCAGGCGAACGGTCCAGTTGCGCCCGATCCGAAAGATTGGGCGGCGCGGACGGCGGCTAGGGTTAGGGTTAGGGTGCGGTGGAGGCTCAAGCTCGCTCGGCGGCCATGGGGCGCGGCGGCCGGCCGGGCTCCGGCGACGCGGGAAACGACGGCGGCGGGCGCCACGGAGAAGAGCGCCGTGGCTCGGGAGCGACGCGGGATGACGCGGGAGCGGCGGTGCAACACGGGAAACGGAAAGAAAGAGGGGCGGCGGGGCTTACCGGAGACGGGGAAGGAGGCGGCGGCCGACGACGGAGCAAATTGGGGACGGCGGATTAGGGCACAGAAACGGCGACGCAAACGGAAAAACATGCGGGAGCACGAGGGGTTTTTATAGAGGCGCAAGGAGGCCGGATTTCGCATGGGTTGAGCGTGAAACTCTTGCTGTCGGTTTCGGACTCGGGTCGAGAGAGAAAAGCGGCGACGACCGTTTCGGTGGCGACGGCCATTGCGACGCGCGCGAAGGGCGGCGCCGGGTGCGGCGACGCGCGCCGTGCCCTGGGGGCCGACGCGGCACGGGGTGGCGCGGAGAGAGGCGGCGCGGCGCGCGCATGGCGGCGATGGCGGCTTGGGCTGGCCGGGCGCGGGAAAGACGGCCCGACAGTGAGGCCCACCTATCGGTGGCCCGCGAGCGAGAGGAAGGCCGGGCACACTTCGCGCGGCAAGCCGACTCGGCCTTGGGCCGAAAGGAGGGAGATGGGTCGTCGGCCGGTTAGGAATGGGCGGGAAAAGTACGGGGTCGTACGGGTGAATAGGAAAATCAGAAAAAAGATTTTGGGACTTAATTTAATTGCAAATTTCTTATTTAATTGGTGAAAAATATTTCTAGTGCTTTGAAAATTCCCGTAGCTCTTAAAATTCCCGTAAAAATCCTGTTAGTGTATTTTGACATGTAGAATTTAGAAAAAATCCTACCATTCCATTTTCATATATTATTTATATTTTAAAATTACTTATTGGCTCTAGATTAATTCCAAAAATTTCGATTATTTCAGGGTAAATTATTTAAACTATTTAGGGACAAAACTCGGGTACGACAGCTTGGCGTCGCCTAATATATGCATAGTGGGGGATGCTTTTTTGACGTTACTAATCTTTTAGAGGAGTTTTGGGAGAACTGTTGGAGACTATTTTTCCTGTTTTTCCTCTAAACAAGGTATTAGGGGTAAAATTAGTAGTCTCTTGGAATTGCTCTTAACAATTAGTCCGCCGTTTCGCAAATAAATCGGCCGTATAATGACGGAGATCACATGGCCCAGCCCACAACGACCCAACCCATTACTGTGTTCTCTATTGTATAGCTGTACGTTTGCCCTTCCAAATTTCTGACAACTCATAGCACGATGTTTGGTCTCTGTCCTTTCCATCTAATCCTCATCCAATATAATATGATGTTTGAGATCTTATGTTAATCTTTTGTTTAAATCGCAAATAGATGTCAGAAAAAAGTTCTTAAATAGATGTGAAGTTAATGTCATATCAAGCATGTACCCCTCCTAAAAAGATAAACTATTATCAACGTACATACATTTGCACAAATGTTAAATTTCCATCAATTTCTAATTAATCGTCTGTAACCCTAATCATTTGGCGGTACCGTCTCCATCCGATATCCGCGTTCCGTCTTTCATAACGTTGCTGCTTATGCTATTTAGAGGAACCCATAGTGAAAATAATTGCTAAAATACATTTATCACAGAATAATTTGCTTGTTGTTTGTGCTGATAAAGAAGAGTTTATGCGATGCTTAGACTGCGATCTTCATTAAATACTTGTGGCTATATTGAATTTGATGATTTTTATCCGCTCAACTGCTTAGAGAAGAAATTATTTGATAGTTTTGAATTGTCATATTCTTCTCATGTAGTTTTCCATGTTATTGGTAATTATGATAATAAAGGGGAGTATACGATGCATATGGTATATATCTGTTCGAATTTGAATATACTTCTTTTTCATGATTTGATGTATTGTCTAGAGGACCATATAAATATTATAATTCCCTATCTAGTTTCTCTAGATGTTCAAATGAGTTATAGGTTGGTTTGCAAGAAGAGGAGTATTCTTCGAGTGTAAAAATTTCAGAATCCAACCATATGACCATCAAAAAGTCTACCTCACCCTATATTGTGCAAGATAAAGATAAGTTGATCAAGATTAATGATAAGGTGAAACCGAGGATGGTTTCCAGTCAAGAAGGAGATGATGATGAGGACATTACTAGATTGGATATAAAAATTCTTATATTACATATCAACAATTCATAGGTTCATATGTTGTATATTAGATTTACTTATTATATGTTCGAACAAACATGACTGCATTATGAGTTTTGTATCTTCTCATTTGCAGTAATACTTGCATGGCTGAAGAAAACAAGAGCATGCTCATGAAGTGCTTGGATGCTCAAAGAAGTTGATTAGGGACCAAACCAAGGTATTTCCAAGTCTACTCCAACATCACCTTGTTACTTGTGGTCCATAAAAGGCAAAAGCTGAAGTTCTACACATTTTGGATTCGGATTCGGGTCTCTTGATAGCATCAACTTCAAACAGACCTAGTTGTTGATCTAGAAGGAATCTCGAGACCCATGAGTACTTGTTAGAAAGCTTATGGTGTCTACTTTCAGATGGTTTTGGTCCCACATTAAAACTTCTACTAAGTTGTCATGAATCTAGTTCAAGTTTGATTTGAGCCTTGGGCATTGGAATTGTGTCGTCGAATAAGCCTAAGGGGTGGACGCCCTAGGGCTAAACTTAGGACATCCATAATCATATTTATTCAGTAGCCATCATCAATTAGAGTAAGATTTTGCTTAGATTTTAGCCATTGTCGTTTCGAAGTTCATCAGTTTGTGAAACCCCCAACTTGTGAGATTCATTACAGATTCACAATACATTCAGATTGCATCTTCTACTCTCTTACTTGTGTTCTCGATTTGCTTGAAGGAGATAGCCTTATCGGTGAGGTCAACCATGTTTCAGCTTAGGTGATAACCAACGAAGGGATGGTGTAGTCATTGCAATGGGTTTCGGTCATCCTGATCGGAGCCTTTGGATCATCAAGTTGAATCTCCACAATCGACTTATCCTTACCTATCAGAAGATCGGAACCTAGTTCATCATCAATATCCCTTCATGTCCTGATACATCATAGAGCTACAAACCGTACTCAACTTGGCGTACCAAGGGAGAGCCGATGCATGAAACAATTTATATAGTTTCCCCTTAACTTAAGTCTAGTTAATTAATCCACAGAATCCTCTCTACCCTAAGACTACAATTCATTGTTGTCCTTGGTTGCATCATGTTTTTAGATTATACACATACGTTTCCTGCGAGTTGATATCTATAGAATACTCTGAGGTAAAGTGCTACATCGGTATCCATGCACTTGCAAATTTATCTATGACCATAACAAATACCAACATCAGGGCGAAGGCCAAGTCACACGAAGTCGGGTAAAACCGCGGAGCGAAGCACCAGGCGACGGAGCCCTGGCAATGTAGAGCGAGAGGACGGCGAAGCACGTTCGGCCTCAACACACCAATACACCTAGTAAGTGGCCCAGTGGGATCCTAATGAGGCCTAATGGCCAGCCAGATGGACCAAAGGATGACAGTTACCCTATAAATGTCATTATCGAAGGAAAAACTATGTAAATTCAGTCGCAGACCAAACCTAAACCTGTTAATATACAATTATTGCTTTCTATTTCATTCCATCCCGAGTGAAGCCTGGCTTTCGGCAAAAGCGTTTGTCTTTCGAGAACCATGTTTCCGCTAAGGGAAATTTTTGCCCACCTTATATAGGTTGGGGCTGGGTTATAAAATAGATAACCTAGCCAAATACGGCTTTTGTTACCTTAACTGTTCATGGTGGTATTTAGCTGGGGCCCTATACTCCATCTCATATTATGGACACTAGTCACCTTCTATTTGTAGTCGGATATACGGACCGTGTCTATCTATGTTCTCCGAAATTATGCTTTTAGCATGTTCTGATTTGTGTTTTAGTATTCCATAATTTTCTTGAAATAACATTTACATGAGGTAGTACGATTAAAAAAAGGCCAACGGCAACTCACAAGTTGTTGAAATCCTCGTAGAGCTCGTGACAACTCCGTGGCTCGATGGCCACATATTTTAAGTGTCCCGGCAAAAAGATCATAAAAAATTAAACCAGCACACAAACTAGCTTTTTTAGATAAAGGGGATGTTTACATGTCGAAGTGTTTGGTCAAATTCGGTTTCCAAACAACCATTCAAAATATATAGTACCTTGCTTTGATCCATTCCATATGAAAAAGATGATTTTTTTTCACCCATGACATTTAGACTCCAATCCATCATTTGTGCAAGTCACACGAGATGTACATCCATTATCAAAGTGGTATATTCGAAATCCAACGTTTGAACATTGCAAAGCATCTCTCCGGCTCAAACTCTGGTGCGGTGTGTCCAGCACCCTACATTTGAATTAAGTAAAACAGTATTACAATGCATACTCAAAACAAGCAAAAAAACCACAAACATCCATGTTGGTTTTTTATTCCTCTACCGCGTTATACAAAATGATCCTGATAATCAACTATATATCGCACAGTTAATAAAGACTACAGGTGAGGTATAGCCATTCCTTGTTGTGAAGGCAACTGAAGGAATAGTCTATATTGTCAATGTTTTCAAATATTTGAGTGATAGAAATAAAATAAATTAGTTGTACGTGCTAGGTTCAGCTCAAAGCGTATGTTATAGGATTTATTTCCATTATCGGGAAATGGTCGAAGAATACATCTTATGCTGTAAGAGTCGAAGCATACATCTTATGCTGTAAGTTTGTTTTTTTAAGGCTTATGCTGTAAGTTTGTTGTGTATGAATGTTGAATTGAAAAGCTTAGCTACGCTGAACGAGGAAGACATGATAATTCATTTATATTTCAACACTCACCCTTACTAACCTCCGTTATACCATAACATGCAATCTATACCTTTTGATATAGTTAGTACCCACTATTTCTAAAGGTCAATATACAAATATGGTATATCATTCCTCACTAGAACTTATTATTTATTTTAAAACTCATACTTGTATGACACATCATCTACAATTTATTACTTTAAGCATGTTAAATCATGTTAATCATCATACTCGCATCATTTTCACATTATTTCAATGTATACATCCATCATTTGTATAACATATAGCATCATATCATCCTTATATTTCGGAGAAAAGCACGGGGTTCAACTAGTATCCTATATATAGGTGTTTGCCAAGCTTTATATTCTGGATCTTTGTGGAGTAGAACTGGAGCCCTACCAAATGTTCCAGCTCCACAAAAACTTCTCTCATATCTGCTTAGAAGCTCCAAGAAAATACACTAGGGAGGTGGAGCTGCCTCCCACCATCTCTACAGCTCCACTCCAGCTTTTTTTTACTCTTTTACCTATAGCACTTCATAGTTATTTACGCACAATTAATAAATAATGATTTAATTAGTTTAATAATTTTAAATTTAATTAGTTTGATAATTTAAACTAATGATTAATTAGTTTAACACTTTTAAAATTAATTAGTTTAATAATTTTGTATTTAATTAGTTTAATAATTTTAAACTAATGATTTAGTTCATTTAATAATTTTAAATTTAATTAGTTTAATAATTCTAAATTCAATCATCTTAATAATGATTTAATTTTTCTAAAAAAATGAGTCATTTAGTTTGAATTTTTTAATCAATATCAAAAAACATTACAACCATTCAATAAATAAACAAAACAAGAGTACAAATGTTCATCAATATATTTCAGTATTTTTGGAGCTTATCTGGCAACCAAATGTTATTTGGGCCACCTTGGGCCACTTTCAGCTCATAAAATCTAGTTTTGATTACAGCTAGATCTAGAATGTCGAGCTTAGTCAAACGCCAGAACCACGTCATCTAAAAATAGTAGCCTTTAGATATCTCATCATTTGATCTCACCCATCCAAGTATCATGACATCTAACTAATAACCATTGATTGTTATATGCATTTATAACTCACTAGGTGTAGTTATTGCGATAAACCTCCATGTGCATTGAATCATGACACCCAAAAAACTAATAATAGACATTAGATCCCTCTCATGTTTGATATACAAGCCTTACGATTATTAATTTTATGTCAACTATTATAGAACCAATATTATCCATTTAAATATTATCAATATATGATTTACTGATTATTTTCTTTGAATTTTTTGAAGTATTTTTAAATTTCTCGCTGCAACGCGCGGGGTATCGTACAGAACTGAGCAGTGCCTTTTCTATTTAATTGCCCTCGCATGATTCAGTTTAAATCTCTCTAGCTATACCATGCGCATTGAGTTGCATGCATTGGCCAAGCAGTTCATTCAAAAGTAATTCTGGTGAACATACATGAACAGTTCACTTATGTTTAACAATAAATATTTATTTATGAATATTAATGGTTGGATTTATTTTTTCTCGCGTGAAGTTTTGGGGATTGGCTTTAAATTGGATTTGGATTTAAAAATCAATCCAAAGGTTTCAGTCATTGGTACTGTGACATATTCATCTGATTTAGTCTACGGTACTTTGTAAACATCTGGATCGATACTTTGTAATAGGATTTGAAAAATTCACTTTTTCTTTTTTACTTTGCAAGGTTACTCCCAATATGCAAACACCACCAAGTAGTGTCTAACTATGCCATGTCTTGTCTACTATGGTCCTTAATACGCCATGTTCCTTCATAACCCAAACAATTAATTAATCACTCAAATCTCTCTCCTCATGGAGAAATCACCTCTCCTCAATACAAAATTTGCTAGTGTCAAGTACGTTTTGTAAATATGGTGTACATGTCTATTTAATAATATATATTGCAGTAGGAGCCCCTTCTACTGTTATCTATCAAAACAAAGTATCTAGCTGTAACATCTGAAAATCGTAAAAATGATAATGTGTAAAATTTTAAACTTTTTTAAAAAAATTTGCATCATTCTGCCTCTTTGAGTCCCTTGCTTGCTTATCGGTATGCTAAATCCGAACGAACAAATTAAAATAACCAAATTAGCCAAAGTAATAAATAATTATTTACAACGGCAACCAACTTGGGCAATGATGCTCCACTTACAAATAATCAAGAATAACATGAGTAATGAGAAATTAAATACCCATTTTATTTACAATGCATATATAATGCATTAAAAATGGACAACCATACCTCCAATTAAATAAAGGAAATAAAAATAGACCAGGATTAAAGTATTTGATCTCCCAAATCAAGAAATACTATGCAAAGCCCCTAATAAAAAGATTATCAACATCAAATAATTAAATCCTCCATATATAAGAAACACCTACTACCTTTCACCATCAAAGAATAACAAAACCAATTTTTAACTGATGGAGTCCAACCCCTAAATAATTATATATATTATTTTTCTATAATTACAAAACCCTTCTCCTAAAAAGAGGTCAAGTTTCAAATTTATAAAACTATTTCCTGAAATCTTTCTCCTAAGGGAAATATTTCCCAAAACATTTGTCTAAAATAATCTCTTAAAGAAAAATATTTTCAAGGAAAAAGTCCAATTTGACTCCATCAAATATATGTCCAATCTAATTTGTATCCCTCAATCGTAAAACTGGATATAACGAGTTCTTCAATTCCTAAAACCCGTGCAAAGTGAGTCCCTGACAGTATTAAAGGTCGTATTCACTGACATGATGTCTCCATGGTAGTCTAGTCATTAAACATATAAAAATAGAGTAGGACCCACATGTCATTATCCCCTCTCTCTTCCCCTTCATTTTGTATCCCTCTCTCCCCATGGCCCCGTGTCTTCTCAGACTTCACCAGCAAGGCGGCGAGAGGTAGAGGAGAGGGCGACGCGGCAGCAAAGCTTGTGGCCCCATGTCTTCTTGGTGACTGCGGGGCGGCAGTAGGGGCGGAAGGTTGAGGACCGTGTGTTCCAACCCGTGAAGATGGGCGGTGACCGCTGGGCGACACCCACGCTTCCATGTCACGGAAGGAGCAGGTCACGACTCGTATTCCCTGTTACGGAAGGAGGAGGTCATGGCTCGTGGCTATCATGCCTACCTCCTCGTCTCCTTAATATGACCAGTGAATCGCCCTTGCGCTCCGATTGCTCGGGCAGCAGTAGGTTGGCAACAAGGCGGCGACGAAACAAGCAACGCAATGGGAGCCAACAGGGAGAGGGAGTTCGGCAATGAAACCAGTAGCGCCGTCACCGCTTCGCCTCGGCGCTAAACCTTGATGACATCTTGCCACCATTTGTCACACATGGCGCATGAGGATGAAGGTGTTCCTAGAGTCGAGCTCGAGGAAGCCGTTGCGTTTTGCCACGCCGATGAGGAGGTCGTGGTGCCTATGGCTGGCACGGGTGCTGGCCCCGGTGTTCGTCTCCTTCGCACGGAAACCTGTAGACCTCATGGATGTTGTCCTTGATGACCTCGATGTTGGCGTCAATGGCGAGAAGGGCCTTGCGGACGTGCTCCACATCGTTGATGTGCTCCTCGACAGGGTCAAAGTTGTAGCAGATGCACTTCTCGGCGTCGTTGATGCGGCAGAAGATGGTCCGGAGCATGGAGGAGGACCTCACATCTCAGCGGTGTTCTCGCTGTAGGCATCTCAGCGGCGTGCCCAACAATTACTAGCGCGAGGTGCTCGCCGTCGGCACGGACTACAACCTCATCACCTCACTGACAATGGGCCCCATAGTTTTTTATTCTTTTGCTTGTTCACTTACATGTGAGCCTCACCTCTAATTTGTGATTGGGCTGCCACATCAGTACACATGGACTAAGTCAACAACCTAAATTAGCAAAAACCATTCTTAAAACCATTGAGAGAGTCAAATTGCACCAATTTTGTTAGTTAGGAGGTCAAAATATCATGTATTATAATTGAGGGACAGAAATCAGATTGGGCATTAATTTGAGGGAGTCAAAGTGAATTTTTTTCCTATTTTCAAATGCATAATTTTATTTTCAAAATCGGTGGGCCAAAACCATAGTGGGCCAGACCAACCTAGCTAGTCAGCCTAGCAAACCTAAGCCAGCAGGCCGACCCAGCTCACCAAGCCTACCTTTTCCCTCAACCTAGCTAACCAGCTAAGCAGGCCAGCCAAGCATGCTGGCCCAGCTGGCCAAGTAGCCCAGCAGCTGCTTGCCTAGACAGGCAACGACCTCACCGCCGGCCATTCCAGCCTTGCCAGCTGGGTCCGATTGCCGCCACCCATCGTGGATCTCGCCGCCGACCCCTTTCCGCCCAGCCAGACCCCCTTGCGCTGGAGCCACCCAGAGAGCCGTGTCCAGACCACCTCGCCACGACAACCGCTTGAGCCACTCCTGCCGAACCCCTTGCCGTCACCGTACATGCTTCCCTCGCATCTGACCTCGCTGACCGGCCGCGCCATACCGCCCCCAACCGCCTCAACTCGCCAACCACGGCACTGTGGCAGCCCCGCCTGCACCAACGCGCAAACCCAGTTGCTCATGCTGCATAGTCCCGGTTGCTTACGTTGCGCGCACTTGCCCACCAAGGCCGTGCGGCCACGCTGTCGCCGCTCCTCGAGTTAAAAAATATTTCTAATCTCGATTAAAATTGCAACGGAATTTTATAACTTTAATCTCGGTTGATATTATCAACCGGGATTAAATATCATTTTAGTCCCAGTTTATTTTTGTCAGACTCCATCCGGCTGTTAGGAATCTTTAGTTCTGGTTGGTAACATCAATTGGGACTAAAAATCTTATGGTAATATTAATCGGAACTAAAGATCTAAAGTGAAGGTCCTTGTTTACTTGTTTTTTCTATTCCAGCCCGAGTCATTGCTACAAAGATTTGGAGAAGGAAGGGAGATCTTTGCTAAATTTTTTAAATTATTTTGATAATAATATATAAATCGAAGGAATCTAAAAGGTTAGCAAATCCATCCTTTATGATATATGCTTAGTATATTACATTTATAGATATATTTTATATATTTTTATCTCTAAAAATATTTATGCAAAATGATGAGAAAGAAAATTTGTTTACGAAAAATTATGTTATTTTTTAAAATTAGAAACTTTTGGATAAAAATATTATAAGAGATGACAAAGAAAAATATAGAAAATTGAGATAAAAGATTAGAAAAATAAGTTAATTTAAAATCATTAAAATAGTTAGAAATAAATAAATACATTAAAAATATGTTTAGAACTTTTAAAAACTTTTACAAATAATTTAATAAAGTATAATACATTAAGTATGTGAGATTATTATATAATTATTATATGATTATTTATATATAATAGTTGAATTATTGTTTAATTAGTTTGACTTTTGCGGATTTTTTTACGATTTTTTTGCATTTCAGGTAGATGGATCGGCAATGAATGTACACTGCGAACCGATGGTCGACAGAGTTTATTCAAAACGTGTATTTTTTTAGTGTGGCCAATGCTAACAAGTATAAGGGCTTTATATATTGTCCATGCAACAAGTGCAAAAACCAGAAGGAGTGTTCTACAACAAGAACTATTAATGTCCACTTGTTTGAGATGGATTCATGCCTAATTACAATTATTGGACATCGCACGGAGAGGTTGGGGTTGCAATGGAAAAAGATGAAGAAGAAAACGACAACATTATGGACTGGAGTTAATACGGTGAATTTGAAGAAAATACAACAGGCGAGGAAGACGGGGCTGTTGAAGATAACGACGGTGCGGATGATCTTGGTCAGATGTTACATGACATAAAGGAGGACTGCGAAGGTGAAAATGAGATCCAGAAATTAGAGCGTATGATAGCGGACCACAAAACGTCCTTGTACCCAGGTTGCGAACAACGGCACAAAAAGTTGGGTACCACGCTAGAATTCTTGCAATGGAAGGCCAAAAATAGTGTAAGTGACAAGGCATTTGGCGAGTTATCAAAACTCGTAAAAAACATATTCTTCCGGAGGGAAATGAATTGATCGAAACAATGTACGAAGCTAAGAAGGTAGTTTACCCTCTAGGACTGAAAGTACAGAAGATACACACATGTCCGAACAATTGTATCCTCTATCGTGGTGAGGAGTACGAGAACCTAGAAGCATGTTCGGTTTGTAAACCACTACGATACAAGATTAGATGAGATGATCCAGGTGAAGTTGACGGACAACCTTCGAAGAAGAAAGTTCCTGCTAAGGTGATGTAGTATTTTGCTATAATACCACAGCTCAGGCATTTGTTCAGGAACAATGAGCATGCTATAATGATGCACTGGCATGCAGAAGGACGTCAATAAGACGGGATGCTGAGACACCTTGCCGATGGGTCGCAGTGATGAAACATCGACAAAACATTTAAAGACTTTGAAAAGGATGCATGAAACGTAAGGCTCGATTTAAGTACGGATGGCATGGATCCATTTGGAGAGATGAGTAGCGGCCATAGCACTTGTCCTGTTACAATATAGATCTACAACCTACGAGTGTTGCTATTCGTAACCATCAACGATTGGCTTGTACTTAGCAACCTATTTAGACAGTCTAACAAGGGGTATAAGGCTTGCACCTACTATGTTGATGAAACTGAAAGTACGTCTCAGAAACATTGTAAGAAGGTTGTGTACATGGGCCATCGTCGATTTCTTGTTGCAAACCATCCTGTCCGGAAGAAAGACAAACATTTCGAACAGAAAGCAGACCACCATACTAGGCCAAAATATAGTAACGAAAAACTCATATTTTCTATGGTGAAAGATCGAAAAGTAGTATTTGGAAAGAGACCTGACAGCCAACCTATAGCAAGTAAAGATAGTCACGTGGCGATGTGAAAAAAGAAGTCTATTTTTTGGTTACCCTATTGGGAAGTCTTGGACGTCCGCCATGTAATCGACGTGATGCACGTCACTAAGAACCTTTGCGTCAACCTGCTGGGCTTCTAGGTGTATATAGGAAGTAGAAAGATACACTTCAAGCACTTAATGATCTCAAGCATATGGAATAGCGCAACGGCCTTCACCCGAAACCAAAGTTGAAAGGAAGTCATTGCCTGAGTTCAGCCAGCTACACTCTAAGCAAGGAAGAGAAGGAAAACATGTTTGAATGCTTGGAGAGCATCAAGGTACCGTTTGGATACTTGTCGAGCATAAAGGGAATAATAAGCACGAAGGGGAACATGTTCACAAACATAAAGTCTCATGACTGCCACGTGCTGATGACACAACTATTTTCTGTGATAATTCAGGGTATCCTTCCTGATAATGTCCGGGCAACAATAAGAAAGCTATGTGTTTTCATGAACGCAATTTCACAGAAGATCATCGATCCAGACCGATTAGAAGCCCTTCAAAATGATGTGGTGCAATGTCTTATCAGCTTTGAGATGATCTTTCCACCTTCCTTCTGCAATATAATGACGCATCTTGTATGTCACCTTGTCAAAGAGATTCGTATTTTTGGTCCTGTATACTTACAGGACATGTTCCCTTTTGAGAGGTACATGGACATTCTAAAGAAGTACGTTCGTAACTGTTCTTGTCCGGAGGCAAGCATCGCCAAGGGGTATGAAACAGATGAGGTCATTAAGTTCTGTGTAGAATTTGTTTGAGACCTTCATCTAATCGGGATGTCTGAATCAAACCATGAAAGGGGGCTATGGAGAATGGGGACTCTTGAAAGGAAAGCAATAATGACTGTACAAAACGATTTATTCCATAAAACACATTTCACGGTTTTGCAACAATCTTCGTTGGTGGCTCCTTACATCGAGAAGCACTTGGCGATTGTTCGCTCCAAAAACATCGAAAAGTCCGACGCCTGGATTACACGCCATCACATTGATACTTTCGCCCCTTGGCTGCGACAACATCTCATTGGTAACGAGACGATTGACCAAAAACTAGCCTTTTGGCAAGGGAACCATCTTCCTTGATCATGACATTCCAAGGAAATGAAATCAATGGGTATACATTTTACACAAGATCCCAAGACAGAAAGAGCACGGACCAGAACAGTGTTGTTCGATGCCATGAGATACGATGGTATAACTAGCATGTATTATGGTGGCATCGATGATATATGGAAACTTGACTATGGACCTCTGAAGGTCCCTCTGTTTTGGTGCCAATGGGTTAGGCTGATCGGTGGAGGCATAACGATTGATGACAGTGGGATGACAAGGTTAACCTTAACAAGGTTGAATACTCAAACGAACCAACACAAGTTTCTACGTGAAGGACATGTCTAGCAAAGCAAAGAAACCAACACAAGTTTCTACGTGAAGGACATGTCTAGCAAAGCAAAGAAGGGAAAATTATCTTTAGTCCCAGTTGGTGGCAGCAACCGGGACTAAAGATAGATTGAAAATAGCAAAAAATTATCTTTACTCTCGATTGGTAACATCAACCGGCACTAAAAGTATCTTTAGTTTCGGTTGGTGGCTCCAACCTGGACTAAAGATACAATCTTTAGTCCTGGTTGTTGCCACGTAACCGGGACTAAAGATATCTTTAGTCCCGATTGTTGCTACGAACCGGGACTAAAGATCGAGGGGTATATATATCCTAGGGCGCATCGTCTTCTCCACCGAGATCCAAACACTTAGCCGTTTCTTGTTCTACTTGCGTCGAGCTCTCTGTTTTACCCTAACCATCGTCGCCGCCATCGTCTCGTGTCATCATCTTGCCTCTTTGTATTGCCGTCGTCGTCGTCATCACCGTCGTCCTCGCCACGTGCCACATTTGAAGGTAACCGATCTTCTCGCTGACCGATTCTTCGATCTGGGACAATATGACTTCTTGCTGGCCGTCGTTTGACCTTCTCACCATCAACTTGTATTCTCGCCGCCATCATCGTCGTCATCGTTCCCGTCATCGTTGCCGTCATCATCGTCGCCGCCGCCGTACGTCGCGCGCTGCATGCCGTCCTTATTGTTATATAAATTATTATATTCAATTAATTTGCCCTCATACTTCTATAGAATTTATTGTGGAAAATTGCTTGAAATTTTGGTGCACTTGGCCAAATTTCTGTGGAATCTAGTGTGGTCAAATTTCTGTGTACTTGATTGTGTTGATTTGATGAAAGGGCCATGTTTAATGTTGTGAAGACTTGTTATATTGGTTTAGGGAAAAAATGATTATGATGACAATGTGATTTGATGACCGGACCATGTTTAATCTGTGTTGCTTGATGAATTTCTGTAGCTTGATAGTGTAATTTTTAGGCTTTTTTGGTATAGATAATTATTGAGTATGTATAGGCTGCTTCTAATGGAAATTAGGAAATAATGTGTTTATAATTTTCAATAATGAGTTAATGGCATTAGGTTCTTCACTTATTGCTTCTAGTTTTTTATAAATTTTTTATTGTCTCCCAAAAATCAGTAATTAGAATAATTTTGTGCATATATACAATGTTTTTTTATTTACGAACGAATAAGAACAGTAGAACGATAGATAGAACGTGAACGAATGATGGAACGATAGAACGACCGAACGACATGGATGGAATTTGGGTGATTCTATGAAACTACTTGTCACCAAGCCTAGTCAGTTAAGGACTAAGTCAAGAAGCTATGCAGGAAGTGTACTGAGTACGACCGTATCTTCTCGTATAGGTATAGGCCCAACGGATTTGGTGGCCCGAGTGGGGCAGCGCACCAGACATGGTTAGTTATACAGTTGAAATGAACGTGTGGAAGCAGTGTGGAATTATGATGATTAAAAGCCATGGCAAAACTTAAAATGCACCTAATTATATAAGTATATAACCACTTGGATCACATGGGTTTCCACTACTCCTCTCAGTGCCAGCTCTAGGTAGGGATGGGTGTGTGGGGCAAATGAGAGTTCTAGACCTTGGAGCGGGAGTCGCAATTCAAGGGAAACCGAAAAACTGGGTTGTGACAAGTCTTATGTGTTGGGCGCGTCACAAAATTCGGGTAAATCGTACATTCATTGGAGTGTAAGTAAAATAAATCTATTCGTATAGTCATGCTTATGGTTAAAAGAGTGTCGGGACTTATACCACTCTTGACTAACCTTATAAGTTTTAATCTCGCGTATAATAGGTTTTGGGAAGATTATGTAGACCATCCCGGCATGCGGGGAGGTCGAAATTGATTAAAATGTGATTAATGGAACACGGGGGTATATTGAACCAAGAGGATGCTTGTGGAGGTGATGCAGTTCGCTTTGATGAATAAGAACTTGAACATTACATTATTTTAAGTGAAAACCACTAAGTGAATGGTTTGTGAACTGATTTATAAAAATTAGCTTTATGCAAATGAAACCAAGCCATCCTTAAATCCCTATGTGCACTAATGTAACTTGTAGTGGTGGTTTGCTGAGTACGATTGATACTCACCCTTTTAATATTTTATTTTTTTAGAGAGTTAGAGCAGGTTAGAACAGAAACTTTTGAGAGAGTTAGAGTGGTAAACGCTTAGGTCTACCACTAATCTGGATTTCTGCGCTACTGTTTATCTGATAGCATATCTCATTATTAGCCTCATTAAAGGTATTAAACTCTTTTAGCCTAATTTCATTTAAATATGTGGTTTGTAAACCGGGCACCGACACTAGTGTATTGGTTTTCTCATTGAAACTTGATACAAGACCAAGTTTCTTTTTTTTACATATCTCTCATTTACTATAGCGTCACATAACCTAAAAGTCTTATGTGGCAATGTTATGAATGCAATAGACACTACGTGGTTGAAGCACTGAGAGTGCCCTTATAGGACTTCTAGTGATCCTATTTATTGTTATTGCATGTAGTTTGAAGCATGTTTCACTGGAATTATATTTTTCTGACCTGTTTGTTAATTCTTAGTGTTTTAATTAATGTATCTATGTACTACTAGTCCTGGAAAATAAGCCCATGGTGCCTGCATTGATGGTTCTCTTATTTGCCATATATATCTTTTTGTTTTCTATCTAGTCTCGAGAGAATGGTTGTCCAATACAAATTTGTGCAACAGGTCCAATTTTCGGGGTTTCCTTTACTTGCAGTAATGTTTGAAACTTCAGCACATAACTTCATTAGAAATAACCTTAGAAAAAAATGATGAATGTATAAACAATTTCATGTGCTTTTTTAAAACAAGAATCATGCATTTGTAGATAGATATATTGTTACCTTTACTGTAGCGAATGTCAAATTGTTTCCATATGCTATGGTGAATCTGTAAATAAGAAAGTTTAAATTATATTTCAGGTAAGTGTACTCTTCGACTAAGTTTATTGTAAACTGAAAAACTTCAACACGGTGTATTATAAACTGAAAATCTTGTTATTCACCGCCTACTGTAATTAAGTAACCTTAATCTTACCCAGCCGACTGGCCATCGATATGCCAGGCTCTCCAGTCATCCACAATTGGGTAGTTGAGTGATCTCACCCAGGCCTGTGTTCCGAGGAATGGCGCAGCAGCATCGTGGTCACCACTGCACATAGATTTGATGAAGCAATTGGCATACTTTCACCGTTTCATATTAATTATAAGACAATTTGACTTTATTTTTAATTAAACTTTTTAAATGTTGACCAAGTTTACAGAAACATATACTAATATTTTCAACATAAAATAAATATATTATTAAAATATATTCAATGTTTGATTTAATGAACTAATGTGGTCTTATAAATATTGCTAAATTATTAATCTAAATTAAAAAAAGTTTGACTTAAAGTGTTTTATAAATGAAAAGTATCATTAGTTCAACGTAGTGAATTTATCTAGGTATTACTTGTCATTAAGAAGTTTTTGCTCGATGCACACATTCATTGCTTGTTGCTTCAGTAATAGTTATCTTATAAAAAATTATAGCTAATTAATCTGAAATCTAGATTATGTTGTGAACATCTTTCAACTCTGGCCGTGAAGGTCTATTTGGGTTAGTTCAAATTTCAGTTCGATTGTGTTGTGAATTAGCAGTTATGTCCATTATATTTTTCTTAAGACATCCATTTGTTTCTTATTTCGTTGTTGGGCTATCGACAGAGCTGACAGTCTAACAGTGACTAGGGGCTGTCCAACTGTCTTTGTCGGAAAACCAGACCATGAGATTGATGAGAAGGGTAACATTTATGCTTTTGTTTTGTGTGGGTTTTCATAGTTTCCCTTTTTTTATTTTTTCAGTTATGCACTCTTTCATGAGAAAGAAAACATTTCTGCGTTCGGTTTACGCGTATGATGAGTTTTCATAATTTCTATTTTTTTCAGTCTTGCTATATTGCACTTCCATTGATTGTCGTGGGTTTAGTAGTTTCCATGTCGTCCAATATTGACATGTTGTGTCCTAGTGAAGTTGGAAGCGAGGTGGCAAGATCTGCTTACCAATTGGAGCAGCACATAGAAGCCATAGTTGTAATCTCTCCTTTTGCTGTTTCGGTACATGTCCTGATCTCCTTGATGTCACAAGCCCCATCCGACCCATGGTAACATGAAGGACCAAGCTCCAGCTGCACGGCACTGGTGGAATCGAGCTCAACTTGCACAGGACAAAAGAAGGTTGAGGTCGAACGGTGCATGGGCTAGCTTCAGCACCAACGGAGGTTGAGGAGGTGACCGGTGTAATATGGCGGTGTTAGCAAAGGTTAGACATGAGTAATATTGACCAGCTGGGGTTTGGGAAGAATGGGGACAGAGGAGAGGATGGTCCAAATTACAAAAGAAGGTAGCTCATAGCCCAAAGTGAAAATCTAGTTGAAGCCTTAAAGGAATAGTCTAAAGTAAAACTTTTGAAAATGATAGGTAGTGAAATTAACTCTTAATTTATTTACGGTAAGCCAAGATTCGATTTACCCTCGATTCATCCGAGTGTATGATTTATTTATTTTGGACTACAAATAAGTGGCGGTTAGAACTACTAATATTATAAAATAAACACTATAGGAACAGAGCCCGTATTAGTATACACTACTACAGAAAGGCTCATTAGTGTCGTCCCAAAAGGTGCCGGTCAAACCAAATCCGACACCTATAATGTATATATGTGGCGGCAAAAGAATAGGTGGCGGTTCGTGTTAAGAACCGCCACCTATAGTCTCAAATAGGTGCCGGGTGAATAGTAAAACCGCTACCTATAGTATAGGTGACGGTTTTACTATTCACCCGGCACCTATTTGAGACAATAGGTGGCGGTTTTACTGTTCACCCGGCACCTATTCTTCGCGAATAGGTGGCGGCCCATAAAAAAGATTGGGAGCACCTCATTGTATAAGTGTCCAATAAATAGGTATCGGTTCTACACGAACCGACACTTATTTGCTCGAATAGGTGCCGGTCAAAAAACCGACACCAATGACCAAAGTCATTGGTGCCGACCAATAGGTGCAGGTTGAGAAAACCGGCACCTAAGGAGGTTTTCCAACCGACACCTATGAGACTGTACTAGTAATAGGTTGAATCTAGAAACAATCCTTTATTCAAAACATAATTACTAAGCCATCTCTAGATAGCAATTAAATAATAAGACTATTTATCAATATTTAAAAATACTATCTTTCTTATAACAAGGAAGGTAGCCCACGCACCTATATGTGCATTTTTTATTTGTGAAATATAACATTGTAATTTTCTTATTTGACGCAGCTCAAGATGCTGTCGACAGCATAATTATGTAAAGAAAACTTTTTAGTCCTTTGCGATCAAAATTGACTTATACAAGCATATGATACAATGAGTTCATATGCCTAGAGCACTTACACGAAGTGTCGCAGACTAAAGTCTATGCTTGTTGTTTGAATTAATATTGTGTTACCGTTTGAATTAATCTAGTTTTGTCGTGTGAATTTTAATTATGAAGAGTATATTTCTATCTTATGAATTATATATATTGGTTTAGTATGGTTTTTATTTCCAAATTAAGCAATCTTAGGGTGCTTTCTAAAGTGTTGATGGATGATGCACGGATGAAATTGAGTTTATGAGAATTATTGAGAGAATACACAAATGAATTAAATAATGAGAAGTTGAAAAGTTGGTTTTCAGAAGTTGTAAGAAATGCAAGGAAGAAATGTTTTGAAAAATCATACAATTTAGGAGTTTATGGAGCATGTCCCTAATCCATTAGGTAAAAATATGGTGTGCCCATATTATGAACTGTCGTGCGTATTTAACAGAAATATTTTGGTTTGCATAGTGTATTTTCTTGACAATTCAAATCATCTCATATTCTTGTTCTCAATGGAGCACTCATCCATATTCTGATAACCAAAATCAATCAATTAATTTCTCTTTCTCTCTATATATCTGTAGATCTATATGTATGTAAACCATGCCCCCGCTATCAAATACAGCGCCACTGTCAACGAATTCCATTGTCAATCATAAAAAATAGACCCCTGTGTTATCCGGCACTTGTAGGTTAATATATCCCATTTTCCGTGTCTTTTCATCCTTTTAGTGTTTCTACTTTTAAAGCTAGTTTGAGTCGATCCTATAGTGTTTTATTTTTCAAGAGCTAGTTCGATGCTTCTTGGTTAAGCACCATAATGCGCCAATGTGCATCGATAGCTGTTGCCACAGAACTCTTCGCAAGGACTTGGCTACGCCATGAGCCATCATCAAGCTTTGAGTGATTGTTGGCAAGTCCATTGCTGGGACACATGCATGCTCCTGGTTGTAGCTTGTGCTTCGCTTAGTGAACTTATATAGTCACCTGGTTTTATCGCACATGTAAGTTTGATTTTTTTCTAACAATGTTTTCAATGCAAATGGTCTATCTGAACTATCGTCTTCACCCCTCTTCTAATTGGTTGACTTCGGGACCACTACATTTGAGATAGCCTTATGTACTGGCGTGCGCAAAGAGTCTTAATTTGACCCAAAATGATATTTCTTTTTTACAATTTAAAAGGAAGTAAACATGGGTTTAAGCTATGAATAATTTAATAGTAAAGAACACAGTGATGGAACCTATATTTTCATAGTCATATAATTTAGTTAAGAGTGTTTGCAAAGTGATATGTGATGATGGGTTGTCACTTTTTTCATAACATTCGATGTTCGCTTGGATGATATGCAAAGGATATAATCGATCTAAATATTATTTTTGAGTCAATTAAAATTACAGATATTTTGATCAAACTATCACAAAGCTACAGATTTAATATTGAAGTTATCACAAAACTACATATTCTAGAGTTTAAATCCTTGATACTAACACTATGTTGAAGCTATAAATGTTGTAATTTGGGATAAATTAGCACTAACCATGTAGTTTTCTGATAAATTTTCTACTTGATCTTTATTTTTTGAGACAATGTCTTAAATTTGTAGTTTTACGAAGAATTTTATGTTAAATTTATAGTTTTGTGATACATGACCTTAAATCTTTAGATTTTGGAATTTATTCATTATTTTTGTAAAAATGAGACTAGCTTAGTTACACATATTTGTCAAGTGATATATGATAAAATAATCTATATTATCACTTCCTTTTATAATTTTTCATGTTTGTTTGCATGACATACAAAGGATCAAGATAAAATCCAAAATAATATATTTTCAAGTGGAAATATTCTCACATACCCAAATTTTGTGATCAAGAGAATTTTTGTCAAAACCAAATGAAAGTAAAGATCTTTAATTGTGAACCAAAATTTTTCATTTCTACCTTAGGTGAAGTACTTCAACCAAATTTGCATGATTAAAATTTGAGAACAAAATAAAACTTTTTTCTTTCCTAACCTTGAGCATAGATGCAACTATACATGTGTGCATACATATGCATAAAGCATGTTTAGACAACGAGTCCTTTGTATATTTGGATTTTGGTCTCGCATTTCATAATAGGTCTCATGAACAAAACCTAAAAGATTTATTCCACTAAACAAACATAGAGTTAACCTTGGGCAATAATATGTGAACATAAAATTAAATTAAAAAAATCTCCTCAGCTCAAGAAAAATTTTTTATATAACCCCTATAACAATATTAGATATATTGACGGAGAGGGAACACATATACAAAGCAAGGTCACCCTAATCCTTTAAAATAATTAATGCAAGATAAAATCGTGGAAAAATTCATGTAGGTGCAAAACACTATATTCAACTCAATGTAATTTTGGTACAACTTAATAACTAAGTTTGATGCCTCTAACAAAATAGACAAAACAGTCAAATAATAGACTAATTATATCCTTTATCGGTTAAAACGATATCTTGTCTAAAAGTTCATTAAAATGCATACAAGTGTACATGGGAAATAATTTATTCAAATACTAGGTTAATTATCATGAATAAATATATCTTTTCTGGAATTTTTCTCCTCAGTTTAGGTTTCCTAAAGAATTCAAAATAGTTTCTAATTAGCCCATCTTTGCCTATTTTTTGATAGCAATCTACAAATAATTTTTATGTGCAACCAAAGAAAATGGAATCTAGCTATACTCATCTACCTCCAGTAAAAATTGACACTAATTTATCTGGTCCACATATTAAACTATACACTAACAAAGTAAGGCAGAGAAGAAAAATTAAAAAAATTTATCTAAAAACCAAGTGTACTCAAGTTTTTACCCAGTCCACTCTTATTTGCCTAGCCTACCACGACCTGGACCCACTTGTCATCCTCGTGGACACACTCAAACCCACTCCCAAGCCATGCAATGATGCCAGCTGCCTTGAAATGTGTCAAAGACACACCAAGACACCTAGCCATGTACTGTTAGCACAACCACCACCATTTGAGTAGCCACTTCGTCACCATACACTTTACCTCTCCCTCAGTCTGTTCCACGAAGAAACCAAGAGAGTTTACATCGGAATCGCCGGGAACAAGCCGTTCTTTTCCATCACCCGCATGTGTTCGATAGCTTTCATCCTTGATCTGGTGAGCTTCGTCGCGAGCCAACCATAGCAACGTGCTCCCCTTACGATGCTTAACACATTCATGCCCTTCTTTCTCCACTTCGCGCAGGTTGAGTTCACGGTGCAGCGGTCATCATCGTCGTCGGCTCCAGTGCGCGGCCGAGCATCGCTCCACTGTTCCGGTACCCCTTGCAGTTCTGGCCAAGCAGCTGCGCCCCCGACATCGCCAAGGACCTAGGAGACTAACCACCCAAGGAATCGAGCTGGGAGACCATAGATTGCGATATCCCCTACATCTTCCCCAAGTCTGGTCGTCGGCCACCGCTGTCAATTCCTCATCCCCGGGTGGGCTTCGGTGCAATACATTGCACCCGTCATGACCTTGGGTCATCACTAAGCCATTCCATTCCTTTTTCTTGGCAGCTTGATAGCCAGGTGAAGCTATTGTCATCGTCCTGCCAATTCCGCCGCCGCCTGAATTAGTCCTCGCGTCGCCACCGTCGCCCGTGCCCCACCATACCTCTTGCACTATCTGGTAAGCACACAGGAACCTTGAAGACACACAAGCATGCACTAACTTGGGATGAATCGAGCCGTAGCTCCATATGGCTCGTCACCCCGAGCACAGTCACTGCTTGCACCGTCGTCAACACCGATTCCAGTCACCACTGTGCATGATACCACCACCAATAGCTTCGCAATCGTCCTCTCTACAATTTCCCTTTTGGCCGCTCCATCTAAATCGCCACCGTTCGCCGCCGATGAGGCCGAGAAGGAGCTCCGGCCGACAGGCTCTGCTTCCTCCCTTGCCGTGCCACTGACATGTGGGCCATGGTCATTAGGCACCAAGGACCTTGCTTAGCATGAGCTTAAATCTTGTAAGGTTTATTTTGTAAATATTCTCTAAATGACATGTGGACCCATGGACTTAAATGTAAATAAGTAATAACTGGGGCACTCTTTATGGATTTTCATTTAACACGTGCTATCGACTGCGGGGCCTATTTGCCAAAAACCTAGGGGCCTTTTTATATATTGGACAGAGACTGACCAGTGGACCCCATGTATTTAAAATTTGAAAATATGAAGTAAAACAGCTCAAGCAATAACTTTTTAGGTGAAAATCATGCAAACTTGTAAATTCAACATAAAATCAAATATAGCTCCTTTTAAGGTGATTCCAGTTGCTATAGATTTACAAAGTTATCAACTTCATTTTAGAATTATAAAACTTAGCACCCACTGTACAAATTTTGTCTTTAAAATTTTTCTAAGTTAAATCACACATAGAGCTTGCACTAGCTTGTAAAATACACATAATATTCAATTTGACTTATTTTGGGACAAACTTAAATTCTACAGATACATCAAATTACCCTCTCTATTTAGGAAAAATGAAAGTATATAAATACTTTGTGCAAAATGCAAGTAAAACTAATGTCATTTGAATAATGAGTTTTAGATGAGCTGAAATTTAGAGATTTATATAAAATTCATTTTAATTCCTTTTTGAGTAAACTTAAGTTGTGGAGAATCACCAAAACATATATTTTCAAATTGTAAAATAAAAATATATGCTCACTGCATAGTAATGTTCCTTAAATATTTAAATAAGAAATAAACAACTTATTGCACACTTCAAATTGTAAAATTTATAGAAAATTCGTCTTTAGTCCATTTTGAGTGAACAAAGTTTATATAGAACCAGCAAGTAATGAAATTCAATTAGGTAAAATAAAATATGGTAACTTATATACTAAATATGTCAATAAACTTTAAATAGATAACTTAGATGCTAATCATCAAAAAAATGTTAAGCACTATATATATGTATAAATGTATATATATAAATGTAATCTAGCTCTAGGTAAATCAAAGTAAGACTTGTTGGACCAGAGAAACCATAATATCCATCCCTAATCATAAAAACTTCACACACTTAGCTCATATAACAATTCCTAGATTGATATGTTAAGTAACTAACATAAGAGCACTCCCTAGGTTACAAAATATGTAGTGGAGCAATTTAAACTCCAAAATTAAACTAAGATTAGATTTGTTAACTAAAATATTCATTTTTATACATCTCTAGCAATTAGAACATGTTCTGAATGTAAAACTTCTAAAGCCACATATGTATAGATACTATGTGACTAAAACACGTTAAAAATTGTAAAACATGTAAGGAATTCATAGTAACTCCAAAAATTATGAAACCAAATATGTTAATATTAGAAGTTAAATCTAATAAAAATCACTTTACAAAAGTATTTTATAATACTACCTAAGTAAATGCTACCCTATACCGAATGAACCTTTAAAATTAATAACTTCCAAAATAAGAATAGATAAAATAGAAATTCCTTTACCAAAAATCTTATCCACACAGCACCTAACCACACTAGTGAACTCATGCATTTTAAAGTATTTTATATTATTTTACATGTTTTGGTATTTATTCGTTACCGTTATTTTCTTTTAGGGATGAATTTGTGTCGGTGAGGAGATTGGTATTATAATTCACCCCAGGGAAGTCTTGTATCAACCAAGGCAAGTTTGTGCCCTTCCTTTGAACACATCGAATCCTATGTTTTCGGGCTAAATGTTTTGATTGTAAAGTTACATGCGTATTTCTCACTATTGAAACTTTTAAAGCTATAATTTATAGTTATGTCCTAAAAATGTATGAATTCTCTTTTGAAAATCATTCCCTTGCTGATTTTAACCTTAGGATTAATTAGAGTATTTTAATTGTGCTCATATGACTATACCATGTTTATCGTAAATCGCAAATGCTTAGCCTTGCTTAGTAATAAATAAAAACATGGTTATGGATCACTTACTATACTCTTTGAAAACCTTTTTAGACATTATGGACAGAGGTGAATCTCTGAATTATTTGTGAAATAAATTGAGATAAAACGTGATTTTAGACTTGGACGGCAAGTGGTATGCATATGGTAGTAGTTGCATACCGATAGGAGGAGTGTTCGCCTGGGTTGATTAAGGACCAAACTTCATATCATCTATTATATTTACCGTACATCCACATGTTCTAGTATGAGATGGCCTAAGCTAATTAATCTACTTAGCATCTAGCCTTGCATTAAGGTAGGCTGGTGTGTATGGGTTCGTATAACTAAAAGGAACTTCCTATTTACTACGACGTGGTAGTTTAGACGACTAAGTTTGTCCAATACAACGGTATTGTGCCACGTGGGTGGGTTCCTGTCATGTCTGCCACCACAGCGTTAAGTTTAAGGCATAGGCCCACCACTTAACGGTTCTAGGTTATATTTTCAGTATGACTAGGATGGAGGAACATGTATCGTGCTGGTGCAAAGCTAGAGATTAAGTAGTGCAAAGGCTTCTTATGACCTCTAGACTACATTCAATATGAAGAGTGTGGTGGTGCGTCGCGAGCACAAAACAAACTAGAGTGTTTATATCATGTGGGTAAAGCTGTACAAACTCTGCAGAGTCCTAAAAACTAATCGGTTGGCCGTGCTCACGGCCATGAGCGACATGATGATGTGCTATGAGTATAATCTTGTGCTTTCTAAATGCTTCCGAAACTAAATGATTTGAGTTCATGATGAGATTAATATATGCGATGTGTTTGCCTTACTCCTCAACGTGTGTAAGGGAAAGATGCCTATCTATTTATGTTGAAACCATGCCATGATTAGTAAGCTTTACACATTTACTAAACCATTTTGTTTAAATTACGTTGTAAATGGTTTGTGAACTAAAATTTGCTTTATGCTGAAATTGAGACTACAAATAGTCTTCCTTTGACTTAGAGCTTTCATGTATGTAGGTTTGATTGTGCGCTTGCCAGTACATTAATTTGGTTAATGTACTTACTCTTGCCATATATTGTCTAATCATTGCTTTGCAGGAATATGTTTAGTTAGAATTGAGTGATGCGGGGTTTCGATTGCTTCTTCTAGGATTTGAACTTGATGGGGTAAACCCCTAGTCGGTGTGATTGTGATTGGGTAGTCAAGCTTTCGCTGTTCTCTGATATATTTATTTTGCCAGTCGGCCTATGTAATTATTAAGTTGATGTAAGTTATTAAGTTCCTTTCATCTTAAATATGTTTGCTATGTATGTCCATGCTTAAGATGAACGTGTGAATCTAGTCATATCTTGGGAACTAGATTTATATGAGTATGAGTTAAGGATATTTGAGATGTTATAGATCTTTAGACACATCTGGTCGCCGCCTTCGAGTGGTTTGACAGGCAAATCTTAGGCTGAAGTTGACTGGCAGACTAAGGGCCTAGCAATGTCTCCAATATATTTCTTTCGAGGCTTCGAATGTTTCATTATAATTGAGGGAATGACTTGAATTATTCTCTCCATTCCTCTGTTATAATGGAAGGTCTGGGGTGTCTCCGACAAATATAGTCAACATGAGTCTGAATTTATGATTTTAATCATAAATAATGCAATGGTGCAAACACATAAGAACTGAACATATAATTAATTTATACTATATTTAAAATTTATTGTTATGAATAGCATCAAAAGGGAGGAATAGAGAGTAAGAAATTAGGGAAGGTGGCTTAGTTCTATTTTTGATATTGTATGATCTATGTATGTTTGTGAAGTAATATAAATAGATCAAAATTGAATGTAAAGTTTAAATATTATTCAAATAACATCAATGGGAGGAACAGAAGGTGAGAAGCGAGAGGGGACTGCTTATTTTTATTTTCTGATACTGTTTTGATCTAATTTAGTTATGCATGTTTACAACGTGTTGTTTGGAGATATAATTTATGTTATCATTTTTCTTCATAATTTTTACTGATCATCGAGATGACATGCAAAATTTTCAATTTTGGCCTATGATAAAATATTTTTATATAAGCTAAAATACAGTCAGTATAGGTCTTACTTATAATTAATATAATGGTGAAAACAGTTTAAAGATTGAATATATGATTTAGAAGTTGTAGTTGCTTGAAATTTTTATTATAATTTTTTATCTCATCTCATACGAAAAAAAAAGGTTGAAAGGGACAAAGAGGGCGAGCATGAGGGATGTTGGGTGCATTCAGCTAATTGCACGCATGCATGCACATAGGGGGGGAGCCTGGGAGGTGGGACTGGAGGCTTAGAAATATCAATCTAATCCATTTGTGGGATTTTCAGTGACCAATAAATATAATTTTAATTCTAATTGATATGGAGATAAAGAAAACACAGAGAAAAAGGAAGGGAAGAGAGGGACAGTACGTACGTGCGTTGCGTGCTTCCTCGCCACACATGGATGGGACTGGCAGGGAGAGGAGTTAATCTAACTGGATCAAATTACACACAAACTGGAGGATTTTTTTCATAAACTTTTCAGCACACGCTCTGTTTCCATCCTTCTATCCGGGCCGTGCAGCCCGCTGGGGGAATAGGTACACCGGATTTAACTAGAGAGATCAATAGCTATAACTAGATGTTCTTTTTCTTTTTCTCATACTTTTTAGAATTTTTTCTAATTTATTGAAGCACCACATGACAACGTTTATAGGAGGCAATATGTTAGCTTCGGAACGTTTGTAGGATATTTAATTAACTTTTATAGGATATTTAATTATTTTTTAGTATATAATAAATAAATAGCAATAACGTATTTGTCTAAGGTATAATTTTTTAATCATAGCCACATAATTTAGTTTTGGAGATGTTGGTACAATGTTCTGAAAAATATATATAACTTGTACAGGTAAGGTAAGAAGGAACAACACAATGTTATAGTAATAACTTCTCAATAACATTTATTTACCTGTATACCAAAGCACGGTAACCTCTTAGCGTAACATTGCGATGATACTTTATGCTGCTCCTGATGTCGCTCGTGTATGGTAGATCATGCTCATGGCACCTAACCCATTCATTTACGGTGCCCTGAATATTTAGCATTTAAAGAATTTAAAAAAAACATGCTTGTATGGCAACCGCAAACGAGTGATTCCCTGAAATGGAAAGGTAGACCCAATTTACCTTTTGATTCCTAGAGTTATTCGTGTGATGTTGCTGTTTGCCCAAAAATATGACAAATAGTTGGCATAGTCCTGCGTTTGCAAATGTTCAGCGGGATTCAGATGAACTCAATTTGGGTAACATAGTAAGATCGTAATAAGCTTTCATGTTGGTTGGATGTTATCGAGGGCGCCTATATAATATAATGTTATATAGGTAGTATCTTGGTTTTCGTTATTTTTTTAAAACTCTAAACGACGTGTCTTATGTGAAAGTTTTAAAAAATCATATAAATCTAATTTTTAAGTTTATAATAATTAAAACTTAATTAATTATTTTTAAAAAATAAATATATTAATATCTTAGCTTCTATATCGATTAATGCATATGGCTTAATGCATATGGCTTGTTCATTATTACAGTTCGAAAATTCAGAAAGGCAATAACAAATCACATCAGACACAATTAAAATTCAATTTTATTATTAAAATGACAACCAAAACTAGCAAACACCTTCATCACGACCGATTCAACAGCCCTACAACCTGATAAACAGGCGATCCTTCTCCTTAATTAATCATACGTGAATAGTTTTCTTGTTTTATGTGTCCAATGTTAATATGAATCATAAGCAAATTCGAACATAGCCATAGTGTTTATTGCTCAAGATATAATTTATGTCTGCAATATTTATTGGTATTTCCTCTCCTTTATTTCTATGTCATTCTAACTTTAACAGAATTTACATGATAATATCTTTTTTGTCCTAAAATATATTAAGATGGGTCAAATTCAATTTTTAGCTATATAAAATAATTATATCTTAGAACAGCAGAACAGAATAGTATATCACATAGAAAAATATTGTACTAGGCGTGGTGCAGCTTCTTACACCACATTTTATTGAAGGTTGAGGCGGTGGATGTTTTATTACAGCATGCTCCTCCTTCAAGATCTTTCTGTCGATTGTCTCGTGGTTTGGTACGGGGGACGCATAAATGCACTTCCGGTTCAAAATTTGGGGCGTCGAAACTTCATTTAGTAGCTGCAGTCAAACAGCAATATGTCGCGTGTATATATATATATACATGCGTATATATGCGGATGGCTATATAATATACAAACATACATACATACACACATATATATATACATATATATATACACGTATGTACGTGTATATATATACATAAATACATATAAATACATATATATGTATATATATATACATATATACATATACATATATATATATATATTCAAATATATATATAATATGTGCATATACTATTATACCTACGTGCGTATATATACACATATATATGTAGTATGTATATATACATACATACATATAAACATATATATGTCTATATATATAAACATACATACATATATATATATATATATACATACATACATATATATATATACACACATATATATACGCATACATATATATGTGCATATATATATATATATATATGCATATATATGCATATATATATATACATACATATATATATATATGCATATATATGTATGTATGTACATACATACATACATTATTATATAAATATATATACATAAATACATATAAATACATATATATGTGTGTATATATATGCATATATATATGTATACACATATACATATGTACATACATACATACATATATTATGCGTATATATATACATATATATATATATATATGTCTATATATATAAACATACATACCTTCAAACGAAAACAGAGGCGGATTTATTTACAGTAGGAAGCACTCTAGCAGGAGTTTTCATAGCCCTCTCCCACTCTTTTAATACTACTAGCAAAAACCAACTGTAATATGACATCTGTAAATAAATGCATATATATATGTATACACATATACATATGTACATACATACATATATATGCGTATATATATACATATATATATATATATGTCTATATATATAAACATACATACCTTCAAACGAAAACAGAGGCGGATTTATTTACAGTAGGAAGCACTCTAGCAGGAGTTTTCATAGCCCTCTCCCACTCTTTTAATACTACTAGCAAAAACCAACTGTAATATGACATCTGTAAATAAATCCGCCTCTGTTCTCGCTTAAAGGTAATACTTCAGCACTCTCTGTAACTCTTGGGGTTCCCGAAAGGGAAAACCATATGTAAACTTGTTCCACTTTTATGAAGTAATTTCTTTATACACCTAAGATTATTGGTTCAGCTGAGTGTTTATGCAAGGGACCCTATAGGACAAAACTCTGCGGTAGTTCTCATCTTTAATTGTGATCTCATCTATAATATATTTGATACCATTTTTATATGTCTCAATGTTATATGCTAACTGATTGTGAATTTTCATGATCCCGGACATGTCTGTAGATATTTCTGCTTTGTCGTTATCAAACGTATGTATGTTTGTATATTATATAGACATACATATATATGTATGTATATATATATATATCCATATATATGCATATATATATGCACATATATATGTATGTATATATATGTGTATATATATGTATATTTTAGACGTATATGTGTATACATATATGTATATGCATATATATATATATGTATACATATATATATATAATATGTGCATATACTATTATACCTACGTCTAAAATATGCATATATACGCATATATATGTATGTATACATATATGTATATACATACATATATATATATATGTATATACATATACATATATATATATGGATATACATATACATATATATATGGATATACATATACATATATACACTATTATACCTATGTTTAAAATTTTAGCGTCAAATGTATTATATTTTAGTTATAAAAAAATTGGCAGTTTAATTTAATCCTATAAATCTACACACAAGCTTTGTGTATACACAGTATACGGGAACATATTCGATGAAACCATCAAATAAGTAAAAACCCATGAAAACCGGACCTAAAAGTTTTATAAATTTATAAAATAATTACTAAAGATAGGTTTATTGTTTAATAAAAATTGGTCACTTTATTTCGTCATCACAAAGTCTAATCACACAGTGTTCAAGGAGTGAATTGGTTAGAAGAACTTACTTTAAATAAACCATGAGGTCTTGTGAATTTAATTTTTAATTTTTATAAGCGTCTAGACGGAGAGGAAAACAAGACGGAGGAACAAAGAAAAAATAGGCAGGGAAAAAAGTTAGGGCCTTAGGAAAAAATGGCACGAAAAAAGATAGAAAAAAATAGTGCGGAAATAGAATAGGTATACTATGGGTTAGTGTCGAAACTTGGTTTCAGCAATAAAAATTGGGGTTGCAGTCAAGTCACCAAACACGATGGGTTAACTGGAAAAAAGATTTAGACAGGTTCAGGCCCTCTCGTGAGATAATACCCTACTCCTGTTTCGGGGATTCGATTCGCTGAGTGTCTTTATTAATCTCCTGATCTTGTGTATCTCATGTCACATATCCCTCAAGGGACGCCCCTTACCCCCCTTATATAGTCTTGAAGGATGGGCTTACAAGTCAGAAACCCTATCATGTTCTAAGTCAGACTCCTTAATCTTACCAAGTTATGACTATGTGCCATTACCTTATCTCATTGGTAACGTAACACCCAAGTCATAGCCTGTTTACATAATCATTAGGCGTAACCTATCCCTATTACCAATCGGACAAGCTTGCCATGAGGGTATCTGATTCCCATAATCTCCACAGTAGCCCCCGAGACCTTCGCAGTCGACGAGATAACTTTGCCTCGAATCAAAACAATGCACAGCGGAATGATTCTTTGGCCGAGTGCTTCTGTTGCCGAGTGGTTCCATCATCTCTGCCTGATACTCCCGAGTGCTTTATCTTCCAATAAAAAAGACTGTGAAGGGCTGAAAAACATCTCAAAAATTCTCAAAAATAGATACCTAGGTGCATTTCCTGATGCATATAATTAGGTGTAGCCCCCGACTATGTGGTTAGCTAAAAAATAAACTAAGCACATAGTCCAGAACTTATACAAACGCCTAGCTAAAGCTAAAAATGTTCATAAAAAATCATATAACACATAACCTGATAATTAAGGCATAGTGTGTAATGAATCCAAGCACTCAGCAAGCTCATGCTTATCCGAGTCATTTTTCCCGAGTCATCTCGGAACAAATAGCTTAATCAACCCTCATGGGTGAACAAACTGAGTTATTAAACTCAACATAAATTTTTCAGTTATCTGAAAAATATGACCAAAATATTAAATAGCTTCTGCCATAATATCGATCTTAATCAAAAAGAGTTCACCAAGGTGGCAAAATAGCATTGACATAATCATTTAGTCCAATGCTTTAAAAAACCAAACAGTCCCTGTCATCAGGACAGTTATGAAGAGCTTAACTGTTAGTCTCCTTCCAAATTGCATCGTGCCAACCTCTCATAAAGTTGCGCAAACCGCGGTATGAAAGGAATTTAAAGGTATTGGGCAATGAGACACGCGCATATTGCCAGAGCAAATCTGCTTAAGTTCATCCACTTAAGTCCCTACGAACATGCGTCAAGCCACACCTTAGCTGGGCCGTAAGTTTCTCATGGGCTCGGCCCACTCACGAGAAAGCTTAACAAAACCCTAAGTCTGTATCGAAGTATCGAGGTCATCCCCGCCACTTCGTCTTCCCAAAATTCCTCTTTCGCGCTCCTGTTCACAGGCTCTTCACAGAAACCCTAAACTCGCGCTTGCTCAAATCCATCCATCCAGAGATTCAAGCTTCGCCGCAACTCACCATCCGCATCCAGCTTCCCACACTTCCTCAAAGAAAAACCCCATCTTCCGCACCAGATCCATTCTTTCTATGATTGCATCCATGGCGGGAAAGAAAGAAATCCCCTTTGAGCAGTGGGCAACCTCGAATGTGAAGGAAACAACTCTCCAGGAGATGGTGAAGAATGGGGTTCTTCCTCCCAAGGAAATCATCGGCTGGCGTCCCGCGGCCGGTGAAGAATTCCCCACCCCAAACACTGGTGAGATTGTCGTTTTCACCTCTTTCTTCTACTGCGGCTTTGGTCTTCCCACTTCTGAGTTCTTCCGTGGTATTCTCGAATACTACGGCCTCCAAATCTATCACTTGAATCCCAACTCTGTCCTTCACATAGCTATATTCATCCATGTCTGTGAAGCTTTTCTTGGCATTCTTCTCCATTTCAACCTTTTTTCGTCGCATGTTCTATGTCAAGCCCCACCCGAATAAAGATAACCCTTGCGTCGTCGGTGGGGCAGGCTTCCAGCTTCGCGGCACTCTCCGTAGAGATTACTTCTCCCTTCCTCTGAAATCCTCCAACAAAGGCTGGCACGCAAACTGGTTCTACATTTTGAACCCTCAACCCAGTCTACCCAACTTCGTCGGCCGTCCACCAATCCAAAGGGCTAATTGGAGTGCAATGCCGGAAAACCAGGACTGGGTAGAAGCGAACAAACTCCTAGCCAACATCCTTGAGCTGAGAAAGAAAGGCTGTCAAGGAGAGCTAATTACCCGGCACTTCATCAAGAACATACTGGCACCCATCAAAGAGAGATCCAAGCCAGCGTTCGAGTATGAGGGCGAACAGGACCCCAATCGGGAGGACCGCGATTCACTGAGCTACGAGACCTTGTGCACTCGAATGTACAAGATCTTTTCCTCCGGGATGGTGGTTGAGCGTAGCCACAAGATGCCGGTTCTCCCTTATAGTCTGTACCGTCCTTCTCCGGTAAACCAACTCAGCTTTTTCAATTTCTTCAGCTTTTATATCTCTTGATGTATCTCAAACATCTCCCTTGTAGGAAAATGCCCTTATTATATCTCGGCCATATAAGGTGGATCATGACGATGTGCTAGATCAGCCTGCCAAGAAACAATCTGGCGACCCCAAGATCGGAACTGAGCCTGACAACCAATGGGTCGCCAGTAGCGAAGACACCAGCAGGCGAGCGAGCAAGAGGAAGCTGGTGATTGACGATTCGGATGATGAGATGCAAACTCCTCAAGCTGACATAAGCCCTCCGAAGCCATCCACCAGATCTGCTCCCAAAATTCGTCGGTCAAACAGGTACGTCCTATAATCAAAGTTCACTTCTTAAAAATCTTTCCATCTTTATTTCAATTGTCTTTGTCTTCTTCTCGCAGGAAACCCCAGGACATAGACCCTGGTAAAGAAGACGTGGCCTCGACGCCAACCGCAGCAACTGAAGAGACAAAACCTGCAGAACAAGGGTCTCAAGGCCTTTTCCCGAGTGAAGAGACTCCCACAGAAGAGCCCCCGACTGCCAGCCAGGAAACGCTGCTGAAAACCAGTCGGTCGAAGGAGAGCTCCCGACCGTCGATCAGGATGTCCCGACTGGAAACCAGTCGGACGTGAACCAAGAGGGGACGAGCAGTCGGGATGCACCGATTGAGGACTCAGCCGCCAACACTGGTAAGCCTGAAAGTGGTCTTTTGTCTCTCGTCTTCAGTATATCTTTTCTTCTATCTTTATTCGCCTTCCTTAAATCAATCAGCCAAAGAGTAGGAGATCCCCAGATTACAAGCGTCAGAGAATTGGATCCCTCCTATCAAAATCGAGTGGCGCGACTCCAAAGGCTTGAAGCAAGGCATCATCTTGAACATGCAAAAAGAGAATGATGAATGGGATATGCTTGTGGACAGCCTTAATGAAGCAACCCAACTATTAAACGTGAGTATCAAACTCCTCTATTATGACCTCGTGGTTTCTTTCAATTAAGTGATTCTGAACTCGTGTGCAGAGAATATATTGCCGATCAATGGCCAAAACGGATGCCCTTGAAAAGCTGGTTCCTCATGTGAATTCCCTAGAAAACATCCAACAGGACCTCAAGGCCGCTAGGGAAGAAGCCATGGCTAAGGAAGCTGCCTTACGAAAAGAAATCGCCATGCTCCGAGATGAAAACCTCGACCTCCGGGGTTCAATCGGAAGTAGGTTTAATCAACTTAATCTTCCTATGCTTCTATATGTGATCTATCTTGATCTTTAGCAAATCCTTTTGTTGCAGAAAACTTGACAGAAATCGATGCTCTCAAGACCAGGCTGTAGAAATCAAGAGCTGATAAAGCCAAGCTGGAATCTGACAATGAACGGATTCATGAAGAATTCGAAGGTAAGTCTTTTAAGATAGCGCTCTGCATCTTTCTCAATCTTGAAATTTTATGTGATCACGTGACTCTTGTAGCTTGTAAAATCAAGACCCAAGCATAGTTTGATGTTTTTGCTGAGCGGGTCCGAAGGGCTGAGAGTGTAAGAGACGACATTGCCAACGCAGCCACGCCAATCCTATTGGCGCTATACAAGCATGGGCTCGGGACAAGTTCACTGGATCTTTGTTGAAGTCTTCGACAAGCTCGGGACGGCCCCGAAAGGTACATCGTAAATATTTCTGACGCGGCCGTCATGGGTGCGGGCTTCGCTCTTGCACAGGCTAAGTCACTCTATCCTCGAATAGACGTTGACTCTGTTGGAGAAGGCTTTGCAGATGGCACCACAGATGAACAAGCCCTACAGCTCATAAATGAAGCATAGGAATCGGCAAGGAAAGTGGCTGCTGATGTCGTTGAAAACTTTCAATCTTGATTACTTTGCTGACTTTGTATGTAACGTCTGATGTGAACATGTAAATATTTAGCTTATTTATGTTAATGCCTTGATCCGAGTCTTTATATCCAATTTCTTAAGTAATTTTTGTCCGACTGTCACCAAGCCTAAGCTTGATTAGGTCATCAAAAAATTCTTAGTCCTTATCTATTGAAGTCGAATCAAAACACTAGACAATGATAAACTAAACATGAACAAGTTATCGAAGAAAACCATGCTTTATTGATATATGTGTAGCCCTGACTGTCAGCCCAAGAAGTCATCTTGCTTGGGGTTGACAGTCGAGAAAAGTATAATATCGTCAAAGATGCTCAATATTCCAAGAATTCTCCACCATGGTCCCGTCTTCACGCTTTAGTCGGTATGCTCCTGGCCGAGTCACCTCAGCGATTATGTAAGGTCCTTCCCATAATGGAGATAATTTGTGATGATCCTTGGTGGTCTGAACTTTGCGCAAAACCATATCACCGACGATGAAGACTCGCGCTCGAACATTGCGATTATGGTAGCGTCGAAGTCCTTGAAGATACCTTGCCGACTGGATCAGTGCTGCCTCACGGGCCTCCTCCAGTCGGGTCAAGTCATCAACTCTGTCTTGATCATAACGCTCATCGTTAAAGCTGCAAACTCGAAGAGATTCATACTCCATCTCACTCGGCAGCATCACTTCTGCTCCGTAAACCAAGAAAAAAGGAGATTGACCAGTGGCCCGACTGGGTGTAGTCCGTAATGACCATAAAACTGAAGGCAACTCTTGAACCCATCTGCCGGCATAAGGATTTAGCCTGTCGAATACTCGGGCTTTGATGCCTTGAAGAACCATGCCATTGACGCGCTCAACTTGCCCATTGCTTTTAGGGTGCGTCACCGATGCGTAGCAGATTTTGATGCCAAAATCCTCACACAATTCCATGAAAACGCCTCCAGTGAATTGAGTCCCATTGTCAGTTATGATTCTGTTTGGGACACCGAACCGGTGCACGATGTTGAGGATACAGTCTCGTGCTTTGTCAGCTATGATCGTAGCGACCGGCTTAGCCTCAATCCACTTGGAAAACTTGTCGATTGTGACGAACAAATGTGTAAATCCTCCTGGAGCCTTCTTGAAAGGACCGACCATGTCCAAGCCCCGCACCGCGAACGGCCACGATAATGGAATCGTTTGTAGCTCTTGGGCTGGAACATGGCTTTGCCGAGCAAAGAACTGGCAACCTTCACACGTGCGAACCTCCTTGTCGGCGTCAGAGACCGCCGTGAGCCAGAAGAAGCCTTGTCTATAAGCTTTGTCCACCAAGGTGTGTGCTGCAGCGTGACTGCCGCATACACCTGAGTGGATGTCTTGTAATAGTTGTCGTCCTTCTTCGGGCGTGACGCATCTCATTAGGACTCTAGAAGGGCTTCTCTTGTATAGTGCAGAATCAACCATGACATAGCCCTGACAGCGACGTCGGATTCGTTCCGCCTCATCCCGGTCTTCTGGCAGCTCTTGCTAAGTTAGAAACTTGATGAGTGGAGTCCTCCAGTCGGCGTCGAGCAAGGCAACCTGGTTTGTAGCTTCCTCATTTGGAGTTGATTTGGCGACAATAGTCCGCTTGTAAAGGTTCCACGAAGATGTCCGTCGGGGCTGCTTCTCACTTGGACCCGAACTGCGCCAGCTCGTCTGCTGCCTCATTGTTTTGCCTCAAGATGCGGGATAGCTTCAATCCATCAAACTTGTCTTCAAGTTTGCGAACTTTTTATCGATAGGCCTCCATAGTTTCGTTTAAACAGGACCAGTCTTTCATTACTTGATTAACTACCAGCTGGGAATCTGCTCGCACAATCATCCGTCGTATCCCGAGTGACACGACAAGTCATAGACCATGGAGCAAAGCTTCGTACTCGGCGACATTGTGTGAGGCGGGGAAATGAATATGAAGGACATACCGCAACCTTTCCCCAGTCGGGGAAATCAGCATGACTCCTGCTCCCAAGCCAGTGATCCTCTTGGATCCGTCAAAGTGCATGGTCCAGTATTGTAAGTCTTCCCTTGGTACATCTTCTTGTCGCTCAGTCCACTCGGCTAGGAAGTCTACCAGGGCTTGGGATTTTATAAACGTCCTCGCCTTGAAGGTTAAATCCAACAGCATTAATTCCAGAGCCCACTTCGCGATGCGCCCAGTAGCCTCCCGGTTATGGATGACATCGCCGAGTGGAAAGGAGGTAACGATGGTGACCGAGTGCCCCTGAAAATAGTGCGCTAACTTCCTCGCGGTTATCAGAACACCATATAGAAATTTTTGTACCTGGGGGTAGCGAATTTTGGCTCCTGCTAGCACTTCGATAACAAAGTAGATTGGCCTTTGAATCTTTTGGACTCGTCCTTCTTCATCACGCTCAACAACGATAACTGTGCTGACGACCTGGTGAGTTGCTGAGACATACAACAACAAGGGTTGCTGAGGCTAAGGTGAGGCCAGGACAGGCGGCGTCGTGAGAAACTGTTTGAAGTCTTCAAAGGCTTTATGGGCTTCCGTGGTCCATTGGAAGTCGTCGGTCTTCTTCAGCAACCTGAAGAAAGGCATACCTCGTTCGCCGAGTCTGAAAATGAATTGGCTTAGCGCCGCCATGCAACCAGTGAGCTTCTGGACGTCTTTCTGGGTACTCAGGGGCTTCATGTTTAAGATAGCATTGATTTTCTCTGGGTTTGCTTCGATGCCGTAATGAGATACCATGAAGCCAAGTAGTTTGCCTGACGGCACACCGAAGGTGCATTTTTTCGGGTTTAACTTCATTCTGAAGGCCCATATGTTTGCGAAGGTTTCTTCTAAGTCGGCGATCAGGTCTTCCTCTCGCTTGGTCTTGATGACGACATCATCGACGTATGCTTCCACGTTTCTCCCAATCTGGGTCTGAAAACATCTTTGGATCATGCGTTGATACGTGGCTCCGGCATTCTTCAGGTCGAAGGGCATCGTCATGTAGCAGTAAGCTCCAAATGGTGTGATGAATGATGTCTTGAGGCAGTCGGACTCATTCAAGCTGATCTGATGGTAGCCCGAATAACAGTCCAGAAAACTCAGGAGCTGGCAGCCGGCTGTTGAGTCCACGACTTGGTCGATACGAGGCAGTCCGAAGGGATCCTTTGGGCAAGCTTTGTTGAGATCGGTGTAGTTGACGCACATGCGCCATTGCCCTGTCTTCTTCCAAACCAAGACCGGGTTGCCCATCCAGTCGGGATGGTAAACCTCTTTGATGAACCTGGCGGCTAAGAGTTTTGTGAGTTCTTCTTTGATAGCATCTTTTCGATCCTGAGCAAAATGGCGTAATCATTGTTTAATAGGTTTCACGTCATCTTTGATGTGTAAAGAGTGCTCGATCACCTCCCTAGGAATACCCAGCATGTTAGATGGTTTCCAGGCAACAACATCTTTATTATTTTGGAGGAAGGTGACGAGCACGTTTTCCTATTTAGGATCTAGCTCGGCGCCGATTACAGCGGTTTTGGAAGGATCCGATGGGTCAAGGTAGATTTTCTTTGTTTTGGCGTCGCCTTGTCCCGACTTGGCTATCTTATTCGTGGGGATTTCACCCTCTTCGGATGTTGATGCAGCCAGTTGGATTTCTTCCTGGCCACGTGATCTCTCACGAGATTGGGCCATATCGCATCTTTCTTTATCACAGGTGAAGGCTTGTTTGACGTCGCTGCCTAGGGTGATGACACCGTTGGGGCCGGGCATCTTCATGCAGAGGTAAGTGTAGTGTGGTATCGCCATGAACTTGGCGAGCGTAGGTCTTCCGATGATTGTGTGGTAGGCCGTTTCGAAGTCGGCCACCTCGAAGGTGATGTTCTTCGTCCGGAAGTTCTCTCGAACTCCGAAGGTGACTAGAAGGGTGATGTGCCCGAGTGGCGTGGATGACAGCCCTGGGATGACTTCGTGAAAGGGGGCTGAACTTGGCTTCAACTCGGATCTTGGGATCTGCATCTTGTTGAGCGTCTTGGTGAATAGGATGTTGAGGGCACTGCCCCCGTCGACGAGGACGCGCTTCAGCTTTATGTTTCGGACCACCAGGTCTAGTACCAAGGGATACCACCCCGGGTGAACCACTCGGTCAGGGTGATCCGAGTGGTTGAACGTGATGGCCACCTCCGACCATCGTAGATATTGTGGGACTTCAGGTTGTGCTGCGTTGACCTCGCGGTCCGTCAGCTTTTGCTTCCTTTGGTACTCATAAGCCTGCGGCCCCCCGAAAATATGATTTAGCTTGCCCACGGGGTCTTGAAAAGGCTCTGAGTTGCCAGTCGGGTTGTTCTTCTTGGTTCCTGATGGGCCGGCTTCATCAGTCGGCTTCTTGTTTAGTTGTGTCGCGTATTGTTCGGCGAAATGCTTATAGATAAAGCAATCCTTGGCCGCATGCTTGTGGTGTGGATGATGCGTGCACTGAGCGTTCATGATCGAGTCATAGGCTGCAACCCGGGGACGGCGTTGGGAGTTTGACGTTGTAGCGACCAGATCCTCGGGTCGGCGCTTGCGATCTTTTTGGCCGTGATTGTTTCTGCCGTTGTCCTTCTTAGGATGCCGGCTGCCTCCCGACTGCTTGTCGTCCCTTTTGTCGTGCCGATCTTGTCGTGAGGCCTTGATCGTGTCATTGGATTTCACGTAGGAGTTTGCTGTTTCGAACATTTGTTTTACCGTTTTCGGTGGCTTACGCCCAAATTTTCCGATCAGCAACTCATCACGGACACCCTTCTGGAATACGGCTATTATGATGTCATCATTGATGTTGGGGATCTTGTTGCGCTTCTCCGAGAAGCGTCGGATGTAGTCCTTCAGCGGCTCATCTGGTTTCTAGATGACGTTGTAGAGATCGAAGTGGGTCCCAGGTCTTTCAAAAGTGCCCTGGAAAATGGCGATGATGTGGTCCCGAAGCTCACTCCATGAGCTAATTGAGCCTCTTGGCAAACTTGTGAGCCAGTTCCTGACTGAGTCGACGAGGGCGACATGAAAGTAGTTGGCCATGGCCTTGTTGTCTCCTCCGCGCACGGATGGAGAGGGTGTACACGGTCAGCCATGACTCGGGGTTGGTCTTTCCGTCATACTTCTCGATTCCTGTGGGCTTAAAGCCACTCGGCCAATCCACTCGACGCAGGTCCCAAGTGAACGCAGGCACTCCATCATCGTCGCAGTCAGGTGATCTCCTTCGGTCTTCGTATGGGCGCTGCTCACGCTCCCGATGGCGCCGGTCAAGGACTTCTGGCAAATCACTCGACGGTGTTCTTTGTAGGCTACTACGGTAGTTGGAGTTATAGCTGCGACAGACCCGGTCGTGGAGAGGTGGTCGACCGTGTCCTCTTTCGTGAGAGTCGGTCAATTGTTCTTGATGACGGGGGTCTCTTGACCTGGTGGCCGTCTTGGTTTGCTCGGGCCCCCTGTAGTCCTTTGACCGTAGCGGCGGAAGTCGGCTTCCGTCAGGTGTTTCATCGACGGACTCAGTGGGCCTTCGTGCTGAGGTGGAGGGAGAGCAGTTGGCTGTAGCCGCGACGATGGTCTTGATCTTGTCCAGGATTGGTGTTACCGTAGCGGGTGCCGCTTCGATAACAGTGTCGAGGAGGGTGCGGGCGGCAATGGTGTTCTGTTGAGGCATCTGGAAGATATTGGTGTTGTCGACTCGTGTCTGAAGTATAGCCTCTCGGGCGGATCGCCCAGTCGCCTGCAGGTCTCGTTTCCTCCTGTCGGCTTCTTCTCTGCGCCTATTTTCTTCCTCTGCAAACTTGCGCTCTTGCTCAAGCCTGGCTTGTTCTTCTTCTGAAACCTTGCGGGCCATGGCCGAGTCGGTCTCGGCTACCTCAGCCATGAGAATGTTGAAGAACTTTGGCTTGTAATCTTTGTCGAAGTCGGAGTCGTTGGCCTCGTTCGTGGTGGTGTCGTAAAGATCATCGAAATCTGAAGAGCTGAGGTACTCATTGAGCTCCGTGGATGAGCATGACCCGAGCGGTTGAAGGATGACTGCGACTTCCCTTGAGCCTAGATTGCTTGAGTCTGGATCGTTCCAGTTCGGGTCGTAGCTTGATGATGAAGGTTCTCCCGAGTGGATCGATTCCAACTCGAAAGACAGAAGATTGCAATAGATCTCAGCGACGTTTGGTAACCCAAACGGTATCGGTGAGGTTTCTCCTCCCAAGTGGATGGATTCCAACTCGGAGGTCAAAAGGTTGTAGTAGATCTCAGCGTTGTTTGGTAACCCGAACGACGCCGAGCGGATTTCTCCTCCCGACTAGTCCGAATCTGAGTCGAGGAGGAAGAGCTTGCCGAATCTATCGACGGCGAAGTTGTTGATGCCTGATAGAGATCCCAACGCGCTTGTCGGTGAGATGAGGAGGAAGTCTTGACGCGCTGCCCCTATCTGGCGCGCCAACTGTCGAAACTTGGTTTCGGCAATAGAAATTGAAGGTGCAGTCAAGACGCCAAACATGGTGGGTTAAGTGGAAAAAAGGGTTTAGACAGGTTCAGGCCCTCTCGTGAGGTAATACCCTACTCCTTTTTAGGGGATTCGATCCGCCGAGTGTCTTTATTAATCTCCTGATCTTTTTTATCTCATATCACATATCCCTCAAGGGACGCCCCTTACCCCCTTATATAGTCTTGGAGGGTGGGCTTACAAGTCGGAAACCCTATCATATTCTAAGTCGGACTCCTTAATCTTACTAAGTTATGACTATGGGCTGTTATCTTATCTCATTGGTAATATAACACTCAAGTCATAGCCTATTTACATAATCATTAGGCGTAACCTATCCCTATTACCAATCGGACAAGCTTGCCATGAGGGTATCCGATTCCCATAATCTCCGCAGTTAGTATAAAATAGTATTGTCATATATATACAGATGAGCATATTACCCATGCGTTAGAACGATATTTTAATTAAGAAAAGTGAATTGCCACCTATATTGCCGCCGTAGTTTCACTTTGGACCACCCATAGTCAAATTTTTTTCTTTGGACTAGCAAACTTTACATTGGTTATACTTTGGACCATCCTGACTTTTTTTTTCTCTAGCCATGTCCATCTTATCCTCTGGTAGCCTACCCATAGGTGGAGGATTTTGTCTGCGTGCTGAAGTAGACGTCTTCGAGGTCGTTTAACAGTTGGTGTGTTAAAGAAGTGGTTTTGGGTGGTTTTAAGTGAAACAAATATAAATATAGCTAGCCTAGAGTGAAAAGATTAAATATGGGTGGTTTAAAGTGAAACTACGGCAACAAAAAGCAAAAAGTGACATAGAGTGTAATTCACTCTTAAAAAATTATTGCCATCTTTTAATTGATATAAGTAATTAGTGCTAACATATAAACTTTTTTAGCCTTACACTATTTTTTTCTTTCCATATAAAATAGAGAGTCGGTAGTGTGATGGTGGCACAACCATCACCACCACCTCTCTTCACTTCTCTTTTATAAGAGTACATATACATTATCAGTTTATTAGTTGATATTTATACAGTTTCTACACTTCAAAACAATTATTAATATATAGATTTATAAGGAAACACTTGGTACAGTAACAACGCCATATTTTTCCCCAATCACAGAACCCGGTTCATTTCATCGATCCTATATGACAAGCAAAGCCCATACATGTCTACTTAATTCAATAAATTGGCCCACAACCGGCTACAGCAAACTTTAGGCTATACTTACTCCTATCATGTGCACATTTTTCAACGTTTTTCTCAAAAAAAATTATAGAAAATTTATTTTAAAAAATTTATTAATCCATCTCTTTAAGTTTTTTTATAGCTAATGTGGGAGGAAAGGGTTTTTAACCCCCTCAATCCTTATTGACGAAAACATGATAAATAGGTACGTGGGCCACACATGTTTGTCCGAACACTGTGTGTTTGTAGGATTATAACAGGATGAAGCTTATGTACCAATCAACTACTACGTTAATCAAAACAGACGGTTACATAGTCCTGAAACGCCAGTATTTAAATCTTAAAATTCACCAATCTGAGAAGTAGACATGAATGATATTTACTTGGGACTACCTATATAGAATTTGACTGAAAACTAGGGTCCAAATCTTGGAAAAAAATCATCCATAGGATCACAATCCCCTAATTTCCGGTCTAATGTTAGTTTGCAAATCCATACTTAATTTATAACCGCAGGTGCATATATATGCTAAAGGGGAAAAAGTGTTATAGTCCTTTATCCACTATATATCCGGGATGGAGACGTGTTGTGTATTTGTTGTAATAAACTAAAAAAATGTCATGTTTTTTAGTCTTTCGCAATGAATGAGTTAATTCTAACAGAATTATCAGGGAAATTTTCTTTTTTCCTGCTAGCAATTGTCATCAAAATTCAACTGATACAATCGAGAAAAAACGAAAGTGTACTTGTTGTCTCCTTACACTGTCAAGATTGGCCAAAGCTTGTTTGCAAATCACATTGCTCGGGTTGGCATAATCCTCACCTTCGCAGTACTCCATTATCATCTTCAGAGAAATCACATGCATATGCATGTGCAAGCAGAGTTAATTAAGCCCAAGGCAGGAATCATTCAGGATATAATTAAATTTCTGCCAGCGTGTTTAACTGCTTACCTCATATAGCTGATCTGAAATGATTCCGACTCCATGGCAGTACGGCACTTTTGATGTGGCGTCAATGCTTTCGCCAGTAAGCGGATTACCTACCAGATAGCCCTGACCATCTCCCAAATTGCAAATTAATTAATGGCCTCGAGCTCATAATCAACTATATCTTGATATGGGTAGGGATACTTCCGTTCCTTTTTATGTTTAATCGACAACCTAGCCATGTAATCATCTCTAACACCACATAGTTATTAGAATTAAATCATCGCGTGTAGAACACCTCAATGTATCTCTAGGGAAAAAAAGACATGTGAACTACCTTCAGATTAAGCGTCGGTCTGACCCCAGCTTCAATATCTGAAAACAGAGCGCAGACTTCTTAACCCTTTTTGTCTGCGCGAACTGATCGACCATGAGAAGATCGTGTAGAAATGTGGAACGCACCTTCCGAGATCTCTTGCGCGATGAACGGGACGATCTTTCCGGCGTAGGAGTCTCCTCCGACGTAGAAGGGATTCGAGAGATAATGCGGATGCTCGGTGAACCACTGAGTACTGAAAAATTAAACCAAGAACAAGAACCAAGTTATGAACGACGAAATAATAATGTTGTTACCTCCCTGAGAAGCTTGATGAGCTGCATCGAAGCAGAGACGTCGCCGACGTCGTAGCCTCTGGGGTCACGGGAGAAGGAGAAGCCGGCGCCGACCGGCGAGTCGACGAAGAGGATGCTGGCGACCTTGGTCCATGAGTAGGGGTGGTACCGCAGCCGCGGTAAGCTGCCATTGTACGGCTCGATGACCACCTTCAACGGGCCTGCAGGGGAGCTACCAAATTTGACAATGAAACATGGAATAGTGAGTTACTACTTACTACTGGATATAGGCTCACCGATCTCGAAGAAGAGGGCGCTTAGCACGGAGCAGCGGTCGCCGCCGGTGAGCCAGAGGAGGACGGGGTCGCTGCCGGGGTCACCCTCCGACTCGATGAAGTAGTAGAACAGCTCGGCGCCGTTCACCTCGTCGACCGTCACGTACCTGTACAGAGTGACACGAGCACAGGGCCTCTCACCTACTGCATGACGCAGTGATCGATGCAGATCACACTGGAGCAGGGAAAGGAAAATCGTTAGAGCAGATGAGGATCAATTCTTGGGGCTCACCCGGTCTCCAGACGTGAAGGCAGCGCGGCGTCGAACCCCGGCAGCGTCGGGACGTTCGTCCGCGTCAGGGAGCCGCCGGCGGAAGCGATGGCGACGAAGAGGAAGAAGCAGCAGCAGCAGAGCCGCACAGCCATCGGACTGTACTGCCTTCTCCTCGTCCAGGAGAACGGCAAGCGGTAGCAGCTACCGAGGTCGCGATAATCAATCTGTCGCGTGGTGCACGGCGTTTTCCTCGCGGAGCAATATATTATTGTATTATATATGTGAACATATGTCTCGGACGACGCAGAGTCATGGAGGTGCTGCACGGCACGGCACCGCGCTAGCAGCGTAGCTCTGAGTCGTCACAGGCCTGCTAATTACTCTCAGTATTATGAATTTGAACTTTTAGCATAGGAATAAATCTAGTCCAATCAAAATTAATTATATTTTGAAATGAATAAAGTATATAATCTCATATTATGCACGTGTTGCTAGCTCGTAGCTTGTCTGTATCGTTATTTTTTGCATTTTATGTGCTCTCTATTTAAACAAATTATATAATAAATGATTATAGTTTTTTTAAACAAGGATTAAAATTTATTTCATTATAAAAAGAAAAGAAAGCTAGGACTGCATCCTGTGGTCACTTTCGATGAGCGGATGGCAGGATAGTTGGTCCTTTTAGCACTGCACTTGCACGGTACTCTCTCTGTCAAGTACAGTACATGTTATAACTGCATGGTCGTGGCTTAATAATTGTGATATGTTCGGCGCTTTTATATTGGTGTTAGGTTGCGCGTAATTGGAGGGATTATTGGGAAGAAAATAATCCTGGTTCTAACAGTATTTTGTACCACACTCTGGCCCTACGGAGGAATCAAATAACATGCACGTCTCTATATATGTGGTGGCTGAATGCACATGATTACTTAACTATAGTCCAGGAAAATTAATTTATGACGATATTTCAATAGGGCTAACTTTCTGTCCCAATTTTATTCATTTGGTTTCCTCTAGATAAATAATATGGATGCGTACTCATACATTCAAGACACCACCCGCGAATATATATTTGTGAACGACATTTTTCAGATGCACAATACAGGTGCACCCATCAATGGTCATGCGAGTTGTATATAGGAAAAATGTGGTGGACTAGTAGCGACCACATGACGAAGCAATGGTATATAAGAGTACTCTCGATACTCTAAACTAAGATGCTCCATAAAATTAATTAGCATACCATACACTACTGGAAAAAGTCACACTAGTTCTGCTTCATAACCCTCAGTAGTTTCGATTGTCAAACTGGGACTACGAATCCGAAACTAGAGATAAGCGACCTCTAGTCCCGGTTTAAATAGCCGGGATAAGAGATGCATCTTTAGTCCCGGTTGAAGCCACCAACCGGGACTTAAGATGGCGGAGCCACGTGGCCGGATGCGCCATAGTTAGTTCGGTTGGTGGCTCCAACCGAGACTAAAGATGGCGCATCCGGCCACGTGGCTCGCCATCTTTAGTCCGGTTGTTGCCATCAACCAGGACTAAAGAATTTTTTATATTTTTTTAATTTTATTCTTTCTCCAACAGTGCTACATACTACATATTACACATATACATATTTTACACACATATATTTATACATATATATTATATAATATATATTTATAAATATATAAGTTACACACATATAAATGAACTTAACAAAGGAAATATATACATGTAATATATTACCAAAACATATACACATATGTACAATATCCACATATATTTCGTATGTTATAAAACATTGTCTATTTTGTGGATCCGGTAGTTAAGTTACATAAATTAAAATAGAACTCCCCCGTGGGTTCAATGATCTGCTCATTTATAAATCCAATCAATTCTTCCTGAGCGGCTTATATGAAAGTCTCGTGGGGGAGGTTGTCTCTTACTTGCATAAGCTATCATTAATTCAATCAAACGAGAAATAAATATATGAAGTGAATAAGGAATCGAGATGTAATGTATGAATGACTATTATACATACATCTATATCGTCGATAGTTGTGACATCGGTCACAAAGCTGTGAATATAGTCGCAGACGTAGTATCCACATAAGTTGGTGCACTGCGACTGTTTTGCACACTAAAGGAGAAATGACGACAGATTTAATATACATTTCATATTTTAGAACAAAGTAATAATTCAAAACAAACTTTGGAGCATGTTACTCACTGGAAAGTTCATCCTCACGGAGAGCTTATCTTTCCAATTTCCGCGAACATCAGCCCGAAGCCATTCCCATGCCCTACGTGCAGTTGAAAGTTAGCTAGTAATTATCCGAGAACCGCATATATGCAATGGCATTACCTATCTAGCAGTTCAAATATCTTTGCATATATGGACTCTGGTTTATCTATTGAGTTAAAGACATGGATCCGCGAGTTATCCATGTCAATTACTAACAGAACCCAGTGAAATCTGCATATTGGTTTAGATAACACATATGAAAATTTATGTATGCACACGAGATTGAAATCAGTATGGAAGGAAGAAAATACTTACGCAGTGTTGTAGGGCAGAAGGATAAATGACCGGAAGTGGTTTATCACCAGCGACTTGTAAATGTTATCAAGTGTTGGATCAGGAAAATGATCAACCAATACACCATTGATTTTGCGTGGATCCATGAATCCATGTTTGCTACAGTCGTGCATGTTGTAGTACTGAATCGCCATTCTACAACGGTTAAAAATAATTTTAGTCAGCTAAATACAAGAAGGTAAGAAACAAAATAACAGAACGATACTTACAGAGCCCGCGTGGCTAGAAGTGAGACGTCGAGGGCATCAAGCTGGTACAGGTCGAATATGTTTTCGAATTAGATATAGAAGTCGTCACCTCCATCGACAAAATAGTACTGTGAATATTTGCCCGTTACCATCTCTCCACCCTTGCTGGATTCTTGCATGTACCACTTGTGGAAGCGGTACATCTGTGTTGGTAGCTTTTTCACTTGATCCGGCTTTACAAGAGGCTTTCCAAGTTTGAACTTGTATTTTAGCGGAGCCTTCGCAAGGGGAGCACGGCCGTGTAATTGATCCATTGAAATTCCAGCAGATTCCATAAATTGCTTTAAGTCTGATCTGACATTTGGAACACTGAACTGGGGTACATCTTTGCCCGTTCTCTTCGCCTTGACAGCAGCCTTCTGAATAGTCCTGTCGTAGTCGGACTGCGGTTGAGGTTACGGTTTAGGCTGTAGCGTTAGGTACGTCTTCTTGAAGAAGTCCTTGGTCTCCTGGGGGATTTCAGGAGGCTTCTCAGAAGACTTCTTTCTGAAGTGAGCCCTGACTTCAGCTTGGACGGCTTCTTCAAGCTCCTCTGGAGTCTTCTCGTATGAAAGCTTCTGTGCGGGTGGCGCCGTCTTCTCAATTCTTTGAATCTTTCTTCTTGGACGACCGCTTGATATTGACGGCGCGCTCTTTGATGATGACCGTTTAGGAGTCGGTGCTCGTTGTGGCGACGGAGGAGGGTTGGAAGGCGGTGGAGTTGGAGACGACCGTTTAGGAGTCGGTGCTCGTGGAGGCGACGCAGGAGGTGGAGGAGGCGGAGGCGGTGAAGGAGGCGGAGGAGACGGCCCACGTGGAGACTAAGGAGACGGCCCACGTCCGGGGAATATTATGAAGATCTTCCTCCAGAGAAATATTCTGTGAGCTGTTTCTCCTAGCGTCAGCTCCCCGTATCCTCCGGGGATATCTAGCTCGAGATCTTCATAGCCGCGTTCCACCTGTTCAATTTCAACTTTCGAGTACGCAGGTGGAATGGGTCGGGAGTGGTAGGTGCCATCTCGTTCTACTGGAATGGCCATGCCCGACGCAACCTGTTCGAGAAGATTGTTTATTAGTTAGTAATAAACATTGATTGACAAGTTATTCAACGAAATATGCGTACAACATAAAAGTACAGCCATACCTTTATTGTTATGTTCTTCAGCGGAATGTGCAGCTCACACGAGGTCTGTTGTGTGATGTCATCAACGGGCATGGCGGACCCGGTTCAGCTTGTGGGGCCAAATCGCCTTCATTTCCAGTTGAAGCGCAGCTGCTGCGCTGCTGCTGTAGTTGAGCGGCTGTTGCTGAATCCGGCTGTTGGTTAACCCAATGGCTCCGCTCCTCTGCCAACCTTATGGTCAGCCTTTCATCCACAATCTGATCAATCTGTGAGAGCTTCATTTCCATCTCAGCGAACCTCGCATCGTGCTCTCGCTTTGACCTCATTCGGCTCTTGTATGTGTTGACGTTAGCTTGGAACCCGTATTTCCAGGGGACGATGCCTTTTCCTCGTGTTCGCCCTGGGTGCTCTGGGTTTTGGAGGGCGAGCGTTAGCTCGTCCTTCTCTCTGTCGGGCCTGAACGCGCCCGAGGAAGTGGCCTGCAGCGCTTCCTCTAACCTCCGTCCGGCTTTTTGAATTTCATCACCAAAGATAATTGTGCCATCGACGGGATTAAGTGAGCCACCATGAGCATAAAACCAGTGCTTTGCTCGTTCCGTCCAGGTGGCTGTGCCTGGAACGATACCTCGCGCTTCAAGGTCGGCTTTCATTTTCTCCCATTTCTCCATTGCTTTCTTATAGCCGTCTGACCCAAGCTTGTGATGGTATTTCTTTTTAGCTGTATTGGCCTTGTTCTTTTCTATGATAGCTTGTGCTTCTTCCCCAGTCTTGTGTTCAACAAAAGCATTCCAATGATCTCTGAGTTTTGGGAACTTGTCAAAGTCAGGGGTCTGGCCCTTCAGGATATATTTCTTGTGTAACTCTTTCTTGTAGTTCCTGAAGAGCTCTGCCATTTTCTTTAACTTCCATTCCTTGACCCTTGCGTGTTGTGAGTCTGGGATGGTGAACGTTTGCAGCATTGTAGTCCACAACATTTCTTTCTCTGAGTCTGGGAGATAGCTCTGCTCATCTCCTCCTGTCCTTGATCGCCTCCAGTTGGCAATGCTTACAGGCACGTGATCCCTCACCACCCATCCGCTGTGCGCCACAAACTTCCTTGCGGCGTCCTCTGGGGCAATAGGACGACCGTCAGATTCTACCTCCGTTATGACATGTCGACCCTCTATGCGCTTGTTGAGACCGCGTTGCCCGCGTGCCCTCTTCTGTCCAGCGGAGGCGGAGGCGGAGCCCTCATTCTCCTCATCGTTCCCCGGCTCGTCCCCCTCCTCGTTGAGGTATTGATTTGTATCTTCATTCCCCTCCTCGCTGTAAACCTCTATTCCTCGTTCGATCTCATCATGGAGAAGCTGTTCCTCGTTACGATCCGCCATTTGATTGTTGTGGGTTGAGGACTTAATCAAAGAATTCTGAAAAAAAATTATTCAGTTAATACATGTATCAATTATTCAGAAAAATCATGTATGTCTACGTAAAAAAAAGACAAAATGAAGAAGATGGATTCAGAGTCATATATTATCTCAATTGTAGAAAAGACTTGTGAAGAAGATCATGTTCTATATTTTCCTTTTTCTCTTTTTTTCTCTTTGCTAGAACACGACCGACCGACCGTTCATTATATCACTTACGTCCGTGAGTATGTTCATCTGGAGGAGAGGAGAGAAAGAGAGGAGAATGATGTGAGGGAGATAAGGAGGACGGGAGTTGAAGTGGAGAGGAAATGAAAGATAGAGGAAAGGAGACGTCCGTTCGTCCACGTTCGTTCGTCCGTTCGTGAACGTCCGTTCGTCCACGACCGAACGAACGAACGAACACTCATTCGTTCGTCCGTCCGTCCGTCCATTCGTTTACGACCGTTTTTGTTGATTTTAGCGTTCTCCTTCGTTCGAAAATACAAAATTCACAATTCACATAAACATTCAAATTTAAATACATATTCAAAATTCTCAACAGTCCAATAATAGTCCATTTACATATAACAGTTCATTTACATACAAAAATCATATATTCAAAATACCCATACATACAAAATTCATATATTCAAAATACACATATATTCAAAATACACATATATTCAAAATACACATATACTCAAAATTCATATATTAACATTCACGAGTGCGGCGGCGGTGGCGCGAGGATGCGAGGGCGGCGGCGGCGGCGTGGAGTGGAGGGCGGTGCGCGACCATTTAGGGTTTAGGGCCGGCCGGCTGGGGGCAGTGGGGGGGCGCAAGGGGAGTGGGCGGCGTGGGGAGGGGGCAGCGGCGACGGCGAGGGCGGCTGCGGCGGTGGCAACCGCGACGATGGCGCGATGGCGATGGCGTCGACGGCGGCCAAACCCTAGCGTATAATGTCGGAAATCTTTGGGGCGGCGGCGCTAACCTGCAATGGCGATGAAGACGGCGGAGCGGAGGTCCTCCGGCGACGAAGATGGCGTGCTACGGCGGCGACCTCGGGCTCGGCGACGGCGACGAAGACGAAGACGATGCAGCCCGAAGTGCGAAAACAGCTAAAGTGTTGGATCCCCGTGAGGCCCTTGCTATATATAGTCACGACGTCATTTGTCCCAGTTGAAGCCAACAACCGGTACAGAAGATACTTTACTCCCGGTTGGTGGCTCCAACCGGGACAACAGATATGAACATTAGTCCCGGTTGGTTGCACCAACCGGAGTAAGATGTCTGCCCGGTTGGTGGCTTCAACCGGGAGTAAAGATCATATCTTTTGTCCCGGTTGAATCCACCAACCGGGACAAAAGATTGCGGGCAGCCACATGGCGCAGTAGGTGGACATCTTTAGTCCCGGTTGGAGCCACCAACCGGGACTAAAGATGTTTTCCTGCCCACTGAAATTTACCTCTAGTCCCGGTTTTTTTTACAAACCGGGACTAATTATTACAATGCCCTATTTTATTATATTTTATATTTATATATAATTATAATGTTCATATGTTGATATATTTTATATTCATATATAATTAACATATGTTTATATATAATTAACATGGTGTTTCAGTAAAAGATCATGTGGATGGGGAACCTACTACTATGGATAGTACCAAGGTTCCTGATGTAATTATAGATCTTGAGGAATGTCAAGTGGAAGACATGGATCTTTTAGATGTAGATGAATAATATTCAATGATTCAATTTAATTTACATCGTCCATGCATAAATTTAGCTATGTAACATTTGTCCTCACGTACTTTCTCCGCACAATTATTCCTTCGTTATGATCGTTGCGTGAGTAAGGGGTGTCCTCATTTTATAGGAGGATACTCGGGTCAACCGCCACCGCGAACGGAGGTTTCCCGTCATACTGATCGTAATCTTCGTCAGTTCTATCCTCGACTCCCACGATTTTCCTTTTGCCTAGGAGAACCACGTGGCGGTTTGGCTCGTCAGACCCTTTCCCCTTCTTTGATTTGCTAGCCATGTCCTTGACATAGAAAACTTATCATACATCATTGGCAAGGACGAAAGGTTCGTCTGAGTATCCAACCTTCCTTAGGTCAACCGTTGTCATCCCACTTGCATCAATGGTTACGCCTCCACCACTGAGCCTAACCCACTGGCACCGAAACAGAGGGACCTTCAGAGGTCCATAGTCCAGCTCCCATATGTCATCGATGCTGCCGTAATATGTGCTAGCCGTACCGTCGTATCCCATGGCATCGATGCGGACAGCGTCGTTCTGATTTGTGCTTTTTAAGTCTTGGGCCCGTGTGTAAAATGTGTACCCATTGATTTCATATGCCTAGAATGTGGTGATCGAGCAAGATGGTCCCCTCGCCAAGAAGGCTAGTTGTTGGTCAATTCTCGCGTTGCCCATGAGACGATGTCGCAGTCAAGCAGGGAATGCATCGATGTGATGGCGTGTAATCCAGGCATCCGTCTTATCGATGTTTTCCGAGCGAACAATCGCCAAGTGCTCCTTGATGTATGGAGCCACCAAGGAAGATTGTTGCAGCACGGTCCAATGTGCTTTCCTGTATAAGTCATTGTCTATGTTCATTATTGCCTTTCTTCCAAGAGTTCCCTTCCCCCGTAGTCTACCTTCATGGCTTGATTCAGGCACCCCGATGGGACGGAGGTCTTCAATAAAGTCGATGCAAAACTCAATCACCTCCTCTGTTCCATATCCATTGGCGATGCTGGCCTCCAGACGTGAACGGTTACGAACGTACTTCTTTAGAACGCCCATATACCTCTCGAAAGGGAACATGTTGTGTAGGAATACCGGACCGAGGATACGGATCTCTTTGACAAGGTGGCATAGGAGATGCGTCATGATATTGAAGAAGGAAGGCGGAAAGATCATCTCAAAGCTGACAAGACATTGGACCACATTATTTTGAAAGTCTTCTAGTCTGTCTGGATCGATGATCTTTTGTGAAATTGCATTCAGGAAAGCACATAGCTTTGATATTGTTGCCCGGACATTGTCGGGAAGGATACCTCGAATTATAACGGGAAGCAGCTGTGTCATCAGCACGTGGCAGTCATGGGAGTTTAGATTTGTGAACTTCTTATCCTTCGTGCTTATATTCCCTTTATATTCGAGGAGTATCTAGACGGTAGCTTGATGCTCTACAGGCAGTCAAACATTATTTCCTTCTCTGCCTTGCTCAGAGTGTAGCTGGCAGGACTTAGGTATTGGGCTCCTTTATCCTTTGGTTGCGGGTGAAGGCCGTCGCGTTGTGCCATATGTTTCAGATCGTTACGTGCCTCAAGTGTATCTTTTGATTTTCCGTATACACCTAGGAAGCCAAGCAAGTTTACACAAAGGTTCTTGGTGAGGTGCATCACGTCGATTGCGTGGCGGACGTCCAAGACTTCCCAGTAGGGCAACTCCCAAAAAATTGACTTCTTCTTCCACATCGCCGCGTGACCACCTTCACTTGCTATAGATTGGTTGCCGGGTCCCTTTCCAAATACTACTTTGAGGTCTTTCACCATGGCAAACACGACCTTTCCGTTGCGATGCTTTGGTTTAGTACGATGGTCTGCCTTTTGATCAAAATGTTTGCCTCTTCTCCGGACAGGGTGGCTTGCAGCAAGAAAGCGACGATGGCCCATGTACACTACCTTCTTACAATGTTTCAGGTACGTACACTCAGTCTCATCCATACAGTGGGTGCAAGCGTTGTACCCATTGTTTGACTGTCTGGATAGGTTGCCAAGTGCAGGCCAATCATTGATGGTAACAAACAACAACCCTCGTAGTTTAAATTGTTCCTGTTTATCTTCATCCCACACAGGAACACCTTCTTTCTTTCACAGCAGTTTTAGATCAGCGGTCTTAGGTACACATCGATGTCGTTACCAGGTTGCTTTGGGCCTTGAATAATAACTGGCAGCTGAATGTACTTTCGCTTCAAGGTGAGAGGTTGTAGATACACATCGTCACAGGCCAAGTGCTATGCCCGCTGCTCATCTCTCCAAAAGGATTCATGCCGTCCGTGCTTAAGCCGAACCTTAGGTTTCTTGCATCCTCGCCGAAGTCTTCAAATGTTCTGTCGATGTTTCGCCACTGTGACCCATCGGCGGGATGTCTCAGCATACCGTCTTGTAGGCCTTCTTCCGCGTGCCAACGCATCAATTTTGCATGCTCCTTGTTCCTGAACAGATGCTTCAGCCGTGGTATTATAGGAAAATACCACATCACCTTAGCAGGAATCCTTTTCTTCGAGGGCCGTCCGTCAACTTCGCCTGGATCATCTCGTCTGATCTTGTATCAAAGTGCTTTACAAACCGGACATGCTTCTAGGTTCTCGTACTCCTCACCGCGGTAGAGGATACAATCGTTAGGACATGCGTTTATCCTCTGTACCTCCAGTCCTAGAGGACAGACTAACTTTTTAGCCTCGTACATTGATTCTGGCAATTCGTTTCCCTCTGAAAGAATGTTCTTCACGAGTTTTAGTAACTCGCCAAATGCCTTGTCACTGACACCATTTTTGGCCTTCCTTTGTAAGAATTCCAGCGTGGTACCTAACTTTTTGTGCCCCTGTTCACAGCCTGGGTACAAGGACCTTTTGTGGTATGCCAACATACGCTCCAATTTCTGCACTTCCTTTACGCCTTCGCAGTCCCCTTGTACGTCGCGCAACATCTGACCAAGGTCATCGGCACCGTCGTTTTCTTCAGCATCCCTGTCCGCCTCGCCCACTGTATTCTCTTCAAACCCACCGTATTGACCACAGTCCGGAATGTTATCGTTGTCTTCTTCATCTTCTTCCATTGCAACCCCCACCTCTCCGTGCGATGTCCAGCAATTGTAGTGAGGCATGAATCCCGACTGAAACAAGTGGGCATGAATAATTCTTGATGTAGAATACTCCTTCTCGTTTTTGAACTTTTTACATGGAGAACGTATGAAACCCTTATGCTTGTTGGCATCGGTCACACCCAAAAAACGCCTCTAATAAACTCTCTCGACCGTCGATCCACGTTGTACATCCATTGCCGATCCATCTACATGGAATGCACAAAAATCGTAAGATAATTCCACAAAATTCAAATCATTTAAATATTATTACAATACTTATATATATAATCAGACAATTATTATATACTAATCCAATATACGTAATGTGTTGTACAAAAAAACAGAATTATCTTTAAAAGGTCTTTTAAAGTGATAAACATAAAATTAATTAATTATTTTTGCATCTATTTTAAAAGGTCCTTTGTCATCTATTTTATAACTTTTTTGTCCAAAATATTCTCTCTCATCATTTTCCATAAATATTTTTTGAGATAAAATTGTACGGACTAAATTCCTATAAATGTTACGTGCTAAGCTTACTTTTCTTCCTCTTTATTTTCCCCAACTTTTTTCTCAACACACTATAATGTGCTTAGCAAAATAATTAGTCCAAACAAATTTTCTCTCTCCTCATGTTTACAAAAAAATCTAGAGATGATTAATGTATAGAAAACAACCGTAAAATACAAAGTGCTAAGCATTGATCATAAGAGGAAGAAACTGCTAACCTTGTAGATAGCAAAGATTTGTGTATTATCACCAAAACAAAATCACAAAAAATTTTGGCAGCACCTCCCCTCTAGCTAGAGAAAAATTTTGAAGACAAATGTAGCAGGCTCGGGCTGGAGGAGGAAGAAGGAGTATAAAAAGTAAGCCATCTTTAGTCCCGGTTGGTGTTAACAATCGGCACTAAAGATCATCTTAGTACGGTTGGTAACACCAACCGGGACTAAAGATATTGTCGAGGTTGTCGACCGTCGTGAGCACTGCATCTTTAGTCCCGGTTGTTAACACCAACCGGGACAAAATATAGCATCTTCAGTCCCGGTTGGTGTTACCAACCAGGACTAAAGATGCTCGGCGCTCTGACACGCTCTAACAACATTTGAACCGGGACTAGAGGTGATCTTTAGTCCCGGTTCATGACACGAACCGAGACTAAAGTTCCTAGAGAGCCGTTGAATTTTTAAACCGGGACTAGAGATCATCTCTAGTCCCAGGTACAACTCAAACCGGGACTACTGTGGTTTTTGCCACTTCAACCAATGATGGTTTCTCCAGTAGTGATGTACAGATAAAAGATTTGATGTGTCTCTACTCACTAGAGTTAACGAGGAGGAAGGAAATACCTGTGTAATGTGCTGCAATAAGCTAACTCAGGTGTTCCATAAGATGTCTTAAGTTCTGCGCCGGAGGCTCACCAAGAGAAATGGTAATATACAATCGCTTCCTTTTCAACTTGTAAAATAGCCCATTCGTCCAATTTCTTGACAAGTTGAATGTGATTTACTAAAGAGTTGGTCTATGATCCATCTACCAAAATCCACAATAGTCTCGGTTAAGTACAACGGTTTTTTATGTTATCAACCAGAACTAAATATCATTTTTTAGCCCCGGTTTATTTTTGACGAAATCTGTCATGTCGCCGAGGATCTTTAGTCCCGGTTGATGTCTAATCACTAGAGTTAACGAGGAGGAAAGAAAAACCTGTGTAACATGCTGCAATAAGCTAGCTTTGGTGTTTCATAGGATGTCTTAAGTTCTGCGCCGAAGGCTCGCCAAGGTCTATGAGAAGTGGTCATATACAATTGTGTCGAAACTCGATTTCGGCAATAGAAAATTGGGGGTGCAGTCAAGATCGCCAAGCACAATGGGTTAGGTGGAAAAAAAGGTTTAGACAGGTTCAGGCCCTCTCATGAGGTAATACCCTACTCCTGTTTCGGGGATTCGATCCGTCGAGTGTTTATTGATCTCAAGATCTATGGCTCTTGTGTTGCATATGAAATCTGATATCCCTCAAGGGACGCCCCTTACCCCCCTTATATAGTCTTTCGAGGCGGGATTACAAGTCGGAAACCCTATCCTACTCTAAGTCGGTTTCCTCAATCTTACCAAACCATGACTATGAGCCGTTGCCTTATCTAATCGGCAACGTAACACCCAAGTCATAGTTGGTTTACATAATTGGCAGGCGTAACCTATCCCTATCTCCAGTCGGATAAGCTTGCTATGTGGATATCCGATTGCCACAATCTCCACAAATTGCTTCCTTTTAATATTGTGAAATAGCCTATTCTTCCAATTTCTTGATAAGTTGAATATGATTCACTACTGGAGAAGTGATCTTTAATCCACCTGCCAAAATCCATAATAACCTCGGTTTCAATAGGAACCGAGACTAAAAAAATGTTTTTAATCCTGGTTAAAAAGTACAACGACTCATTATGATCTTTAGTACCGGTTGGTGTTACAAACTAGGAGCAAAGATTATTTTTAGTCTCAATTTATGTCAGAATCTGTCAGGCCATCGGGGATCTTTAGTCCTGGTTGGTAACACCAACTGGGACTAACGATCTTAACTTTAGTCCTGAATGGTAATACTAACCAGGACTAAAGATGTAAATGATATTTAGTCCCTGTTGATAACACAAACCGAGACTAAAGTGAAGGTCATTTTCATACTTCTTCTTCCTCCTCCAGTCTGAGCCATTGCTACAAAGGTTTGGAGGAGGAAGGAATGTGCTACCAATTTTTTTTGGAATTGTTTTTGTGATAATATATAAATCGGAGGGATCTAAAAGGTTTGCAACTCTATCCTTTAATGATGTATACTGAACATATTACATTTGTAGGTATATTTCTATATATTTTTATCTCTAAAAAAGTTTATGGAAAATGATGAGAGAGAATGTTTGTTTAGGAAATAATATGTTACTTTTTAAAATTAGAAGCTTGTGGATAAAAATGATATAAAAGAGATGACAAAGAAAAAAATAGAAAATTAAGATAAAAGAATAGAAAACTAAGTTAATTAAAAATCATTAAAATAGTTACAAATAAGTATAATACATTAAAAATATGTTTAGAACTTTAAAGAAACTTTTAAAAATAATTCTAAACTTTATTAAGTACAATACATTAAGTATGTGGGATTATCATATAATTATAGTATTATTATTTAATTAGTTTGTGTATTTTCTTTTTACGATTTTTGTGCATTTCAGGTAAATGGATCGGCGATGAATGTACACCGCGGACCAACGGTTGATAGAGTTTATTCAAAGCGTGTATTATTTTCTGAGTGTGGCCAATGCTAACAAGTATAAGGACTTTATATGTTGTTAATGCAAAAAATTAAAAAACAAGAAGTATTCTACATCAAGAACTATTCATGCCCACTTGTTTGAGTTAGGATTCGTGCCTAACTATAATTGTTGGACATTGCACAGAGAGGTACGGGTTGCAATGGAAGAAGATGATGAAGAAGATGACAACATTACAGACCGGGGTCAATACGATGGATTTGAAAAAAATACAACAGGTGAAGCGGGCAGGGCTGTTGAAGATATCAACAGTGCATATGATCTTGGTCAGTGTTGACCCCCGTTTTTGAGGACGGGAATCATTCGTGTTCATGGTACCATATCCCTGGATCGAGTAGTTTGGTACACACGAATACAATTCTGAATTACCAGGTGCAAAGTGCACGAATAGTCTTACATCAAAATTATTACAAAAATAGGCCCAAAGGCAATATCCAATACATATAGGACCTACTGGTCCGGATACAACCAAAAGCAGAATTTAGATAAGATAGCAGTCGGAAGGCAGTGGCATGTCGATTGCCATAGGCAACGACCAGGGACTAAGACCTAGTAGACGCCTTCTCCTCCTTCGCCCACCTGGCAGTAAGCATAGGGGTCCTCCAGTTCTTCGCTTCCTCCATCTGAAGGTTTGTGCGTAGAGCAAGGATGAGTACCCAACGTACTCAGCAAGCCGACACGGAATGATGCACATGATAGGGTCATTCAAAGGATGGCTATGGTTCATTTGCACAAAGCCAATTTTCACAAACCTAATATCTAGCCAACTCAAGTTTTAGTTCCATAGTACATTAAAACGGCGACGGTTCTGTCTACCATCCATCGTGATTTCCAAAGATTGCTTCCCACCTCCGGTTCGTCATGGTTTTCTGGGGAGTCCACCCCTTCTCGCACTTTGAGAAGTTGAGTCCACCAGCACTCAAAATCATTATGCATTCCCATCCCATCATTTTAAAATTCATGAGTCTAGCCACGGGAGAAACTTGTCAAGCCGCTCATTAACCGCGAGCACGGCTATTTGAATAGATTGATTTACTCACACTGTAGTGGATGTACACTTTACCCGTACTCCGCAACTGCTCATTGAATGAGCTTTCATCCCTTTATATGGAATGGTCACGGCAAAGCCTTTCGATAACTTCGCTTCGGCAGTACCCGCTCCATGGACTGAAATCCTCTTGAACTCTAGGCGTCCTTTCCTAGCAGTGAGAGGAGTTCTGGTGCTCCCGGGGTAAGGGAAAACTTTCACAACATTCTCATTCATTACTCAACACTTAGGTCGCAGCATAATCTTAATAATCAGAACCACCTCTTCACTCAAGAACCACTATGCAGGGATACTGCCTCCGCTCGGCAATCTACTCCGCTAGGTCTATACCCATTCGAGAAGTACGATTGTACTGGCTCGTTCCAGGTTATAAGTCTCATGGCTCGGTCCTTAATTGACCAGGGACGGTTCTTGCCTTTACCGGAATCCACCCAAATCCATCCATCTGCCCTAGTCCAAAACATTGGTTTTGTACTTTTTATTTTTCCATCAAAACTATTTTCATCATGATCAAGGCAATGTGGCGCTTATGTCTCCACATGCCGTATTCCAACTACCTTCCCAAAGATAGTTGCCCAAGCACGAAGCTTCTTTGTAAAATCATGAGTATGCACGCATCTAATATAAGCAGGGCTAAGCATTTTACCGAAGTTATCCTTCGGTTATATCACATCGAAGGTTACAAAGATTATATCTAAGGGTAATCAATATCAAGGCATGGTATATCAAGCATAGGTACTCATTTATGTATAGCATGCATATTTGAAGTGTAAATCAACATCATTTCACAAAGTAGGATCGATATGTTCAACGGGAAGTGTTGACTTGCCTTGCTCGCACACTTGCTGGACGGGGTCATCAACGTAGTCAGTGCCTGCTTCCCCGGTTGCTATTCGTACGTGCGAAAAATCAATTGAATTCGATCAGAATTCAATAAAATACCAAGAGATCGAAAAGAACCATAAAGACGACTTTGAATATTTAGCCTAAAATTCTACTCAAGTTTGGGCGAGAGTTTTGGGATAAAATCCGATTTAAAAAGTGCGTTTGGGATTTTAGGGTTTTCGCAAAATGCCAATCCAATTAGATTAAGGGAATAAATCTAAAAAGCATTGATCAAAAGAATTGGTACTCGAAGTTTTGGAGGTCTGAGTACCAGAAGAATATATTTTTAATGGCGGAAAGAGAATAGATAAACTCTCGATTAAAAACGACGTGAGAACGAAATCTTCGAAAATCCGATTTTAGAATTTCGAGATTGCACGAGAAAATACACGAGAAAACATTATTTTTTTGCCCAAATATTTTTCCAAATATTTTCCAAATATTTTTCCTTATTTTTCTTAATTTTTCCATATTTTTCCCATTTTTCTCTTTTTCCTTTTTCTTTTATTTTTCTTTCTTTTTTTTTTCCCTTTTCTCTTTTTTTCTCCCCTTTCCTTCCTTCCTCTGTTTTCTTCCCGCGCTCTCTCCCTTCTGTTTTGGCCGGCGGCCGCCAAGTGCAAAGGCGACGGCCCGGGGCTTACGCGGCGACGGCGATGGCGAGGATGCGGCGGAGCTGCGGCACGTGGTGGGACGGTGACGGCTTGCGGCTTCGTGCGCGACAGCGGTGGCACGGGGAAGAGCAGGAATGGGAGGGCGAGGCGCGCGGTTTGGGGAGAATAGGAGAGGGCTTGGTCCCTTTTATAGGCGACCGAGAGAGGGAAGAGGGGGTTCCGCACGGCGAATGGCACGTGGCGGCGCGGGATGATGGGGCCGGGCGCGGCGAACGCGGGGCACGCGCGAGGACGGCGGGGTCCGGCGCGGGCGACGCGTGGCGCGGCGCGAGGCGTGGTCGGGTGCGGGGCGAGGCGCGGGTGAGGCGCGGCGCGCGCGTGGCGTGCGCGTGCCGGTCCGGCGCGAGCGCGGCGCGCGCGCGCGAGGGCAGGGCGAGCCAGGGTCGTGGCGCGGCGCGCGTCGCGCGCCCGGGCGGTGAAAGGTACGGCCGGTACGGCGTCGAGCACGTGGAGCATAATGAACAATGTCGTTTTCTATTTTTCCCGATTTAATTTTCTAATTTCCTAATTCTATTTCCTTTCACCTCCAAAATTTAAAATAAAATATAGCACACCCAAAATTAATTAAAATGTATATTTTCCACCTTTTCACCTACTTTTATTATTTTAAAAATATATTTCACATATTTAATTTAATTCTTTTCCTAAATTCCAGAAATGTAATTTTGATTCAAAATAATTTCTAGACTTCATATATATCCTTTAAAATATTATATCACTCATTTTATTCACTAATTAATATTACTCAACCACCAAAATAATGTTTGATCCCAAATATATATTTTTATAAATCCACAACCCTGTTCCTATTTTATATTAAAATTTCCAACTGTAAACTCCAAAATTTTTCTCCCTAAAGGAAATTCAAATCGTTTGGTTTTTCTCAAACATCGAGATGAATCGCTCACATATAAATTCATGCAACAAAGCTGGCAAATGAGAAGAAATAAACACGATGAGAAGCAATGAGCCAAAAGTTTTTGTGAGTTCCGATTTTTAAATCCCGATTTTAAATTTCTTACCGTTCATGGAATAGGTTCGGATACTCGATCTTCAAAAAGTCTTCTTTTTCCCAGGTGGCTTCATCTTCAGTGTGGTTGCTCCATTGCACCTTGTACATTCGCCACGTCTTGGTCCTAATCTTTTTCTTGGCTTCGTCCAAAATCTTTACGGGGTGTTCGGGGTATGTGAGGTCTTCGCTGATAAGGACGTCTTTCGAGGGAATTTGCTCTTCCGGTACTCGCAAACATTTCTTCAGCTGTGATATGTGAAAGACAAGGTGTACATCGGAAAGATTTTCAAGAGGGTCCAGTTGATAGGCCACTTCGCCTCTTCTGGCGCTTATCGGGAAAGGTCCAACATATCTTGGTGCCAGTTTTCCTTTGACATTGAACCTCTTGGTTCCTCTTAGCGACGAAACTTTTAGGTATACAAAGTCACCTATTTTGAATTCCAACTCTCTGCGGCGAGTGTCCGCATAGCTCTTTTGCCGGGACTAGGCTACCTAAAGATGATCTTTTATCAAACGAACTTTCTCTTTGGCTTCCCTAATGATGTCTGGTCCAAATACGGCTCGCTCACCGGTCTCTGACCACATCAACCGGGTTCGGCATCTTCGTCCAAACAAAGCCTCATTCGGCGACATCTTTAGACTAGCCTGGTAGCTGTTGTTATAGGAGAACTCTGCATAGGGCATGCATTTCTCCCAGTCCTTAGTAAAATCCAATGCACAGGCTCTTAGCATATCCTCAAGGACCTGGTTTGTCCTCTCAGTTTGTCCATCAGTCTGAGGGTGATAAGTAGTACTGAAGGCGAGGTGAGTTCCCAACGCCTCGTGAAACTTATCCCAGAAGTGAGATGTGAATTGAGTACCACGATCTGACACAATCCTTTTGGGTACTCCATGTAGGCACACAATTTTGGACATGTACAGCTCTGCCAATTTAGCGCTGCTATACCGAGTCTTGGCCAGGATAAATCGGGCGGTCTTGGTCAGTCTATCCACGATCACCCAAATGGAATCGTATCCTGTAGCAGTTTTAGGTAGTCCCATTATAAAGTCCATGCCTATTTCATCCCATTTCTACTCAGGGATCTTGAGTGGTTGTAGCAATCCTGCTGGTCGCTGATGCGCAGCCTTGACTCGTTGGCATACATCGCATATGGCCACATATTCCGCTACGTCTCTTTTCAGGTTGGGCCACCAGTATTCCATTTTCAAATCCTAGTACATTTTGGTGCTGCCCGGGTGTAGCGAGTAAGCTGACTCATTGGCTTCTTTTAAGATTAGCCTTCTCAATCCGCCTTTCTCCGGTACGTAAATCCTTTTACAATACCATAGGATTCCATCATTGTCGGCTGTGAATTCTTTGGCCAGTCCTTCGGCCATACACTCCTTGATTAGCTGGATTTTCTCACAATCCTTCTGGGCTTCCTTAATCTGACTTCGTAGGAGAGGTTGTCTCTCCAGCGAACTCAGTTGTCCATGAGGAATCAACTGTAGGTTAAGCCGAGCCATTTCCTCTTGAAGCTGGTTGGCCATATATTCCCTCCTCAGTTGGTTGCACTGGGCTTTGCGGCTCAAAGCGTCAGCTACAACATTGGCCTTATCAGGGTGGTAATGGATTCCTAGGTCATAATCTTTGATTAGCTCTAGCCATCTTCTCTACAGGTTAAGATCTGTCTGGGTAAAGAAATATTTCAAGCTCTTGTGGTCCGTGTATATATCATAGTGGTTTTCGATCAGGTAGTGCCTCCAAATTTTCAAGGCATGCACCACTGTGGCCAATTCTAAGTCATGGGTGGGATAATTCTCCTCATGCGGTCGCAGTTGTCTTGAGGCATAAGCCACAACCTTTCCATCTTGCATCAACACGCCTCCTAATCCTTGTCTGGATGCATCACCGTATATGACGAAGTCTTTCCGGTTGTCCAGTAGGACTAAGATCGGGGCGGTGGTTAACTTTTCTTTGAGCTGGTCAAATGTCTGTTGACACTACTCAGTCCATGCATACTTCTTTTCCTTCTTCAATAGTTGGGTCAGGGGTCGAGCTATCTTAGAAAATCCTTCAATAAACCTCCGATAGTATCCAGCCAATCCCAAGAAACTTCTAATCTCTGTTACTGACTGGGGTGCTTTCCACTTGGTAACAGCTTCGACCTTGGCGGGGTCTATAGCTACGCCTCCAACTGAGATTACGTGTCCAAGGAAAGCTACCTCCTTAAGCAGAATTCACACTTGCTGAATTTGGCATATAACTGATGCTCTCGCAACTTCTCTAGTACCAGGCGCAAATGTTCTGCGTGTTCTTCATCATCCTTGGAATAGATGAGGATATCATCAATGAACACTACCACGAACTTGTCCAGATATTCCATAAATACTTTGTTCATGAGGTTCATGAAGTAGGCTGGGGCATTGGTCAGTTCAAAGGACATCACTGTGAACTCGTACAAGCCGTAGCGTGTAGAGAACACAGTCTTGGATATATCCTCAGTCCTAATTTTCAGTTGATTGTATCCAGATCGAAGATTGATCTTTGAGAACACTCGGGCTCCCTTGAGCTAATCGAACAGGTCGTCGATTCGAGGTAACGGGTACTTGTTCTTAATAGTAACCTCATTCAATGACCGATAATCTATGCACATTCTCATGCTTCCGTCCTTTTTCTTAACAAACAGCACTGGGGCTCCCCACGGTGAAGAACTAGGGCGTATGAAGCCTTTCTCTTGCAGTTCCCTTATCTGCTTCTTAAGTTCTTCCAATTCGTTTACCGGCATCCGGTAGGGTCTCTTAGCTATGGGGGCGGTGCCAGGCATGAGGTCAATGATGAACTCTATGTCCCGGTCTGGGGGCATTCCCGATAGTTCCTCAGAAAATACATCCGGGTAATCCTGGATTACTGGCATTCCAACTATGGGTAGCATGGTGAATATTCCTGTAGCTCGGTCGCAGAGCATAGGGTCTTGATCCATGGCTACTGTCATCGGTGATCCCCATGGGGTAGATAAGGTAACTTCTCTTCGTCCACAGTCTAGTACCCCTTGGTTCTTGGTTAACCAATCCATTCCTAGCATGACGTCCGAGGTTTGGGGTGGCAAAACCATAAGGTTGGACAGGAATACCACGTCCTTGATCTGAATGGGCACATTAATGCACGCATGGGGTATAGTTATATCTCCCCCGGGTGAATGTACTACCATTGGTCGCTTAAGGTCTACTCGGTGCAAGTTATGCTCTTTGCTTATTCTTGAAGATATAAATGAATGCGAAGCTCCAGAATCAAACAAAACTTTAACTGGTGCAGAATGAATAGAAAACATACTCATTAGAACGCTTTGGTCCTCCTGAGCTTCCTCAGCATGCACATGGTTAACCTGACCACGGCGGAATCCGGTTGCAGCTTCCTTTGGTTGGGGCGTTCTGAACAAACTGCGTCCAGGTGCCGGAGCAGGGGTTCCTCGTACTGCGATGGCGTTGGCTCCAGTGTGGTTGGGGGTGTTGCGCGGCTTAGGGAAGCTGTTGGCATAATGTCCAAATTTTCCACAGTTGAAGCAGTTGACATTCCTGGTTCCTGGGGCTGCCAAAGTAGGTGCCGGAGTGCGAGACGGTATTGCAGGTGGCCTGCTGATGTGGCCGAGTGCGGCAGGGCGATTGGTTGCCACTATGGCTGGCTTCCAACCTATCGGGGTTGCTCCTTTGGGTCGCTGGGCTGTTCCTTGAATTGGACGGGCCATTGCAAGCCTTCTCTTTCGGTTGTTTTCAACCGTTCTTTGGTCATGCTCAAGCCTCACGACCTTGTTGATGAGGTTCTGGAAGCTGGTGTGGTCCTGACCGATCATCGGTCCTCTCAGCTCGTCGTTCAGTCCTTCGATAAACTTATCCATCTTCACTTCTTCGTCTGCCAGGTCGCTTGTGGTGTAACGTGCAAGCTGCTTGAACCTGTTAAGGTACTCTTGTACCATGGTGTTGCCTTGGTGCAGCCTACGGAACTCATTCTTCTTCATCCTCATGACTGCAGCAAGTACGAAGTTTTCACGGAAGGCAGCCTTGAATTCTTCCCAAGTGGGTTCATCGGCATCTTCAGCCCGGGTTTCCTTGTAGGTCTCCCACCAGTCACTTGCGGGTCCTTCCAGCTGATTGGTGGCGAAGACGACTCTGTCAGCTTCCCGTACTCGGACGAGAGTCCATTTCTTCTCTATTACCCTCAGCCAATCTTTAGCATCCATGGGTTCATCTGCCGAGGAGAATGTTGGTGGCTTTGCCCTCATAAGTTCACCGAGGTTTGATCCTCCGCGTTGTCCTTGGTTGTTGGCGATAGCTTGAAGCAGTTGGGTTTGTAAAGCCATGACTTCCGCTAGGGTGGAGGGGTTAGGCTCTGGCGGGTTCTCAGTAGCTGCTGGGGCTCTACGACGATGCGCCATCTGAACAACGTGGATAATGTAAGAGACTTGATCTGCTGACGTCGCGATTCTAAGGAATTTTTCTTTGAGTTGTTTAAGGTGATCTTTCAAAGCAAGCTTGGTGGAATAAACTCATTTATGACATAACATGGAACTTTATATCAGTTCATAGATGTTACATCAGGGGGATACATTGGACATGTGTAGTCCATACAACACAATACAACATCACTAACATCGTTCTTGGGTCTCATACATAAAGGGGTAGGGCATGGTCATTGTTGTCTTAACTCCTTCCAAAGCAAGACCAGAGCTGCTGCAGGTATCCAACTAGTCATCCAGCCATCCGCATGATCCAGGTGCTGGCAGAGGGTGATCCTTGGCTGAAGTGAATCGAAGTCCCCATGGCTCAGAGGTAGTGGCCTCAGAGTCATGTCCGATCCTCCTTCTTGGTGGCCTGGTGCTCTTCCGGGCAGTCCTATGGGTGATAGGACCTCCGGTGAGTGTCATGCGGCGGGTATTGGGCGCCGTTAGCTTGTCCCACCTCTTCATAGCAATCATCAGCTGTTTTCGCCCAGCGGGACAAACGGGTAACCATAGGGTTATAGCAGCAAGGGGTGGCCTCCACGGTGCAGACTGTGTTGCCTTCCTCCTGGTAGGGATGGTGTACGAACTCGGTCAATGTAAGCTCAACACGGTGGATGGCATTAAGGCGTAGGAATGCCTCACGGGCTGCGTCCTGAAGGGCTGCCTCTATCAAATCTCTGTGGTAACGTGTATGGAAGCAATAGGGTGACTCGCTCCCAATACGGGCCTCAACTGAAACCGCAGCTTCCCGTACTGGGTGTCCCTCAGTGCCATGTCTTCTGATCCGGTAGGTGGGTGCATCCGGGTATCTTAGGCACCATAGCAACAGCTGGAGTTGTGACACGAATCCTTCCTCCCGTGGAACCTTGATCTCCCAAACTCCAACATGGTCTGGCACCTATTTTGAAGGTAACTTAGGGTTAGAGAGGGGTAATATATTTTAGTAGAGGGATGGGGATGAGAGTATGAGGGAAAACATATTTGTTTTGTGAAAATAGTTTGTATTTTCAAAATAATTCTATGTAGGGATATCTCGCTTTAACCAGCTATTCAGGGGTAGGGCGCCAGTTTGTCTTATCCTACAGTCGCACTGCTCTGATACCAGCTCTGTCGACCCCCGTTTTTGAGGGCGGGAATCATTCGTGTTCATAGTACCATATCCCTGGATCGAGTAGTTTGGTACCCACGAATACAGTTCTGAATTACCAGGTGCAAAGTGCATGAATAGTCTTACATCGAAATTATTATAAAAATAGGCCCGAAGGCAATATCCAATACATATAGGACCTACTGGTCCGGATACAACCAAAAGCAGAATTTAGATAAGGTAGAAGTCGAAAGGCAGCGGCATGTCGATTGCCATAGGCAACGACCGGGGACTAAGACCTAGTAGACACCTTCTCCTCCTTCGCCCACCTGGCAGTAAGCATAGGGGTCCTTCAGTTCTTCGCTTCCTCCATCTGAAGGTTTGTGCGTATAGCAAGGGTGAGTACCCAACGTACTCAGCAAGCCGACACGGAATGATGCACATGATAGGGTCATTCAAAGGATGGCTATGGTTCATTTGCACAAAGCCAATTTTCACAAACCATTTCACAAACCTAATATCTAGCAAAGTCAAGTTTTAGTTCCATAGTACATTAAAACGGCAACGGTTCTGTCTACCATCCATCGGGATATCCAAGGATAGCTTCCCACCTCCGGTTCGTCATGGTTTTCTAGGGAGTCCACCCCTTCTCGCACTTCGAGAAGTTGAGTCCACCAGCACTCAAAATCATTATGCATTCCCATCCCATCATTTTAAAATTCATGAGTCTAGCCACGGGAGAAACTTGTCACGCCACTCATTAACCGCGAGCACGACTATTCAAATAGATTGATTTACTCACACTGTAGTGGATGTACAGTTTACCCGTACTCCGCAACTGCTCATTGAATGAGCTTTCATCCCTTTATTTGGAATGGTCACGATAAAGCTTTTCGATAACTTCGCTTCAGCAGTACCCGCTCCATGAACTTAAATCCTCTTGCACTCTAGCCGTCGTTTCCTAGCAGTGAGAGGAGTTCTGGCGCTCCCGGGGTAAGGGAAAACTTTCACAACATTCTCATTCATTACTCAACACTTAGGTTGCAGCCTTATCTCAATAACCAGAACCACCTCTTCGCTCAAGAACCACTATGCATGAATACTGCCTCCGCTCGGCTATCTACTCCGCTAGGTCTATACCCATTCGAGAAGTACGGTTGTACTGGCTCGTTTCAGGTTATAAGTCTCATGGCTCGGTCCTTAATTGACCAGGGACGGTTCTTGCCTTTACCGAAATCCACCCAAATCCATCCATTCGCCCCAGTCCAAAACATTGGTTTTGTACTTTTTATTTTTCCATCAAAACTATTTTCATCATGATCAAAGCAATTTGGCGCTTATGTCTCCACATGCCGTATTCCAACTACCTTCCCAAAGATAGTTGCCCAAGCACGAAGCTTCTTTGTAAAATCATGAGTATGCATGAATCGAATATAAGCATGGCTAAGCATTTTACCGAAGTTATCCTTCGGTTATATCACATCGAAGGTTATCCTTCCTCTGTTTTTCTTCCCCGCGCTCTCTCCCTTCTCTGTTTTGGCCGGCGGCCAGCGCAAGCGCAAGGATGGCGACCCAGGGGCTTACTGGCGGTGACGGCAACGGCGAGGGATGCGGCGGAGCTCTGTCGCACAGTGGACGACGGCGACGGCTTGCGGCGCACGACGCGACGGCTTGCGGCTTCGGCATGCGACGGCGACAGCAGTGGGGAAGAGCGGGAATGGGAGGGCGAGGCTTGGCGGTTTGGGGAGGATAGGAGAGGGCTTGGTCCCTCTTATAGGCGACCGGAGAGGGAGAAGAGGGGGGGTCCCGCGCGGCGAATGGGACGCGGCGGCGCGGGATGGCGTGGCGGGCGCGGCGAACGAGGGCGTGTGCGAGGACCGTGGGGTCCGGCGCGGGGCGACGCGTGGCGCGCGCGCGAGGCGGGTCCGGCACGGGGCCGAGCGCGGGATCCGGCGCGCGCGCGTGTCGCTCGTGCGGGCGGTGCGCGTTACGGCCGGTATGGCGTCGAGCACGTGGCGCATAATGAACAAGGCCGTTTTCTATTTTTCCCGATTTAATTTTCTAATTTCCCAATTCTATTTCCTTTCACCTCCAAAATTTAAAATAAAATATAGCACACCCAAAATTAAGTTAAAATATATATTTTCCACCTTTTCACCTACTTTTATTATTTTAAAAATATATTTCACATATTTAATTTAATTTAATTCTTTTTCCTAAATTCCGAAAATACAATTTTGATTCAAATAATTTCTAGACTTCATATATATCCTTTAAAATATTTTATTACTCATTTTATTTACTAATTAATATTACTCAACCACCAAAATAATGTTTGATCCCAAATATATATTTTTATAAATCCACAACCCTGTTCCTATTTTATATTAAAATGTCCAACTCTAAACTCCGAAATTTTTCTCCCCAATGGAAATTCAAATCGTTTGGTTTTTCTCAAACATCGAGATGAATCACTCACATATAGATTCAAGCAACAAAGCTGGCAAATAAGAAGCAATAAACACGATGAGAAGCAATGAGCCAAAAGTTTTTGTGAGTTCCGATTTTTAAGTCCCGATTTTAAATTCTCCGATTTTCAGGGTGTTACAGTCAGATGTTGCACGACGTAAGGAAGGACTGCGAAAGTGAAAAGGAGATCTAGAAATTAGAGCATATGTTAGAGGACCACAAAACGTCTTTGTACCCAGGTTGCGAACAGGGACACAAAAAGTTAGGGTACCACACTGAAATTCTTGCACTGGAAAGCCAAAAATGGTGTGAGTGACAAGACATTTGGCGAGTTATTAAAAATTGTAAAGAACATTCTTTAAGAGTAAAATGAATTGCCCGAATCAACGTATGAAACTAAGAAGGTAGTTTGGCCTCTAGGACTGGAAGTATAGAAGATACACGCATGTCTGAATGATTATATCCTTTATCATGGTGAGGAGTACGAGAACCTAAAAGCATGTCCGGTTTCTAAAGCTCTACGACACAAGATTAGATGAGATGATCCAGGCAAAGTTGACGAACAGCCTTGGAAGAAGGGAGTTCCTGCTAAGGTGATATGGTATTTTCCTATAATACCATAGCTCAGGCATTTGTTCAGGAACAAAGAGCATGCTAGAATGATGCGCTGGCACACGGAAGAACGTTAGCAATATTGGATGCTAAGACACACTGCTGATGTGTACCAGTGGCGAAACATCAAAAAAATATTTAAAGACTTCGAAGAGGATGCACGAAATATAAGGTTTGTTTTAAGTATAGATGGCATGAATCCATTTGGAGAGATGAGCAGTGGCCATAGCACTTGGCCCGTTATGATGTGTATCTACAACCTCCCCCCTTGGCTATGCATGAAACAAAAGTATATCATGACGCCGATTATTATTCAAGGCCCAAAGCAGCTTGGTAACGACATTGATGTGTACCTAAACCATTAGTCGAAGATCTGAAACTTCTGTGATAGAAATAAGGTGTCCTCGTATGGGATGATGACAAACAAGAGCAATTTAACCTACGAGCATCGCTGTTCGTAACCATCAACGATTGGCCTGTACTTAGCAACCTATTCGAACAGTCTAACAGGGGGTACAAGGCTTGCACCTACTGTGTGGATGAAACTGAAAGTACGTATCTGAAACATTGTAAGAAGGTTGTGTACACATGCCATCGTCGATTTCTTGTTGCAAGCCACCCCGTCCGGAAGAAAGGCAAATATTTCGAACGATGCGGATGTTGATGGTCGTTATCACCTTAAATCAGACCGTCAATCCCTGCATAAGTGGAACGAACTTGGCATATCAACGTAGCGGTAGGGGTTATAAACTAACCTTTTCCACGAGTGTTGGTAAATTAATGTTTGCAGGTGACTCTTGTATCAAATTGAAGTAAAAAGTGTGCTTTCATGACGATGAACATAACTCCAACCAATCAGCGATCATCACGTCAGCTTCCCACGGATCGGAGGGCCCACAAGTCGGTGAAACTGACTTAAATTGACATCAAACATTCGGGAATCGACCTAAGGGCCCACAAGTCAGTCACAGAAGAAAGTCGGTGGGGAGTGGAGGTAGCCAGGGTTCGGCTGAACCAGCTCGGCCGCCAATCTCCCCCATCATCCACGTGGCGCCCCTACAAACCTCCTCAATGACGGTTAGGTGGGTATGGCGGTTTCTAACCGCCATACAACCGCCATACCAAGCTATAAAACGGGAGCTCATCACTCACTTCAACACATCTCCAGGAAGATCAATGCTTCAATTTCAAAGGTTGTAGTGCTAGCTTTCTAGTACTTAGAAGATAGGTTGGAGAGTGAGGGAAAGCTCTGAAAGGGGTGCCCCAAATGTCGGAGATTTCTCCGAGGGGTAGTTCGGAGGAGTACTGGGAGTACCGGTGCCAACCTTCGGCCTTGTACCTCGACGAATACTTTCTTCAATAAAGTAAGTGTTCGTGTTTACTTTGGTTGTTAAGCATTTACGTTGAGTACTTTACTTTAATTTTGCTTGTGGGATCACCACCCTAATTTGGGTGCTCTATTCTAAGACCCCTGATAAAGACGGGTGTTCATGGCTGAGACTAGAGTAGTATTCAATAGTTTAGACATGGTGTCTAGGCTAGAGATTACCTTTGTTTGCCTCGTACTCCACGGGTGAGAGGTTGGAGGTAGGTGGTGACAGCCCTATCCGTCCTTTGTATTCCTCCACGTTTGGGTATGGCGTAGAGCTGTAGGCCAGAGTCACTTGGCAGACCGAGTGTAAGCCGACGCCCGAAGCAAGCAAGAGAAAAGCTAGAGTAATTTACCTGCTTCTTAGAACCATAACCATAGTAATCCTCTCTATACTATCGCCTACCTAATCTTGGATGTCCTTGGATGATCCTTTCTCTTAGATAGTCCATACCGTTCCTTGGATTCGATATCCTTTGGAATACTCCCTTGGGTGAAGTGCTACAACGGTATTCCGTGCACTTGCGGATTATTCTGTGGTCATAAGAAGTACCAATAGCAGACTTCCGTACTAAGCCAGAACATCGTAACGGAAAAGTCATGTCTCGTATGGTGAAAGATCTGAAAGTAGTATTTGGAAAGGGACTTAGAAGCCAACCTATAGCAAGTGAAGATGGTCACGCGGTGATGTACAAGAAGAAGAAGTCTATTTTTTGCTAGTTACCCTATTGGGAAGTCTTGGACATCCACCACGTAATCGACGTGATGCACCTCTCTAAGAACCTTTGTGTCAACCTGCTGGGCTTCCTAGGTGTATATGAGAAGTCAAAAGATACATTTCAATCACGTAATGATCTCAAGCATTTAGAACAACGTGACGGCCTTCACCAGAAACCAAAAAAGAAAGAAAGCCATTACCTGAGTCCAGCCAGCTACACTCTAAGCAAGGTAGAGAAGGGAAGCCTATCTGAATGTTTGGAGAGCATCAAGGTACCATCTGGATACTCCTTGAATATAAAGAGAATAATAAGCACGAAGGAGAAGAAATTCACAAACCTAAAGTCTCATGACTTCCTTGTGTTGATGACACAACTGCTTCTTGTTGTAATTCGCGATATCCTTCCTGATAATGTCGGGGAACAATAACAAAGCTATGTGCTTTCATGAACATAATTTCGCAGAAGATCATCGATCTAGACAGATTAGAAGCCCTTAAAAATAATGTGGTGCAATGTCTTGTCAGCTTTGAGATGATCTTTCCACCTTCCTTCTCCAATATGACGCATCTTTATTGTCACCCTATCAAAGAGATCCGTATTCTCGGTCCCTTATACCTACACAACATGTTCCCTTTCGAGAGGTACATGGGTGTTCTAAAAAAATATGTTCCTAACCGTTCTCGTCCGGAGGCAAATATCGCCAAGGGGTGTGGAACAGAGGAGGTCATTGAGTTCTACGTAAAATTTATTGAAGACCTTTGTGCAATCGGGGTGCCCTAATCAAGCCATGAAGGAAGACTACGGAAAAAGGGGACTCTTGAAAGGAAGGCAATAATGACTATAGACAACGATTTACTCTGTAAAGCACATTTCATGGTTTTGCAATAATCTTCATTGGTGGCTCCTTACAACGAGGAGCACTTGGCGATTGTTCACTCCAAAAACATCGGTAAGTCCGATGACTAGATTACACGCCATCACATTGATGCTTTCCCCGATTGGCTGCGGCAACATCTCATGGGTAACGAGACGATTGACCAACAATTAGCCTTCTTGGTGAGGGGACCATTTTGCTCGATCACGACATTTCAAGGATATGAAATCAATGGGTATACATTTTACACAAGATCCCAAGACAAATGAGCACGAACTAGAACAATGTTCGTATGATGCCATGAGATATGATGGTACAACTAAGACATATTACGGTGACATCGACGGCATATAGGAACTTGACTATGGAACTCTGAAGGTCCCTCTGTTTTGGTGCCAACAGGTTAGGCTAACTGGTGGAGGCGTAACGATTGATGACAGTGAGATGACAACGGTTAACCTTAACAAGGTTGTATACTCAAACAAACCATTCATCCTAGCCAATGATGTAATGCAAGTTTTTTACATGAAGGACATGTCTAGCAAAGCAAAGAAGGGGAAGGGCCTGACAAGCCAAAGAGCCACGTGGTTCTCCTAGGCAGAAGGAAGAGTCGAGGATAAGACTGACGAAGATTACGATTAGTTTGACTAGCAATCTCTGTTCGCGGTGATGGTTGAGACCTGTTACTCACGCAACGAGCATAGCGAAGGAACATTAGTGAGGAAAAAATACATGAGGTCAATCATCACGCTGTAAATTATGCTTAATGTATTGACCTATGTTGTTGTATGGACGATGTAAATTATTTTGAATGTATTGACGATCCATGTGTAAATTATATATGATTATTACAATTTTAAACTATTTTAATCGGCATATGTTAATTACATATGATTATTAATTTTAAACAATTTTAAATTAGTCATATTTTAATTATATAGGACTATTACAATTTTAAACAATTTTACATCGGGCATATGTGAATTATTTACGATTATCACAATTTAAAATAATTTTAAATCAGTCATATGTTAATTATATATGACTATTACAATTTTAAATGATTTTAAATCGAGCATATGTGTATTATTTATGATTATTAAAATTTAATAATAGTATTAAACTATTTTAAATGTTTTCTCATTAATTTTATGATTTTATTAAATTTAAATGCTTAAAATTAATATTGCCGTTAATGGATTGTTTATTAAATTTTATAAAATTAATGCATTGAACTTAATATTATTTTAAACCTATATTTAATGAAATTAATTTTTTCCGGTTTAATAGATTTTTTAATATTTTGTCCCGGTTGTTAACCCTAGTCGGAAAAATTGGATTGTAAATAGCGAAAAATTATCTTTAGTCTCGGTTAGTGGCAACAACTGGGACTAAAGATAGATTGAAATAATGGAAAATTATCTTTAGTCTAGTTGTTTCCACCAACTCGAACTAAAGATATCTTTAGTCTCGTTTGGTGGCGCCAACCAGGACTAAAGATCTAGGGGTATATATATATATATAGAGAGAGATGGGCTACTGGGTGGCACGCCGCACAGCCCCATCTCGTGTGGCATGGACGAATCTCTAATTTGAAAACTTAAATTGAAAATATGAACCGTTCAAATTGTTCTACATATTAATATCGCCTTGTAGACCAAATTTTATATTTTTTTGAAATTGTTTCCCTAGTAAATAGTAATGTAAAATTTCAAAAAAATCGGTTCAGATATTTGGTATACGAGGTGATACGAGGTGGTTAAAAAAAATCGCCAAGTGCACAAAAATAGTAATGAAATTTTTTGCCTAGTAAATAGTAATGTAAAATCGGATAAAATAGTAAAAAATTTCAAAAATATAAAATTTGGTATACGAGGTGATATTAATATGTAGAACAATTTGAACGGTTCAGATTTTCAATTTGAGTTTTCAAATTAGAGATTCGGCCATGCCACACGGGATGGGGCTGTGCGGCGCGCCACACACTAGCCCAACTCTATATATATATACTAGCAACTCTGCCCGTGCGTTGCAATGGGTGAAGTCGGGCCGTGACGCAGATGGGGATGGGTGGAAGGGCGTAGGCGTGGCTCGAGAGCTCCGAGCAGTGACGGGAGGGAGGGGCGCAGGCGTTGCGTGGGGCACGGCGTGGATGAGGACGGAAGGGAGGGGCGCAGGAGGGAGGGCGCAGGAGGTCTTTTTTTTGCATCCAAGCCCTCCCTTTTTTTCAGCGTTGGGACTACAGGTTAATTTTGTAAACACTCAGGGGATTTTCTGCAAAATTGCCAGGTGGACGAAAATTTTGTGTAGAAACACTACTTGCTTTATATATAGTTATATATATATATATATCTCCTAGGGTGCATCGTCTGCTCCACCAAGATCCAAACACTTAGCCGTTTCTTGTTCTTCTTGCACCGAGCTCTCTGTTTTGCCCTAACTGTCGCCGCCGCCGCCGTCGTCGTCGTCGTCACCACCTCATCGCGCACCGCATTTGAAGGTAACTGATCTTCTCGCCAGCCGATTCTTCGATCTGGGACAATGTCACTTGTCACCGGCTGCCGTTTGATCGTCTCGCCGCCAAATGATCTTCTCTCCACCGCCGTCATCGTCGTCGCCACCATCGCCGTCACACGCTGCACGCCGGCCTTACTAATTAGATTGCTTATGTAAATTATTGCAGATCTATTCACGAACTACTTGTGAATTATTTCTGATTATATTCAATTAATTGGCCCTCATACTTCTATGGAATTTAGTGTGGAAAATCACTTGAAATTTCTATGTTCTTGGCCAAATTTTTTAGAATTTAGTGTGTCAAAATTTATGTGTACTTGATTGTGTTGATTTGATGACTGGGCCATGATTAATCTTGTGAAGATATGTTATATTAGTTTACGAAAAAAATGATTGTGATGACAATGTGATTTGATGACCGGGCATGTTTAATCTCTGTTGCTTGATAAACTACAGTGCAATTTGTAGGCTTTTTGGTATAGATAATTATTGAGTATGTATAGGCTGCTTCTAATGGAAATTAGGCAATAATGTGTTCATAATTTTCAGTAATGAGTTAATGACATTATGTTCTTCACTTAAATTATTGCTTCTAGTTTTGAATAAATTTTTGATTGTTTCCTAAAAATCAGTAATTAGAATGATTTGTATATATGTATGATGTTTTTTTATTTACGAACGAAATAGAACGATAGAACAAACGTGAATGAACGAGACGATAGAATGACTTTCACGACCGAATGAACGTGATGACAGAATGACTGGACGAAGAAACTCGTTTGGTCGTTCGTTCACTCATTACAAGGAGGTAGTGGTTAAGATATTGGCGGAAAACAAATTTCGTCTTGACTCCTATGCAATGGGAGTCAAAAACAAAATTTTGTCTTGACTCCTATGCATCGGGAATTAATACAAACTTTTGTCTTTACTCATATGAATTGGGAATCAAGACAAAATTTGTTCGGTTGTTTTCACCCAATATCCTGAGTCACTATCTCTCACATAACGATGTATGTATGCATTGGGAATTTAGACTTAGGACCATTGTACACGTTTTAACTAAATATTTCTTCCTTGTCAGATTTACTTGGTCCAGCTGCATACCGCCGCTATCGCTCATGCTTAAGTGGTCCCAAGGCCTCCAAGCAAAACTAACAGATGGTAGATCGCATCGATGAACAGATCCTCTACAACGAGATCCCATAGGGGAGCAGCCAATACTCGAATGATGAGTAGGGGAACGAGGATCCCAACCAATACCTTAACGAGGAGGGAAACAAGGAGGGCAACGATGAGGGGAATGAGGCGGACATTGATAGCACACCGACCGTTGGTGAGAAGAGGGCTCACGGACAATACGGTGTCACCAAAAAGATTGAGGGTCGACATATTATAACTGAAGTGGCATAGGACGGTGGACCATGTGCCCCAGCCAACGCTACAAGAAAGTTTGGCGCACACAGCGGTTGCATAGTGAGGGATCACATGCCAATCAGCACGGTATACTAGCACCGAACAAGGACAGGCGGGGATGACCAAAGCTATCTCCTAGATATAGAGAAAGAGATATTGTGGACCACAATGCTCGAGACCTTCACAATCCCTGAAGCAGAAAAGACCAAAGTGAAGGAATGAACACTAAAGAAGATGGCCAAACTTTTTAGGAACTACAAGAAGGAATTGGATAAGAGATTGTTGATGAGAAATTTTTCTCCCACGCTGGCCCGGGAGATCGCTTAACTCCGGTGTGTCCTTCTCACGCCTATGCGTGCGGGCGTGCGCTGGTTTGATCTGTTAACCAACAAGAAAAACAAGAAATATGCGTTAAGTGTTACGTTAGATCCCCACTGGATCGGCTGAGGGAATCCATGAGCATATATTTGCTATCCTAAAATATATTTAAGCCAAGCGACTGGAATGGATCGGCTATACCAAGACAGCATCAGCCGCTTAACCCAAATACAATAAAGGATAATAAATATATGTATTGATAACCTAGCCGATACTGAAAAGCTAACAAGGGATCGACTAATACTCTGATGAATCTTATGAAAAGATATAATTCTTTAAATAGATGCTTAGCCCAGAAATTGGCCGTCGGTTGTTGATGGCAGGCCGATTTCGGCTTATGATGTCCGACAAGAATAGGATCTTAACATAAGAGGCAGTCCTAATACAAATCTAATGATAAATATACTAAAAGAAATATATTAGGGCAGATAAGGCCGGCTGAAACCCTGGCACTGTCTCTTAATCATATAAATATAACCGAACAGATCATTGGAAGTTCTAAAAACGACTTAATAGTTCAACGTTGATGCAGCATTAAGTATAAAAAGAACAACCTGATCTGTTGTAGCTGATTTATACCTCTCGAGATGGTGGATACCACATATAAACCAGCCAACCTTTAGATCTAGCCTTATTGGCTGCGGGTTCTTGAGAGAACTGGCCAATGGCAGGATAGATCTAAACATTGTTCCAATTTATATACGATATATGATAAATAGCACAGTACAAACTCCTGAATCTAATGTGTCATTACGATGGAAGCACTAGAATCAGCAGAACATACCACTAATGACAAGCATTTACCTGGATTTGGGGATCGAAACGATGCAGCCCGTAGCCAAATCAATTGCTCGTCTAAAGAAAAAGGTTGGTGATGCGCCGAAGGTTGTTTGATTGATTGTGTGAATGAATTTTACAGGGGCTCTCAGGTCCTATTTATACCCAAGATAACATTATCTGTACAAACCATGGACTCTATCTAAACTACTATTTAAAACACGACGATATCCCAGGAAGGACCCACGCTGCATTACAATGAACAATTTAAACAAACTCCTAACTTACAGATATAATTGCCGGACTCTATCCATAGATGGAAATATCTTTTAACGCACAAGGTGATAACCGAATCTTCTACTTATCTTCAAACATTTGCACCAGAAACTGTTTTATCTTCTCTGAACCTAGAATCGGCTATCGGCCGCTCTTGTCCGATTCAACCTTAGCCGATTGGCATCATGGCCGATCGCTTCTCAGCCGATGCGGCCTCTGTTTCTCCGTCAAACTAGCCGATCCGATTCAGTTTAACCCTTGCCAGGACTTAGGGATTTAATTACCAAATTTAGGTGTTAACACATGCCCCCAAGTCCGTGATATGAAGTGTTATGGATTTGTTGCCTGTTCAAACTCCCGCTCTTTTTTGACCTAAACCGCTTCGGTTGCCCCAAGTGCCCTTTAAATAGCCCTTCGCTTCGACCGAAACGATTACGCTTTCAAAACCCACTCAAATTCTTTCGCAAGCAAGTTTCCTTCTCCTCTCTCCTCTCCGGCGATTCACCGACGCCCTTCATCACCTCCCGTCGACCTTCGCGGATCAGGACTCATTCTCGTCTCCAACAACTCCGATTGCTTCCAACACCGCCGCCGCGTCAGGCGCCTCCGTCACACCGGCCGCCACCGTCGCTCCAGCTGCCGCCACCGCACCAGCTCCCGCCGCCGCACCGGCCGTCGTCACCATCGAGTACCCCGAGGTATGCCCACCGATTCAAACTCTTTTCTTCAGATTTCCTTTTCCAGCCATGCCTTCTAGCATTGTTGTATTCATCATGCCTTTAGCCATTCTTGATTAGCATTTTTTCCCCTTTCAAACTGTAGCATTTAGCCATTATTGATTAGCATTTTTTCCTCTTTCGAACTGTAGCACCTATCACATCAAGTGGTCATTCCAAGTTTGACCCAGGAAAGGAGGTACTTTCTCGGCCCCATCAACAATACTGACCCAGCCGATGTGATTATAGCCGAAACCAACAGGGTCCCTACAACACCAACAAGCCATCCTTAGCCCACTGGAACGGGACCTTCAAGTCGTGGCCGACCACAGATGTAGCCTGGGTCGAATGGTATAAGAGGGTACGATCGGCCAAGTACGCTCAGTAGGAAGAGACTGGAATAGCTCAGTGCTTGGCCTTGTCCGTCGCCAGCATAGAGAAAGATGAGCCGCTTCTATCGGCTGTGACATACTTTTGGAATGATAGCTTCAACGCCTTCATCTTCCGACAAGGGCCAATGACAGTCACATTAGCCGACGTATACATGATGATCGAACTAGACATCCTGGCATCGGCTAACCCCGGAAACCTGACCGCAAGGGGTAGCACCAATTCAAAACAAAAGCCATCGGCGGATGGAGCGGCTTCATCGCCCAAAACACGAAGGACGGATCAGTCGGCCACAGGGAACATGCCGCGTTTCTCATGATGTGGCTTGAGAAGTTCCTGTTTTGTGGATCGAGCTACGGGCCGACCGCCAACTGGCAGGTCATAGCCGAACTCCTGGCCGATGGGGGCAAGCTTGCGCTGGGGAAATACCTCCTCGGCTCTCTATATCAGATGCTGCATCAGGCCGCCGCGAAGATAGCCGCCAACGCCCCTGTCAACACCGGCGGCCCCTGGTGGTTCTTACAGATCTGGTTGGTGCTGGCGACCCAGAAAATAGCCGGTCGGCTCCCCTTAACTGAGGCTGTGTTCCCAAGATTGGAGCCGATCAAAGACGAAGATGGCAACCAGATTACCACCACCAGATGCATGAGCTACGGAGAAGCAGCGGCTGCTCATGCCGGCTCAAAGCAATCGGCCAACCTGTTGGCTGAATGGTTCATTGATCTGTACGATGGGCTGTCACGCGAGAACCGCGCCTGGTACTTTTACCGGGACTGGAGACTGTTTGAGTTGCCGGCCGATTTCAATTGGGAAGACATCAAATAAGCCGACAACCCAAGGTGCAGGGAGTTGTTCATTGCTGCGCTGTCCCCCTGCTTCCTGCCGATTGAGATCCACCAGGGCCGATCAGTGGCCAAAAGTTATGAATTTTACTACCCAGTGTCGGCTGCGAGACAGTTCGGTCATGGGCAAGTGCCCATCGGCTTCTACTATGCCGACAAGATTGAGACGAGGGGAGTGGTGAGCCAGCATTTGATAATGCATCGGCTGTTGAACATAGCCGGCCCTCCCCTAGGCAGCATCGGCGAGATTACACTGGCACTCAAGAAAAGCGCGGCCTACGACCAATGGTGGACCAAAATAAAACGACACATCTTCCACCAGCGGTCATCTCATTACGTCGATCTCCTCCTGCCCGAAGAGATCCCCTCAGTAAGCTTCAAACTCCAAATGATTTTTCCTTTTTTAACATCGGCCGATGTAGCCGATTAACACTTGCCCTCTGACTTGCAGGAGACCTAGACGGAGCGGCCGACGGTGAGCGACTCCGGGCTCCCCATCGAATACCGTCTAGGTGTTCTGGATGGGGGCGGCCTTGCTCCATCGGCGATCGGCTAGGGAGCACCAAAGCTGGCGTCTTTGCTGCATGGGCAGGTGCGCGAGCCGATCGCCCACAAGAAAAGGGCCGTGTCCCTCGTACAACCATTGGCCACCCGCCCCAAGAAGTCAAGGAGAAGAAACGGCGGCGCCGATAGCCTCCCCTTTCGACCCGATCGTTGCGTAGTTCCTCGACGCCGTCGCCAGCGAGGAGATGCTGGCGGGTGTTGGAGCGGCGGCTGAACCCGAGAGCTCTAGCCACGAATCCGTGAATGCTCCAGCCGATTCCAAGGCCGGTAAGCCTTCATCTCATCAAATTCGGCTTTATGATGATATCACTTGCATTTGACCGAACAATTCTTCCCAGGTCAAGAAATTGGCCGGCTGCACTCTGTGTCACGCACCATCGGTAACCGTCCCTTGCAACTTGATTTATAGACCTTAGCCGACTTGACCACTAACCCTTTCTTTTGCAGCTGCCACGATCTCCGTCGGCTGCCCCCAGGCGTCCAGCGAGCACGTTGTGACTGCCGCGGGCAGCGGCAACGGTGCCGATGAAGAGGCCCCGATGGCTGCAGGCGGCGCACCAGCCGAGCCAGTCGCTCCGACTCTGGTGCCTACGGTAAGCCGACTGAATTTTATGATCAGCTCTGCTAACTCAACATTCTCTAATCATCTTTGTCTTTGCAGAACATAGCCGACCTCCTCAACTTCGACTTGTCAGAGTTCGAGGAGTCCGGCGAGATTGGCGAGGAGGCATTGGTGACGCCGGCCGAGCACCTGAGGGCCACCCTAGCTGACATCGGCAACCGGCTGGAGGCCTCGCTGGACGCGCTGGTGGTCGATAGTGGTTCAATCCGCGCATGCTTCAACGAGATCTAAGGCCAGCTGCCGAAAACTCTAGTCGATGCCATCGTGCCGGCCACCTTCTTGGAAGCCCACCAACTCAAATACGAGCGGGCACGGCAGCGGATAGCCGACCGTCGCGAGAACCAAATACGGTCGGCCACCCTCCCGTCGACCAAGGAGGTCATCGAGAGCCAGAAGGCCGCCTTTGACCGCCTGAAAACTGAGCCGGTGGCCAAGCTCGAGCAGCTCCTCTCACGCCAAGATCAGGTGATGGCCGATCTCGTTCAACTCACGAACGAGATCGACGTCCACAAGGAGTACATTGCCAGCTTGCCAGCCAAAATCGACGCTCAACGTCAAAGTATCAAGGCGGCTGTGGCACATCTCCGGGACCTGGTGAAGGGCATCCGGCCGGTGGCTGGGTCTGAGGCCGACGACGTCAGGGCCATTGAGGAGGTGGATCAGATCAGGCAGACGGCGTTGTCGGCCATAGCCGATTTCTTGAAGCAATGAAGTTTGTAATATTTTAGCGTTATGAACTTTTGTAATATATTTGTTGAACTTTTGTAAGGTGCTTTAACTCTGATCGACTGCTCAAATTGTGTAATCGGCTCTGGCTCTTCTATGATATATTTTTTCAATCTTTTGCAACCATGCTTGTGGATGAGATCGGCTCCGGCCGCATGTATTGTCTTTGTATGACTGTCAACTCTGAATTGTTTATGCTGAAATTGGCCCTAGCCGTCTGTGTTGCGTCACGTTTGCCGATTCCTAAACCACGCCACAACCGTCGATCTTGACACTTGAATTATGGCCGTCGATCCCAATCACTTAAAACGCTTTTATATTAACTGCCGATTGCGAAGCTTAAAAAGTTTCGAATTGGCTCGTGTGTGTATATGCCCCGCAAATTTTGTTGATAGCTTCAGTGTCGACAAAATTGTGAATCCAAGCCATTTGCTTATCACTACTGTCACTATCGGCCAATCGTTAGTCGACGTAGAAAACTTAGGGAAAAATGTTGCATAAAAATTCCTAAAGGTGATGCCTTATTGAAAACAAGACATCGGCTGTCATAAATCGGCTAAGAAACCAGAGCCGAATCATGAGTTGATCCATACACTTGGGTAGTATTTTTTCAGGTATTTTTCATTAAGAGCCCTTCCAAATACTTCTCCATATTACCCTTCTAGCATGTAAGCCCCTTTAGAGACGCATTTGTGGATTTTGAAAGGCCCTTCCCAATTTGGTGACCACTTGCCGAATCTGTTATCCCTAGATCCGATCGACAGTATCAATTTCCAAACGAGTTCGCCTTCCTCGAAAGATTTAGGCACCACTTTTTTATTATAATGTCTAGCAACTCGTTATTTATCCCTTGTAACTTTTTCCAAGGCCCTCATCCTGGATAAAACTAAGTCTTCTGACTCGTCCACCATCAAGTGATAATAACCATCGGTTGTGAGTTGATCCTGTAGCTGAATGCGCCTTGAGCCGACGAAGCTTTCCCATGGTAGCACCGCCTCATGCCCGTAGACCAGCTTGTACGGAGGGACTTGGATTGACCCATGGCATGCCATCCGATACGCCCACAGTGATTCGGATAATCAGTTGTACCATTGTTTGCGGTACTCAGAGATCTTTCTTTTAATCAATTTAATCAAACTTTTATTTGAGGCTTCGCTTCCCCGTTGGCCTGTGCGTAGTACGGCAAAGAATTCAGTAGCTTGATCCCCATGCTGTCGGGAAACTGAACAAACTCATCCGACACGAAGATAGATCCCTGGTCTGTTGTTATCATTTGTGGGACGCCAAATCGGTAGATAATATGTTCTTTGACAAACTCGATTGCGTCCTTAGAATCCACTTTCCTCAGGGGAATCGCCTCCACCCATTTTGTGAAATAATCTGTCGCCACTAGAATAAACTTATGCCCTTTGCTTGAGGCTGGATTGATCTGGCCGATCATATCGATGCCCCATCCCCTGAACGACCAAGGCTTGATAATTGGGTTCATAGACGACGCTGGTGCTCGTTGTATGGCACCAAATTTCTGACAATCCTGGCAACCCTTGTAATATTTAACACAATCCTCCAGCATTGTCGGCCAGAAATATCCTGCTCGGCGAAGTGGCCACTTCATTTTGTGGGCCGATTGATGCGTGCCACAGATCCCTTTATGCACTTCTCCGATGGCCACTTTGGCCTCATCGGCTCCCAAACACTTGAGTAGCACACCGTCAATCGTTCGATAGTACAGATCTTCATCGAGCAAAACATATCTTAACGCCTTGTATCGTAATCTCCTTGTATCCGATTGAGAGGGGTTTTTGAGATAGCTATAAACTTCAAACCTCCAATCGTCGGCTGCAATGGCGGCAACGTCTATCTCAATTTCTTTCAACATCGGCCGATAGCCCGATGCCCCTTGAGCTAAATCATTGGCCTCTTTGTTATGCTCTCTTGGGATATGTTTCAATGTAACTAGCCGAAAATCGTCCATTAATTCCCGGTATTGCTGATAATAGACCATCAGCACATCCGTTTTTGAATCTCATATTATTTCGATGGCGTCGGCTTCAACTTCCTTGAGTAGATGTAATCCTTTAAGGACGGCTTCGTATTCGGCTTGGTTGTTTGTAGCGTTGGGGTTGATAGCGAAAGCAAATTCGAAACTTGCCCCCTGGGTGAAATAATGACTAAGCCGATGCCGCAGCCGTTGATGATAACTGAGCCTTCAAATGTCAAAGTCCAAGGCATAATTTCCACTGAGCCAATCGAATCATTTCTATGCTCCACATTGAAATCGGCTATAGCTTGTCCTTTGACTGCCCTAGGTGCCTGATACCTCAGATCAAATTCTGTTAGCGCAAAAATCCACTTCCCAATTCTTCCTGTTAACACTGGAGCCGATAGCATGTACTTAACTACATCGGCTTTGCAGATTATTATGCACTCTTTGGATAGCAGATAATGTCTTAACTTCATACGTGAAAAATAGAGGCATAGGCATAGCTTCTCCATAGGCGAATACCTTGATTCTGCGTCTAGTAACTGTCGGCTGAGATAGAAGATGGCTTTCTCTTTGCCCTCAACTTCTTGGATTAAAACGGAGCCGATTGACTTGTCATCGGCTGATAGGTACAGCTTAAACGGTATCCCTTTTTGTGGAGGCATTAAAACTGGAGGAGAACTCAGATAATCTTTGATGTTGTCTAAACCCTTTTGCTGCTCTTCCCCCCAAGTGAATGCTTGATCGGCTTTCAGCCGAAGCAGTGGTGTGAACGGCTCCATCTTTTTTGAGAGATTGGCTATGAATCGCCTGATAAAATTGATTTTGCCGATCAAAGATTGGGGTTGTTTCTTGTCCTTCGGAGGCTGAATTGTCTTGATAGCATTTATGCTCCTTGGTGTAACCTCAATTCCTCTTTCATGAACAAGAAACCCCAGGAACTGCCCAGCCGATACGCCGAACGTGCACTTGAGTGGATTCATCTTCAGGCCATATTTCCTCGTCCGCTCTAACATTTGTCTCAGATCGGCTATATGGCCCTCTATCTCCCTGGACTTGACAACCACGTCGTCAATGTAGATCTCTACTAGTGACCCGATCATGTCATGAAAAATGTAATTCATGGCCTGTTGATATGTCGTCCAGCATTCTTCAAGCCGAACGTCATTACCACCCATTCGTACAAGCCGATTGAGCCGGGACACCGAAGAGCGGTCTTGTGGATGTCTTCATTGGCCATAAATATCTGATTATAACCTGCATTGCCGTCCATGAAACTAATAATTTTGTGGCCCGAAGCAGCATCGACAAGCAAATCGGCTATTGACATTGGGTATTCGTCGTTAGGGGTGGCCTTGTTTAGATCTCTGAAATCGATGCACACCCTAAGTTTACCATTTTTCTTCAACACTGGGACAATGCTTGAGACCCACTCGGCATAACGGCAAGGCCTAATGAATTCCGCATCGTATAGCCGAGTGATTTCGGCTTTGATTGCATTGTACATATCGGCCTTCAACCTCCTGGGAGGCTGTTTGAACGGCCGATAGCCTGCCTTAATCGACAGTTGATGGACCACTATTGATAGGCTAAGACCGGGCATCTCGAAGTACTCCCAAGCAAAACAATCTTTATATTCTTTTAACAAATCAATAAGCTGGGATCTATAATGAGGGGATAGATTTTTGCTAATATATGTCAGCCTCGGCTTGTCACCAGAGCCGATGTCAATTTCTTCTAGTTCGTCGGCCAACGTGAAACCTTGCCCGAGCTTGCCATCGTCTTCGTCCGCGGTGTCCATGCCCAAGACGCTTGAGCCCTCCACCATGTCTTGTTCAAAGCAGCAGCTGCGGCTCGTCATCTCCAATTGGCTGTATTGTGGAATTGGACACATTTGGAAAATCGGCTTGCCAGATTTTCCCAGACAAACAATCGATGCCCTTGATTTCCCAAAGCGGCAAATCGGCACTGATGACGCTAACTGACCTGTCAGCTAGTACGATCTCAATCTTCTTGCCATCCCATTGGATCAGGTTCTGATGCATTATAATAGGAATGCAACAATTAGCGTGTATCCAGTCCCTTTCGAGCAGCAGGCTGTAAGACCCCTTCCCGTTGATGACAAACAATGTTGTGGGCACGGTATTATTGCCGATGGTTAGTTCGACGTTCAGACGCCCTTGGTTTCTGATGGGTTTCCGCCAAAGTCTTTGAGCACGATATTGGTCTTTATTAGGTCTTTAGCTTCTTTGCCTAGTTTTCTGAACGTTGCGTAAGGCATGAGGTTGACTGCAGCTCCCCCATTAACTAGCATCTTGGACATCGGCTTGCCGTTGACGAATCCTTTAACGTACAACAGCTTCAAGTGCCGATTTTTGGTCCTCTAGGGTTTATCAAATATAGCTTGGTCCGGTGAGATTGCTAGGTTTACCAAGTTATCTTCAATGTTGTCTGCATCGGCTTCAGGAGCACTAAATTCGGCTGGTAGTATTAACACCATGTTGACCGATGCAGAAACTTTGCTTTTCCCTTTGGCTGCCCTCCTGGCTTGATTGGCTGAACTTTCCTGGGCTTGCTCTTCGTTGGCTGTGGCGGTTTTCTTCCTAGGAACCCATCGCCTTTTGATCTTGCCAGCCGACGGCGCTGATCTTGGATCATGTGCCGAACTTCATCTTCCCTCCCTTCACGCTTGAGTCGTTGAATTCTTCTTTTATGCGTCTTTGTGAAGAGATCGGATGGGCACCATTGGGGATTGGCTGATGCCTCGTCGTCGGCCTCTTCGTCGTCGCGGTTGTTGTCGTTGTTGTTTTCATCGACTAAGAAATCCTGATGGATCGGGCTGAGCCGATCATGGACAGATCGCCGTTTCTGATTTAGCCGCACGGCTCTCAGGATGAACCGGGTTGGGCTTTTAGCCGATGAGTTCTTGTGCTCGTCGTCACGGCGATCGTTGCACGCTGGGCAGTCGTCCAGTGTCGGCAACCTCATGCCAGATTCCCAGCAATACCTGAAAAAATCACAATGCCAATGCGGATCGGCACTGTTGCGGTTTACCTTGTATCGGCGGCTTTGGGTCTCCAGCTCACGCCGACGAGGTGCTTCATCGCGAGCTGCTTCCCGCCTAGACTAGTGACGAGGACGGCGTCGGCTGTCATCACAGACTGGCCGTCGGTCAGCTGGTCCGATAACGGGACGCACCATATTGATTGGTGCAACATGATGTCTAGTCGGCTCGTCTTCTGCCTTTGCCCCGATTGATATGTTGACTAAGCCGTGCGCCATTCTGTTCTGTCGATCGGCTCACCTAGGGCTGGCTTGAACTGTGTTACCGGGAACGGGTTACCGTCTACCTTCATTGGCCGATTTGAATCGGCAAACTTTAATTTCCCAGCTTCAATTGCCGATTGGATTTGCTGCCTAAAGATTTTGCAATCGTTAGTGGCATGGGATGTGGAGTTTTGCCACATGCAATATTTCTTCTTCTTTAATTCCTCGCGACGGGATCATGTGATTTTCGGGAAGCTGAATCTGTTTCTCCTTGAGCAGTAAGTAAAAATCCTGTCGGCCTTGGTGATGTCGAAGACATATCTCTCTTCTTTGGCCGTCTTCAGTAGCCATTGGCAGACGATGACCTTTTTGTTCTTTGCCCATTCGGCTGCTGCCACTTCTGCGTCATCATCGTCAAAATCGTAGTCTGATTCAACGACGACTTGAGTTATGTTTTTGACGGCCTTCCTGGTGTCTTGGAATCGCTGCTCGTGGGCCGTCACCTTTTGTGCCAAGTGGGCTAGGCTATCGAAGTCCTGCGTAGAGAATCACTCTCAGATCGATGCGATCCAAGCCGTGAAAGGCCAAATCGGTCAACTGAGCGTCCGATAGCACCAAGCTGTAGCATCGGTTCCTCATCTCTCTGAAGCGTTGGATGTATTCTTGAACCGATTCGTTGTGCTTTTGCCTGATACTGGTGAGATCTGACAACTTCATTTCGTGGTTGCCGGAGTAGAAGTAGCTGTGAAACTACTTTTCAAGATCGGCCCAACTCTAAATTGAGTTGTAAGGCAATGAGGAGAACTAGGTAAAAGCCGATCCTGAAAGGGACAGAGGGAACAAACGGACTCTCAAGGCGTCTGTAGCCGATGCTTCGCCACACTGCGCCAATAATCGACTAACATGTTCGTAGGTTGATACGTTGTCTTGCCCTGAGAACTTTGAGAAATCTGGGATCTTGTATCGGTTGGGCAACGGAATCCGCTCAAAATGCTCTGGGTAGGGATACCGATACATGTTCCCCAAGTCCTTTGGCTTGAGGCCGAATTGATCGCGCATGATATCTGCAATCAGATCGGCCCAAGTCCGGTTGTCCTGCTGTATCGGCTCATATGGGTCATATGGCGCTGGTGCTTGTCGATACAGCGGTGGCAGCGTCTGAGGCCTGTAGTGATGATCTTGGCGGCCTCCTTGATACTGGTCGTGGAATGGATGATCAGCAGGTGGCGGCCGATGCGCCGGTGGAGGCGTTGGTGGTCTCGGGAATAGCTGTCGGCCACCGGTGTTGTACCGTCTGTCCAGGTCAATTTGGGGAATCGGCTCTAACTGCTGATTATCGTTGAACATGTTAGCAATCTGATCCTGGGGCAGCGGTTGCTGTTGGTTCAGCATAGTAATCACTGGCCTTGTAGCCGATTCAGTTGGATTCGGCCGGTCGAGGACCCCTCCTGGCCGCCCTGGTTGTGCTAGTGGTGGGAGCGGCCGATTCTAGGTGACCAACGTCCTGTAACCAGGAAACTGGCCGTCTGTGAAGTACGTAGACCCCCGTTGGAGCTAGTCGACTATCTTGGCGTCGACCACGGTAGCGATCATGTTGTTGAGAGTGTTGACCAGGATGCTAGTTTGGTTGACCATCGCATGGTGAACGGCCGAATCAATTCGGTCTTGCAAGGTATGCAGGGCCGAATCGTCTTGTTCCTGAATCGGCTCGTCCATCTTCTGCTTGCCCTTTGACCCACTAGAGGAGGATGCCTTGATCTCATCCATGCTGAATATATACTTTTGATGCACAACCCCGGATCTTGTTTGGGTGAAAGATTGCAAGTAGTTGGCCTGGAGTGTTAGTGATATGCCCTAGAGGCAACATGGAGATGTTGGATATCACACTCAATGTTTATGTATTTATGAATAAGTGTTATTTAGTTCCATGAAATAGAAATATTGTATTGATCAATAAGTATGTGACTTATTTATGAGACTCTATATGTATGAATCTATTTCTAAACGATCCCTGATCATACGTCATATTGTTGGAACAAATATGGTTCTAAGATCGGCATGTTTATTGATTGATGATAATGTCTCATAGATCATGGGTATGGAGATACCAAATCAATAAACATGGACATATGTGTTGGAGAACACATTGTTGGATAGACCCACCATGAGACACTACAGGAATTAATGTGCCATTAGTTGGTCTCAGGTAGTGTTGGTACAAAGTCCTTAGACCTGAGATCACCATGGATTCCAACATGCGTAGTAGCCTACTTTGGGACTACCAAACGCTATTTCGTAACTGGGTAGTTACAAAGGTAGTTTTCGGGTTTGCTATGAAACATGGAGTGGGATGTGAGTGATCAAGATGGAATTTGCCCCTCCTTTGCAGACATATCTCTGGGCCCCTCGAGGTAATGGATTATGGAAATGCATGGCCATGCTAAGTTGATTGAGGAGTCAATCAACAGACAGATAATCCAATACGGTTCGAGTGAATGGTTAAGCTATTGAAGGGATGGCACACATCTTGCCTATAGCTTAATTGGTATCGTGAGGCAAAGGGATTTGTGTACACATTACAGGTTCAGAGCTGATATTATATTCTTGTATACTATGGTGTCAATATGTGCTGCTAGGCACCGCTGTTGACAGGTCGGCTAAGTTGGACTCGAGCCGACTGTCGGCTAAGTTAGACTATAGCCGAAACCGAGTATACCTGAACCTACAGGGTCGCACGCTTAAGGGGATAAGAACAGGCATTCGAGTTGGACTCGGATACGGCTCGATCGGATAGGGATCCGATCGGATAGAGTCCTATAGGCTTACGACGTATGGGCGGCCAACTCTGTGAGATTCGGATAGGATCCGACTCAAAATAGAGTCCTGATCGGCCACTAGTCCCAGTCGGCCAACTCTATATAAAGGAGGGAGGGGTGGAGAGCTACGGCACGTCAATTGCATCGCATTGAACCGAATCCGCAACAGAAGTCGCCGAGATCAATCTCCACGGAAACCCTCCCCACTTTCGAGCCAAACCCTAGCCTTGCATCGCGTGCTAGCACACGGGTGTTTGGCGTTCTGTCCCCGGACGTGTGGATACCGGTAGAGGCGCTGCTACGTTGCGCGCTGTTCATCGGTTGTGGCACTTCGGAGCAAGACGGCTGCGACAGATCGGCTGCGATCGGGCACAGCGGAGCGAGGCGTGAGAACACGGCCGGACGACTCTAATCGGCTAATTGGTGAATCGGCTGTCCCCAGGAATCGGCTATCGGCTTGTGGGAATCGGCTGTCATCGGCCAGCACAGTTCCAGATCGGATTGCCCTGATTGGCTATTCCGCTGCACTCTACTCCAATCGGTAACGATCTATCGGCCCTTACTTGCAAGTGTTCCTGGTTTGCGCGGTTATAAGTTTTTTGTTTTCGGCTAGCGTAGCCTCCGCATAACCCTTCATGGAGTTCTTCCACCATCTTCTTATAATCGGTCTGCTGCTCAGCCGATAACTGCTCCATCTTCACAGGCACTATGTTATCCTGGGAAACATTGGGGCTCTTGGAGTCGACCATCTTGCCAGCTAAGTCGATGCATCCCAGTCGAGCCGACAGAGAAAGTCCCACTAGGCGTGCCCAGAAGCGTGTTATGAGAAATTTCTCTCACGCGCTGGCCTGGGAGATCTGCTTAACTCCAGTGCAGGTCCTTCTCGGCTGCCTGTGCTGTGCAGGGCGTGCTAGTTGGTTTGATCTTTTAACCAACAAGAAAAACAACAAATATGCGTTAAGTCTTAGGTTAGATCCCCACTGGACCGGCTGAGGGAATCCATGAGCATATATTTGCTATCCTAAAATATATTTAAGCCAAGCGATCGGAATGGATCGGCTATACGAGACAAAGATCGCCCGCTTAACCCAAATACAAGAAAGGATAATAAATATACGTATTGATAACCTAGCCGATAATAGAAAGTGTCGAAACTCGGTTTCGGCAATAGAAAATTGGGGGTGCAGTCAAGATCGCCAAGCTCGATGGGTTAGGTGGAAAACAAGGTTTAGATAGGTTCAGGCCCTCGCGTGAGGTAATACCCTACTCCTGTTTTGGGGATTCGATCCGCCGAGTGTTTATTGATCTCAAGATCTGTAACTCAGAAAACTCATATGTCTGATCTAAAGCTGATATCTCATATCCCTCAAGGGACGCCCCTTACCCCCTTATAATGTCTTGGGAAGCGGGCTTACAAGTCGGAAACCCTATCTTACTCTAAGTCGCTTTCCTCAATCTTACCAAACTGTGACTATGAGCAGTTACCTTATCTAATCGGCAACGTAACACCCAAGTCATAGGTGGTTTACATATTTGGCAGGCGCAACCTATCGCTATCTCCAGTCGGGTAAGCTTGCCATGTGGATACCCGATTGCCATAATCCCCACAGTAGCCCCCGAGCCCTTTGCAGTCGACGAGATAACTCAGCTTCGAACCAAGATAGTACACAGCCAAACAACTCTTTGGCCGAGTGCTTCTGGCGCCGAGTGATTCCATCACCTCTGCCTGAATCTCCCGAGTGGCTCCAAAGACTGTGAAGGGCTGGAAAATATCCAAAAAATTCTCAAAAAATAAATATCTAGGTGCATCTCCTGATGCACCTAATTAGGTGTAGCCCCCGACTATGTGGTTTGTCAAAAACAGACTAAACATATAGTCGAGAACTGTAAAAAATCATTTTCATATAAACGCCTAGCTCATGCTAAAGCAATCATAAGAAATTTCATCACTCGGCAAGCTCGTGCTTGTCCGAGCAAATTTGCTCGAGTCATCTCAAAACAAATTGCACAATCGACCCTCATGATAAAAAGCACTCGGAAAGCTCTCGCTCATTCAAGTGGATTTGCCCGAGTCATCTCGGAACAAATATTTTAATCATCCCTCATGAGTAAACAAGTTTTTCAGTCATCTGAAAAATACGACCAAAATATTAAATAGCTCCTGCCATAATATTGGTCTTAATCTAAAAAGATCTTCACCAAGGTGGAAAAATAGGATTGATATAATCATTTAATCAAATGCTTAAAAACCAAACAGTTCCTGTCATCAAGCAGCCATGAAAAGCTTCACTGTCTGTCACCTTTCAAATTGCATCCTGCCTACTTCTCATAAAGTTGTACAAACCGCGATATGAAAGGATTTCAAAAGGTACAGGGCACTCAGACACGCGCATATTGCCAGGGCAAATCTGCTTAAGTCCATCCACTTAAGTCCCTAAGGACACGCGTCAAGTCACACCTTAGATGGGCCGCATGTCTCTCATGGGCTCGGCCCAATCACGAGAAAACCTAGCGAAACCCTCAAATCTCTTACAAAGCCTCGAGGTCATCCCCACCACTTCGTCTTCCCAGAAAAAAATTCCCCACTCGCAACACTGTTCATCAGCTTGCAGCGGAGAACCCTAAGCTCTTGCGCGTACCCAATCCACCAATCTAGAAGCTCACGCTTCGTCACCAGCCAGCCTTCGCATCCTCCTTTACATGTCCCCATCTCAAATCCCAATCTTCCAAGCCAGATCCACTTCCCCGCAAACCACATTCATGGCGGGATAGAAGAAGATCCCTTTTGAGCAGTGGGCTACCTCGGATGTCAGGGAGTCCACCCTCAAGGAGATGGTGAAACACGGAGTCCTTCCTCCTAATGAAATCGTGGGCTGGCATCCGGCGGCCGATGAGGAGTTCCCCACTCCAAACACCGGTGAGCTCGTTGTTTTCACTTCCTTCTTTTTTTGCGGTTTCAGCCTCCCCACCTCTGAGTTCTTTAGGGGGCTTCTTGACTACTATGGCCTTCAGCTTTATCATTTGAACCCAAACTCCATGCTCCATATAGCCCTTTTCATCCATGTGTGCGAAGCTTTCCTTGGCATCCTTCCCCAATTTCAATTCTTCCAGCGTGTGTTCTACTTTAAGCCGCATCCAAATAAGGACCAGCCCTGCGTCGTCCGTGGGGGGGCTTCCAACTCCGCGGATCCCTCCGCAAGGAGTATTTTTCTCTCCCTTTGAAATCTTCTAACAAGGGCTGGCATGCGAGCTGGTTCTACATCAACAATCTTGAACTGAGCCTACCAAACTTCGTTGGCCTTCCCCACGTGCCCAGGCCTAACTGGAGTACAGTGCCAGTAGCCCAAGACTAGGACGAAGCTAACAAGTTGCTAGCGAAGATCTTGGAAATGAAGCAAAAAGGTCTTCGGGCAAGCGAGATCACTCGACACTTCATCGGAGTCGACCGCACCGATAAAGGAGCGATCCAAGCCAGCCTTTGAGTACGAGGGCGAGAGGGACCCCAATCGGGAAGACCGCGACTCCCTCAGCTTTGAAATCTTGAAGATTCGCATGTACAAGGTCTTCTTGACTGGGATTGCAATCGAACGCAGCCTGATGCTGCCAGTCCTCCCGTACAGTCTATATCGCCCTCCTCCTCCGGTAAGCTAACTCAACTCCTTCATTGCCTTTTAATCTTGATGTCACACTTCTCAGTGTTCTAAGAATCTTTCTTGCAGGAAAATGCCTCCATCATCTCGAAGCCATATAAAATTCATCATGAGGATGTGCCGGCTCGGCCTGCTAAGAAGCCAGCCGGTAGCGTGAAGGTCCAGAGCGATCCAGCCGGGAAGAGGGCGGCCCCGAGTGAAGACATCAGTAAGCGAGCGAGCAAGAGGCGGCTAGTCATTGATGACTCGAACGACGATGTCCCAGCCCCTCAAGGGAAGCAGCCCTAAGGAGAGAGATAGTCGCACTCCGGGAGGATAACCTCGACCTCTGGCGTTCAATCGGGAGTAAGCTTAATCCTCTCGATCTCCTTATGTCTTCGATTGTAGTCTGTGCTAATCTTGGTCGTTGATAACTTTTCTTGTTGCAGAGAACTCGTCGGAGGACCACTTGCTTCAGGCCCAACTGGAAGAAACCAACATCACCAAGGCCGAGCTGGAGACCGAGTTTGAAGGTGAGTTCTTTCAACGCCGCGTCTTTTGCTTCACTTCATCTTCGGGTATTTTGTGTGATCATGTATCTTTGGCAGCTTACAAGATCAAGACCCGAGCTCAGTACGACGTCTTCATTGAGAGGGTCAAAAAGGCTGAGAGCATTAGGGAGGATGTTGCTAACGCGGTGACGCCGGTGTTGTTGTCGCTGTTCCATTACGGACTTGGGACCAGCTCGTTGGACCGAGTTGAGATCTTTGACAAACTCCGGAGGGCCCCTGATCAATATCTGGCAAACATTTCTGAAGCAGCCGTCATGGGAGCGGGCTTCGCCCTTGCGCAGACCAAGTCGCTCTACCCCCGGGTAGATGTTGATTCAATCGGGGAAGGGTTCGCCAATGGTACTTCAGACGAGTAGGCCCTGGACTTGATTAGTGAGGCACAGGAATCGGCCAAAAAGGTGGCCGCCGATGTAGTGAACCACCTTCGACCTTGATTGTATTGCGGACATTGTATGCAACTTTCTGATATAGACTTGTAAATATTCAGCTTATTTATGTTCATGCCTTGATCCGTGTTTTTATGTAAAATTTCTTATGTAATTTTTGTCCGACTGTCACCAAGCCTAGGCTTGATTAGGTCATCAAAAAATTGTCAGTCCTTATACGTTGAACTCGAATCAAAGAATATTAAACAATGATAAACCGAATATGCATAAGTTGCTAAAGAAAACTATGCTTTATTGACATATGTACAGCCCCCGACTGGTAACTCAAGAAGTCATCTTGCTTGAGTTTGGCAGTCAAGAAGAGCATGAAACTTAAGGCGATTTAAGCGTAGTATCGTCGAAGATGTTCGATGTTCCAGGAGTTCTCCACCATGGATCCGTCTTCACGTTTTAGTCGGTATGCACCTGACCGAGTCACCTCAGCGATTATATATGGTCCTTCCCATAAGGGAGATAACTTGCGATGGTCCTCGGTGGTCTGAATCTTACATAGAACCAGATCGCCAACGATAAAAGCTCGTGCTTGAATGTTGCGACTGTGGTATCGTCTGAGCCCTTGAAGATATTTTGCCGACTGGATGAGGGCTGCCGCACGGGCCTCTTCCAGTCGGGTGAGGTCATCCACTCGGTCTGGGTCGTAGCGTTCGTCGTTGAAGCTGTGGACTCGGAGAGATTCGTACTCCATCTCGTTTGGCAACATGGCCTCTGCGCCATAGACCAAAAAGAAAGGAGTTTGGCCGATAGCCCGACTGGGCGTAGTCCGCAGAGACCATGGAACCGAGGGGAGCTCTTGAACCCACTTGCCGGCATAAGGACTTAGGCGATCAAACACTCGGGCCTTGATGCCTTGAAGGACAATGTCGTTGGCGCGCTCAACCTGTCCATTGCTTTTGGGGTGCGCGACCGATGCATAGCAGATTTTTATGCCGAAATCTTCACAGGAATCCTTGAAAATGCCTCCAGTGAATTGAGTCCCATTGTCAGTTATTATTCTGTTTGGGACGCCGAACCGGTGCACGATGTTGAGGATGAAGTCTCGTGCCTTGTCAGCGGTGATTGTAGCAACCGGCTTAGCCTCGATCCAATTGGAAAATTTGTCAACTGCGATGATTAAGTGTGTGAATCCTCCTGGAGCCTTTTTGAAAGGGCCGACCATGTCTAAGCCCCATACCGCAAACGGCCAGGATAATGGAATTGTTGTAGCTCTTAGGCTGGGACATGGCTCTGCTGGGCGAAGAACTGGCAACCTTCACATGTTCGTACCACTTTGTCAGCGTCGGAGACCGTCGTGAGCCAGAAGAAACCTTGTCTGTAGGCTTTGCCCACCAAGGTGTGTGCTGCCGCGTGGCTTCCGCATATGCCCGAGTGGATATCTTGGAGTAGCTGTCGTCCTTCCTCAGGTGTGATGCATCTCATCAGGACTCCAGAGGGACTTCTCTTGTATAAATCAGAATTGACCATGACATAAGCCTGACAACGACGTCGAACACGTTCTGCCTCATCCCTGTCTTCCGGCAGCTCTTGCTGAGTTAAAAATTTGATGAGTGGTGCCCTCCAGTCGGCGTCGATCTGCGCGGCTTCGTTTGCAGCTCGCTTGTTGGGAGTTGGTTTGGCTGCAAATGTTGGTTCGTAGAGGTGTTCTACAAAAACGTCTGTTGGAGCGGCTTCTCGCTTGGACCCGAACTGCGCCAACTCGTCAGCTGCCTCATTATAATGTCTTAGGACATGGGATAGTTCCAGTCCATCAAACCTGTCTTCAAGTTCGCGAACTTCTTGCCGGTAGGCCTCCATGGTGTCGTTTAGATAGGACCAGTCCTTCATCACTTGGTTCACAACCAGCTGGGAATCGCCTTTCACGACGAGCCGACGTATCCCGAGTGAAACTACGAGCCGCAGTCCATGTAGCAGGGCTTCATACTCGGCGACATTGTGTGAGGCGGTGAAGTGAAGGTGGAGAACATATCTTAGCCATTCCCCAGTCGGGGAGATCAGCACGACTCCTGCTCCCAAGCCGGTGATCCTCTTGGATCCGTCGAAGTGCATGGTCCAGTATTAAAGGTCTTCCCGAGGTACGTCTTCTTGCTGTTCGGTCCACTCGGCCAATAAATCTGCCAGGGCTTGTGACTTCACAGACGTCCTCGCCTTGAAAGTTAAGTCCAGCGGCATCAGTTCCATGGCCCACTTCACGATGCGCCCAGTCGCCTCCCGGTTGTGGATGACATCGCCGAGTGGGAAGGAAGTGATGACGGTGACTGAGTGACCCTGAAAGTAGTGTGCCAATTTCCTCACGGTTATCAGAACACCGTATAGCAGTTTTTGTACCTGAGGGTAGCGGATTTTGGCTCCTGCTAACACTTCGCCAACGAAGTAGATTGGCCTTTGGATTTTCTGGACTCGTCCTTCTTCTTCGCGCTCGACCACAAGAACCGTACTGACCACTTGGTGAGTGGCTGAGACGTACAGTAGCAGGGGCTCCTGTGGTTGAGGTGAGGCTAGGATGGGCGGCGTTGTGAGGAATTCTTTAAAATCTTCAAATGCCTTATGGGCTTCCGGAATCCACTGGAAGTCGTCCGTTTTCTTTAGCAACTTGAGGAAAGGCATGCCTCTTTCGCCGAGTCAAGAGATGAATCGGCTTAGCGCCGCCATGCAGCCGGTGAGCTTCTGGACATCCTTCTAGTTACTCGGGGGCTTCATGCTCAGGATAGCATTGATTTTTTCTGGATTGGCTTCAATGCCACGATGTGACACCATGAAGCCGAGCAGTTTGCCTGATGGCACACCGAACGTGCACTTCTCCGGGTTCAACTTCATTCTGAAGGCCCGAATGTTCGCGAAGGTTTCTTCTAGGTTGGCAATCAGGTCTTCTTTCTGCTTGTTCTTGATGACGACATCGTCGACGTAAGCTTGCACATTTTTCCCAATCTACGCCTGAAAACATCTCTGGATCATGCGTTGGTATGTGGCCCCGGCGTTCTTCAGGCCGAAAGGCATCGTGATGTAGCAGTAGGCCCCAAACGGCATGATGAATGATGTTTTTAGACAGTTGGATTCCTTCAAGTTGGTTTGGTGGTAGCCCGAGTAACAGTCCAAAAAGCTTAAGAGTTGGCAGCCGGCTGTTGAGTCCATGACTTGGTCGACGCACATGCGCCATTGCCTCGTCTTCTTTCGGAGCAAAACCGGGTTAGCCAACCAGTCGGGATGTAGGACTTCCTTGATAAAACCAGCGGCTAAGAGCTTTGCGAGTTCTTCCTTGATGGCATCTTTTCGATCCTGAGCGAACCTATGCAATCGTTGTTTGATCAGTTTTGCGTCATCTTTGACGTGCAAAGAGTGCTCGATCACCTCCCTAGGAATTCCAGGCATATCAGATGGTTTTCAAGCAAAAACATCTTTATTATTTTGGAGGAAGGTGACGAGCGCGCTTTCCTATTTAGGATCTAGTTCGGCGCTGATTACGGTTTTGAGGGATCCGATGGATCAAGGGAGATTTTCTTAGTTTTGGCGTCGCCTTGTCCCGATTTGGCTATCTTCTTCACGGGGATTTCACCCTCTGCCGAAGTTGATGCGGCCAATCGGATTTCTTCCTGGCCACGCGATCTCTCACGAGATTGGGCCATGTCGCAGCTTTCCTTGTCATAGGTGAGGGCTTGCTTTACGTCACTGCGCAAGGTGATGACACCGTTTGGACCCGGCATCTTCATGCAAAGGTAGGTGTAATGGGGTATCGCCATGAACTTGGCGAGTGCGGGCCTTCCGATGATCGCGTGGTAAGCCATCTCGAAGTCGGCCACCTCGAAAGTGATATTCTCTGTCCGGAAATTCTCTCGAACTCCGAAGGTGACTGGAAGGGCGATGTGCCCGAGTGGCGTAGATGACAGCCCCGGGATAACTCCATGGAAGGGGGCTGAGCTTGCCTTCAGTTCAGCTCTCGGGATCTGCATCTCGTCCAAGGTCTTGGTGAACAAAATATTAAGGGCGCTGCCCCCATCGATGAGGACGCGCTTGAGCTTGTTGTTGCGGACCACCGGGTCCAACACCAGTGGATAGCGCCCCGGGTAGACCACTCGGTCAGGATGGTTCGAGCGGTCAAAAGTGATGGCCACCTCCGACCATCGTAGGTACTATGGGACCTCGAGTTGCACCGCGTTGACCTCGCGGTCAGTTAGCTTCTGTTTTTTCTTGGATTCATAGGCTTGCGGCCCCCCGAAGATGTGATTCAGCTCGCCCACGGGGTCTTGAAAAGGCGCTGCGTATCCATCCGGGTTGTTCTTCTTGGTGCCCGATGGGCCGACTTCATCAGTCGGCTTCTTGTTGAGCTGTGCTGCATATTGCTCGGTGAACTGTTTATAAATAAAGCAGTCCTTAGCCGCGTGGTTGTGGTTGGGATGATGCGTGCACTGAGCGTTCATGATAACGTCGTAGGCAGCGACTCGGGGACGACGTTGGGAGTTAGACGTCATGGCAACTAGGTCTTCAGGTCGACGCTTGCGGTGCTTCTGGGCCTGGTTGTTGTTGCCATTATCCTTCTTAGGATGGCGGCTTTCTCCTGATTGGTTATCGTCCCTCCTGTCGGGCCGGTCTTGGCATGCTGCTTTAATCGCGTCGCTGGACTTGGCGTACGAGTTTGCCATCTCGAACATCTACTTCACCGTCTTCGGTGGCTTGCGCCCGAATTTCCCGATCAACAGCTCATCACGGACTCCCTTCTGGAAGGCAGCGATGATGATGTCGTCGGTGATGTTGGGGATTTTGTTGCGCTTTTCGAAGAAGCGCCGGATGTAGTCCTTCAGAGGTTCGTCCGGCTTCTGGATGACGTTATAAAGGTTGAAGTGGGTTCCAGGTCTCCCGAAGGTGCCTGGAAGTTTGCAATGAAGTGGTCCCTCAACTCACTCCACGAGCCGATCGAGCCTCTTGGCAAGCTCGTGAGCCAGTTCCTGGCCGAGTTAGCGAGGGCAACAGGCAGGTAATTGGCCATGGCCTTGTTGTCACCTCCTACCGCTCGGATGGCGAGGGTGTACACGGTTAGCCATGACTCGGGATCGGTCTTCCCATCGTACTTCTCGATTCCAGTCGGCTTGAAACCGTTCGGCCAATGTACTCGGCGAAGATCCCGAGTGAAGGCGGGTACTCCATCGTCGTTGCTGTCGGGTGATCCCCTTCGATCTTCCCGGGAGCGCTGATCTCGTTCTTGATAACGCCGGTCAAGGACTTCCCGTAGATCACTCGGCGGAGTCCTTGGCAGGCTGCTTCGGTAGTCGGAGTCGTTGCTGCGGCAGACCCGATGGTGGACGGGTGGACGTCCGTGCCGCTTTTTACGGGAGTCAGCCGATTGCTCCTGATTCTTGCGTGTGGTCTCATGGCAAAGGTCTCTTGACCTAGTAGCCGTCCTGTTTGGCTCGAGCCTTTTCTAATCCCTTGACCTCAGTGGCGGGAGTCGGCAATAAGGCCATGGCCAATTACCTGCCTGTTGCCCTCGCTAACTCGGCCAGGAACTGGCTCACGAGCTTGCCAAGAGGCTCGATCGGCCAGGAACTGTCGAAACTCGGTTTCGGCAATAGAAAATTGGGGGTGCAGTCAAGATCGCCAAGCTCGATGGGTTAGGTGGAAAACAAGGTTTAGACAGGTTCAGGCCCTCTCGTGAGCTAATACCCTACTCCTGTTTCGGGGATTCGATCTGCCGAGTGTTTATTGATCTCAAGATCTATAACTCAGAAAACTCATATGTCTGATCTAAAGCTGATATCTCATATCCCTCAAGGGACGCCCCTTACCCCCTTATATAGTGTTGGGAGGCGGGCTTACAAGTCGAAAACCCTATCTTACTCTAAGTCGGTTTCCTCAATCTTACCAAACCGTGACTATGAGCCGTTGCCTTATATAATCGGCAACGTAACACCCAAGTCATAGGTGGTTTACATATTTGGCAGGCGTAACCTATCCCTATCTTCAGTCAGATAAGCTTGCCATGTGGATACCCGATTGCCATAATCTCCACAGTAGTCCCTGAGCCCTTTGCAGTCGACGAGATAACTCAGCTTCGAACCAAGATAGTACACAGCCAAACAACTCTTTGGCCGAGTGCTTCTAGCGCCGAGTGATTCCATCACCACTGCCTGAATCTCCCGAGTGGCTCCAAAGACTGTGAAGGGCTGGAAAATATCCAAAAAATTATCAAAAATAAATATCTAGGTGCATCAAGATGCACCTAATTAGGTGTAGCCCCTAACTATGTGGTTAGTCAAAAACAGACAAAACATATAGTCAAGAACTATAAAAAATCATTTTCATATAAACGCCTAGCTCAAGCTAAAGCAATCATAAAAAATCTCATCACTCGATAAGCTCATGCTCGTCCGAGGGAATTTTCCCGAGTCATCTCAGAACAAATAATTCAATCAACCCTCTTGGATGAAAAGCACTCGGTAAGCTCACGCTTATCCGAGTGGATTTATCCAAGTCATCTCGGAACAATTATTTTAATCATCCCTTATGGGTAAAAAAGTTTTTCAGTCATCTGAAAAATACGACCAAAATATTAAATAGCCCCTGCCATAATATTGGTCTCAATCTAAAAAGTCTTCACCAAGGTGGAAAAACAAGATTGATATAATCATCTAATCAAATGCTTAAAATCAAACAGTCCCTGTCATCAAGGCATCCATGAAAAGCTTCACTCTTTGTCACCTTTCAAATTGCATCGTGCCAACTTCTCATGAAGTTGTGCAAACCGCGGTATGAAAGGATTTCCAAAGGTACGGGGCACTCGGACACGCGCGTATTGCCAAAGCAAATCTGCTTAAGTTCATCCACGTAAGTCCCTAAGGACACGTGTCAGGCCACACGTTAGCTGGGCAGCAAGTATCTCATGGGCTCGGCCCAATTGCGAGAAAACCTAGCGCAACCCTCAAATCTCTTACAAAGCCTCGAGGTCATCCCCGCCACTTCGTCTTTCTAGAAAAAAATCCCCAATCGCAACACTGTTCATCAGCTTGCAGCGGAGAGCCCTAAGCTCTCGCGCGCACCCAATCCACCGATCCAGAAGCTCTTGCTTCGTCACCAGCTAGCCTCCGCGTCCATCTTCACAGATCCCCAGCCCAAATCATGATCCTTCAAGCCAGATCCACTCCCCAAAAACCACACTCATGGCAGGAGAGAAGAAGATCCCTTTCGAGCAATGGGCTACCTCGGATGTCTGGGAATCCACCCTCAAGGAGATGGTGAAACACGGAGTCCTTCCTCCTAAGGAGATCGTGAGCTAGCGTTCGGCGGCCGGTGAGGAGTTCCCCACTCCGAACACCGGTGAGCTCGTTGTCTTCAGTTCTTTTTTCTATTGCGGTTTCAGCCTCCCTACCTTTGAGTTCTTTAGGGGGCTTCTTGACTACTATGGTCTTCAGCTTTATCATTTGAACCCAAACCCCATGCTCCACATAGCCCTTTTCATCCATGTATGCGAAGCTTTCCTTGGCATCCTCCCCCATTTTCAACTCTTCCGACGCATGTTATATCTTAAGCCGCATCCAAACAAAGACCAGCCCTGCGTCATTGGTGGGGCGGGCTTCCAACTCCGCGGATCCCTCCGCAAAGAGTACTTTTCTCTCCCCTTGAAATCTTTTAACAAGGGCTGGCACGCGAACTGGTTCTATATCGCCAACCTTGAACCCAGCCTGCCAAACTTCGTTGGCCTTCCCCCCGTGCCTAGGACCAACTGGAGCATCGTGCCAGTGGCCCAAGACTGGGATGAAGCCAAAAAGCTGTTAGCTAAGATCTTGGAAATGAAGCAAAAAGGTCTTCAAGGCGAGCAGATCACTCGGCACTTCATCAGGAGCCGACTGGCTCTGATCAAGGAGTGGTCCAAGCCAACATTTGAGTACGAGGGTGAGAGGGACCCCAATCGGGAAGACCGTGACTCCCTCAGCTTCGAGATCTTGAAGATTCGCATGTACAAGGTCTTCTCGACTGGAATTGTGGTCGAACGCAGCCTCATGTTGCCAGTCCTCCCATACAGTCTATATCGCCCTCCTCCTCCGGTAAGCCGACTCAACTCCTTCATTGCCTTACAATCTTGATGTCACACTTCTCAGTGTTGTAAGAATCTTTCTTGCAGGAAAATGCCTCCCTCATTTCGAAGCCATATAAAATACATCATGATGACGTGCCGGCTCGGCCTGCTAAGAAGCCAGCCGGTAGCGTGAAGATCCAGAGCGATCCAGCCGGGAAGATGGCGGCCCCGAGCGAAGACATCAGTAAACGGGCGAGCAAGAGGAGGCTAATCATTGATGACTCGAACAACGATGTCCCCGCTCCTCAAGCCGATGTGACCCCTCCGAGGCTGTCACCGAAGACAGCGCCCAAGATCCGCCGATCGACCAGGTACGCCTTATGACTGAAATCAAGCTCTTTGTTAACAATTTCTTCATCTTTATCCCGATTGCTCCTGTATTTTTTTTCAGGAGGCCTCAAAACATTGATCCCACTGGGAAAAGTGAGGGCCCAACACCAGCTGCAACAACCAAGGCATCAAAGCCTGCGGAGCCAAAACCCCGGAGCCCTCTCCTGAGCGAGAGCGCTCCGGGTGGAAGGTCCTCACCTCCCAGCAAAGATACCCCAATGAAGCAGCCCCCGACTGCCAGCCGGGATACCCCGACTGGAACCCAGTCGGCCGCAGAGGAGTCTTCGGCTGCGACTCAAAGGCCCCCGACTGGAGATCAGCTAGGAAAAAGCCAAGAAGAGAAGAGCAACCGGGCAGCGCCAGTTGAGGACTCGGCCGCCAAAGCTGGTAAGTCTTGACTCAATATTTCATTCTTAAACTCCAGTTTAATTCTCCTGTATCTTCATTTGCTCCTCCTAATCCATTCAGCCAAAGTAGAGGAGATTCCAAGGTTGCAGTCTTCTGAAACCTGGGTTTCTCCGGTCAAGATTTAGTGGCGGGATTCGGAGGGCCAGAGACAAGGCATCATCTTGAATAAACAAATAGAAAGTGAAGGAAGAGATGCGCTTGTAAGCAGCCTGAATGAAGCGACTCGGCTGTTAAACGTAAGTCCTGATCCTTCTCTACTGTAACTTCATCATCTCTTTTCAGTCGACCAATCTTCAGATCTTGTACGCAGAGGGAGTACTGCCGATCGATGGCCAAGTCCGATGCACTCGAGAAGTTGGTCCCGCATCTGAAATCTCTGGAGAACATCCAGCAAGAACTGAAGACCACTCGAGAGGAAGCTGCATCGAGGGAAGCGGCCCTAAGGAGAGAGATAGCCGCACTCTGAGAGGAGAACCTCGACCTCCGGGGTTCAGTCGGGAGGAAGCCTAACCCTCTCGGTCCCTTTATGCCTTTTAGTTGTAATCCGTGCTGATCTTGGTCGTTGATAACCCCTTTTTGTTGTTGAAAACTCGTCGGAGGTCCACTCGCTCCAGGCCCAGCTGGAAGTAGTCAACATCAGCAAGGCCGAGCTGGAGACCGAGTTTGAAGGTGAGCTTCTTAAAAGTAACATTCTCTGTGTTGCTTTGTTTTTGAATGCTTTGTGTGATCGTATGTCTTTGGCAGCTTACAAGGTCAAGACCCGAGCTCAATACGATGTTTTGATTGAGAGGGTCAAACAAGCCGAAAAGGTCAGCGAAGATGTTGCTAACGCGGCGACGCCGATCCTGTTGTCCCTGTTCCATCATGGAGTTGGGACCAGCTCATTGGACCCAGTCGAGATCTTCGACAAGCTCCGGAGGGCTCCCGATCAGTACTTGGCTAACATCTCTGAAGCAGCTACCATGGAAGCGGGCCTTGCTCTTGCACAAACCAAGTCACTCTACCCCCGGGTAGATGTCAATTCAATCGGGGAAGGCTTCGCCGATGGCACTTCAGACGAGCGGGCCCTGGACTTGATTAGTGAAGCGCAGGAGTCAGCCAAGAAAGTAGCCGTCGATGTTGTAAACAACTTTCAACCTTGATTGTTCTGTAAACATTGTATATTTGTGACTTTCTGATGTAACTGTGAATATTTAGTTTATTTATGTTAAAACCTCGATCCGAGCTTTTATGTAAAATTTCTTATGTAATTTTCGTCCGACTGCCAACAAGCCTAAGCCTGATTAGGTCATCGAAAAATTCTCAGTCCTTATGCATTGAACTCGAATCAAGGGATATTAAACAATGATAAACCAAACATGTGTAGGTTGCCGAAGAAAACCATGCTTTATTGCCGTATGTACAGCCCCATCGCTAACTCAAGAAGTCATCTTGCTTGAGGTTGGCGATCAAGAAGAACATGAAACTTAAGGCAATTTAAGCATAGGATCGTCGGAGATGTTCGATGTTCCAGGAGTTTTCCACCATGGATCCGTCCTCACGTTTTACTCGATATGCTACTGGCCGAGTCACCTCAGCAATGATATACGGTCATTCCCATAGTGGAGATAGCTTGTGACGGTTCTTGGTGGTCTGAATCTTGCGTAGAACCAAATCGCCAACAGTGAAAGCTCGTGCTCGAACGTTGCGACTATTGTATCATCTGAGTCCTTGGAGATACCTTGCCGATTGGATTAGAGCTGCCTCGCGGGCCTCTTCCAGTCGAGTGAGGTCATCCACTCGGTCTTGATCATAGCGTTCATCGTTGAAGCTGCGGACTCGGAGAGATTCGTACTCCATCTCGTTTGGCAACATGGCTTCTGTGCCGTAGACCAAAAAGAAAGGAGTTTGGCCGGTAGCCCGACTGGGCGTAGTCCGCAGAGACCATAGAACCGAGGGGAGCTCTTGAACCCATTTGCCGGCATAAGGGTTTAACCGGTCAAACACTCGGGCCTTGATGCCTTGAAGAACGATGCCATTGGCACGCTCAACCTGTCCATTGCTTTTGGGATGTGCAACCGATGCATAGCAGATTTTGATTCCGAAGTCTTCGCAAAATTCCTTGAAGGCGCCTCTAGTGAATTGAGTCCCATTATCAGTTATAATCCGTTTGGGACGCCAAATCGGTACACGATGTTGAGGATGAAGTCCCGTGCCTTGTCAGCGGTGATTGTAGCAACCGGCTTAGCTTCGATCCACTTGGAGAATTTGTCAATTGCGACGAATAAGTGCGTGAATCCTCCTGGAGCCTTCTTGAAAGGACCAACCATGTCTAAGCCCCACACTGCAAATGCCCAGGACAGTGGAATTGTTTGTAGTTCTTGGGCTGGGACATGACTTGTCGAGCGAAGAACTGGTTGCCTTCGCACGTACGGACCACCTTGTCGGTGTCGGAGACCGCTGTTAGCCAGAAGAAACCTTGTCTGTAGGCCTTGCCCACCAAGGTGCGTGCTGCAGCGCGACTTCCGCATATGCCCGAGTGGATATCCTGGAGTAGTTGTCATCCTTCCTCATGTGTGATGCATCTCATCAGGACTCCAGAGGGGCTCCTCTTGTATAAATCAGAGTCCACCATGTGATAAGCTTGACAGCGGTGTCGGACGCGTTCTGCCTCATCCCGGTCTTCCGGCAACTCTTGCTGAGTTAAGAATTTGATGAGCGGCGTCCTCCAGTCGGCGTCGATCATGGCGACTTCATTTGCGTCTTGCTCGTTGGGAGTTGGTTTGGCTGCAATAGGTGGTTCATAGAGATGCTCTACGAAAACGTCTGTTGGAGCAGCTTCTCGCTTGGACCTGAACTGTGCCAACTCGTCAGCTGCCTCGTTGTTATCTCTCAGGACATGGGATAGCTCTAGTCCATCAAATTTGTGTTCAAGTTTGCGGACTTCTTGCCGGTAGGCCTCCATGGTATCATTTAGACAGGACCAGTCCTTCATCACTTGGTTCACAACCAACTAGGAATCCCCTTTCACAACGAGCCGACGTATCCCGAGTGAAACTGCAAGCCGTAGTCCATGTAGCAGGGCTTCGTACTCGGCGACGATGTGTGAAGCGGAGAAGTGAAGGTGGAGAACATATCTTAGCCTTTCCCCAGTCGGGGAGATCAGCACGACTCCTGCTCCCAAGCCGGTGATCCTCTTGGATCCATCGAAGTGCATGGTCCAGTATTAAGGTCTTCTCGAGGTACATCTTCTTGCTGTTCGGTCCACTCGGCCAAGAAATTCGCCAGGGCTTGTGATTTCACAGACGTCCTCGCCTTGAAAGTTAAGTCCAGTGGCATCAGTTCTAGGGCCCACTTTGCGATGCGCCCAGTTGCCTCCCGGTTGTGGATGACATCGCCGAGTGGAAAGGAAGTGACGACGGTGACCAACTGACCCTGAAAATAGTGCGCCAATTTCCTCGTGGTTATCAGAACACCATATAGCAATTTTTGTACCTGAGGGCAGCGAATTTTGGCTCCTGCTAGCACTTCGCTAACAAAGTAGATCGGCTGACCACTTGGTGAGTGGCTGAGATGTACAGTAGCAGGGGCTCCTGAGGCTGAGGTGATGCTAAGACGGGCGGCGTTGTGAGAAATTCCTTAAAATCTTCAAAGGCCTTGTGGGCTTCTGTAGTCCATTGAAAATCGTCGGTTTTCTTCAGCAGCTTGAAGAAAGGAATGACACGTTCGCTGAGTCGAGAGATGAATCGGCTTAGCGCTGCCATGCAGCCAGTAAGCTTCTGGACGTCCTTCTGGTTACTCGGGGGCTTCACGTTCAGGATAACGTTGATTTTTTCTGGGTTAGCTTCGATGCCGCGATGTGACACCATGAAGCCGAGCAGTTTGCCTGATGGCACGCGGAACGTGCACTTCTCCGGGTTCAACTTCATTCTGAAGGCCCGAACGTTTGCAAAGGTTTCTTCTAAGTCAGCAATCAGGTCTTCTTTTTGCTTGGTCTTGATGACGACATCATCGACGTAGGCTTCCACATTCTTCCCAATCTGCGTCTAAAAACATCTTTGGATCATGTGTTGGTATGTGGCCCCGGCATTCTTCAGGCCGAAAGGCATTGTGATGTAGCAGTAAGCTCCAAACGGCGTGATGAACGATGTTTTTAGGCAGTCAGATTCCTTCAAGCTGATTTACTGGTAGCCCGAGTAGCAGTCTAGAAAGCTTAAAAGTTGGTAGCCGGCTGTTTAGTCTACGACTTGGTCAATGCGAGGCAGCCCGAACGGATCTTTGGGGCAGGCTTTGTTGAGGTCGGTGTAGTCAACGCACATGTGCCATTGCCCTGTCTTCTTCCGACCGAACCGGGTTAGCCCCGGCGGGATGCGAACTTCCTTGATGAAACCGGCGGCTAAGAGCTTTGTGAGTTCTTCGTTGATGGCATCTTTTCGATCCTGAGCGAACCAGCGCAATCGTTGTTTGATTGGTTTTGCGTCATCTTTGATGTGTAAAAAGTGCTCGATCACCTCCCTAGGAATTTCAGGCATATCAGATGGTTTCCAAGCAAAAATATCTTTATTATTTTGGAGGAAGGTGACGAGAGCACTTTCCTATTTAGGATCTAGTTCAGTGCCAATTACAGCGGTTTTTGAAGGATCCGATGGATCAAGGGAGATCTTCTTCGTTTTGGCGTCGCCTTGTCCCGATTTGGCTATCTTCTTCGTGGGGATTTCACCCTCTGCCGAAGTCGATGCGGCCAATCGGATTTCCTCCTGGCCACGCGATCTCTCGCGAGATTGGGCCATGTCGCAGCTCTCCTTGTCGCAGGCGAAGGCTTGCTTTATGTCGCTGCGCAAAGTGATGACGCCGTTTGGACCTGGCATCTTCATGCAGAGGTAGGTGTAGTGCGGTATCGCCATGAATTTGGCGAGTGCAGGCCTTCCGATGATCGCGTGGTAGGCCGTCTCGATGTCGGCCACCTCGAAGGTGATATTCTCTGTTCGGAAGTTCTCGCGAACACCCAAGGTGACTAGAATGGCGATGTGCCCGAGTGGTGTGGACGACAACCCCGGGATCACTCCGTGGAAGGGGGCTGAGCTTGCCTTCAATTCTGCTCTCGGGATCTGCATCCCATCCAAGGTCTTGGCAAACAAAATATTGAGCGCGCTGCCCCCATCGATGAGGACGTGCTTGAGCTTGATGTTGCGGACCACCGGGTCTAACACCAGTGGATAGCGCCCCGGGTGAACCACCCGGTCAGGGTGATCTGAACGGTCAAACGTGATGGCCACTTCTGACCATCGTAGGTATTGTGGAACTTCGGGTTGCGCCGCATTGACCTCGCGGTCGGTTAGCTTCTGTTTCCTCTTGGATTCATAGGCTTGTGGCCCCCCGAAGATGTGATTCAGCTCGCCTACGGGGTCTTGAAAGGGCTCTGTGTTTCCAGCCGGGTTGTTCTTCCTGGTGCCCGATGGACCGGCTTCGTCGGTCGGCTTCTTGTTGAGCTGTGCTGCATATTGCTCGACGAACTGTTTGTAAATAAAGCAGTCCTTGGCCGCGTGCTTGTGGTTCGGATGATGCGTGCACTGAGCGTTCATGATAGCGTCATAGGCCACGACTCGGGGACGGCGTTGTGAGTTGGACGTCGCGGCAACTAGGTCTTCCGGTCGATGCTTGCGATCCTTCTGGCCCTGGTTGTTGTTGTCGTTATCCTTCTAAGGATGCCGGCTTCGTCCCGATTGCTTGCCGTCCCTTCTGTCAGGCCGGTCTTGGCGCGCCGCTTTGATTGCGTCGCTGGATTTGGCGTATGAGTTCGCCATCTCGAACATCTGTTTCACCGTCTTCGGTGTCTTGCGTCCAAATTTTCCGATCAACAGTTCATCACGGACTCCCTTCTAGAAGGCGGTGATGATGATGTCGTCGGTGATGTTGGGGATCTTGTTGCGCTTTTCGGAGAAGCGCCAGATGTAATCCTTCAAAGGCTCATCCAGCTTTGGGACGACGTTGTAAAGGTCGAAGTGGGTTCCAGGTCTCTCGAAGGTGCCCGGGAAGTTGGCGATGAAGTGGTCCCTTAACTCACTCCACGAGCCGATCGAGCCTCCTGGCAAGCTCGTGAGCCAGTTCCTGGCTGAGTTAGCAAGGGCGATAGGCAGGTAATTGGCCTTGGCCTTATTGTCGCCTCTTGCTGCACGGATGGCGAGGGTGTACACGGTTAGCCATGACTCGGGGTCGGTCTTCCCGTCGTACTTCTCGATTCCAGTCGGCTTGAATGCGTTCGGCCAATGCACTCGGCGAAGGTCCCGAGTGAAGGCGGGGACTCCATCGTCATTGCTGTCGGGCGATCCCCTTCGATCCTCCCGGGAGCGTTCATCTCGTTCTTGATAACGCCGGTCGAGGACTTCCCGCAAATCACTCGGCGGAGTCCTTGGCAGGCTACTTCGGTAGTCGGAGTTGTTGCTGCGGCGGACCCGGTGGTGGACGGGTGGACGTCTGTGCTGCTTCTTGCGGGAGTCGGCCAATTGCTCCTGATCTTATGCGTGGTTTCGTGGCGAAGGTCTCTTGACCTAGTCGCCGTCCGATCTGGTTCAGGCCTCTTGTAATCCCTTGACCTCAGCGGCGGGAGTCGGCTTCTGTCGGGTGTTTCTTCCACGGATTCAGTCGGTCTTCGGGCTAAGGTGGAGGGAGGACCATTGGCCGTGGCCGCGACGATGGTCTTGATCTTGTCCAAGATTGGCGTTACGTCGGGGGCGCCGTCTCGATCATGGTGTTCAGGAGTGTGAGGGCAGTGACAATGTTCTGCTATGGCGTCTGAAAGAGGTTGGTGTTGCAGACTCGCGTTTGAAGGATGGCCTCTTGAGCGGATCGTCCGGCTGCCCTCAGATCCTACTTTCTTCTGTCGGCTTCCTCCTCGCGCTACTTCTCTTCTTCCGCCAGCTTGAGCTCTTGCTCAAGTCTGGCTCGTTCTTCTTCTGTGAGCCTACGGGGTATGGCTGAGTCGATCTCGGCCACCTCAGTCGTGAGGACGTCAAAGCACTTCGGCTCGTAGTCCTTGTCGCAGTCGGAGTCGTTGGCTTCCCCCGAGGGGATGCCGTAGAGGTCGTCAAAGCTTGAAGAACTGAGGTACTCGTCGAGCTCCGAGGATGGGCATGACCCGAATGGTTGGAGGATGACCGCGACTTCCCTCGAGCCTGGGTTGCTTGGATCTGGATCGTTCCAGTCCGAGTCGTAGCTTGATGACGTGGACTCCTCCGAGTGGGTCGACCTCGACTTCGAGGAGAGGAGATTGCAGTAGATCTCAGCGGCGTTTGGTAGTCCGAACGGCACCGAGAGGTTTTCTCCTGAGTAGATTGGTTCCGATGGGGAGGTGAGAAGACAGTTGTAGATCTTGGCGGCGTTTGGTAGCCCGAACGGCACCGAGTGGATCCCTCCGTCAGGGTGGTTGCACTGCATCTTGGAACTCAAGATTTTGTCGCAGATTTTGGCATTGTTCGGCAGCCCAAACGGCGCCGAGTGGGTTTCCCCTCCTGACTGGTCCGAATCCGAGTCGAAGGAGGAGAACTTGTTGAAGTCGTTGGCGGCGAAGTCGCCGATGCCTAAAGAAGATCCTATCGCGCTTGTCGGCGAGATTGTCGAAGAGGTCTTGACGCGCGGGCCCCTACCTGGCGCGCCAACTATCAAAACTCGGTTTCGGCAATAGAAAATTGGGGATGCACTAAAGATCGCCAAGCTCGATGGGTTAGGTGGAAAACAAGGTTTAGACAGGTTCAGGCCCTCTCGTGAGCTAATACCCTACTTCTGTTTCGGGGATTCGATCTGTAACTCAGAAAACTCATATGTCTGATCTAAAGCTGATATCTCATATCCCTCAAGGGACGCCGCTTACCCCCCTTATATAGTCTTGGGAGGCGGGCTTACAAGTCGGAAACCCTATCTTACTCTAAGTCGGTTTCCTCAATCTTAACAAACCGTGACTATGAGCCATTGCCTTATCTTATCGGCAACGTAACACCCAAGTCATAGGTGGTTTACATATTTGGCAGGCACAACCTATCCCTATCTCGAGTCGGATAAGCTTGCCATGTGGATACCCGATTGCCATAATCTCCACAGAAAGCTAACAAGGGATCGGCTAATACTCCGATGAATCTTATGAAAAGATATCATTCTTGAAACAGATACTTAGCCCAGAAATCGGCCGTCGGCTGTTGATGGCAGGCCAATTTCGGCTTATGATGTCCGACAAGAATATGATCTTAACATAAGAGGCAGTCCTAATACAAATCTAATGATAAATATACTTAAAGGAATATATTAGGGCAGATAAGGCAGGCTGAAACCCCGGCACTCTCTTAAACATATAAGTCTAACCGAACAGATCATTGGATGTTCTAAAAATGACTTAATAGTTCAACGTTGATGCAGCATTAAGTATAAAAAGAACAACCTGATCTGTTGTAGCTGATTTATACGTCTCGAGACGGTGGATACTGCATATAAACCAGCCAACCTTTAGATCTAGCCTTATTGGCTGCGGGTTCTTGAGAGAACTGGCCAATGGCAGGATAGATCTAAACATTGCTCTAATTTTATATGCGATATATGATAAATAGCACTGTACAAACTCCTGAATCTAATGTGTCATTACGATGGAAGCACTATAATCAGCAGAACATACCACTAATGACAAGCATTTACCTGGATTTGGGGATCGAAACGATGCAACCCGTAGCCAAATCAATTGCTCGTCTAAAGAAAAAGGTTGGCGATGCGCCGAAGGTTGTTTGATTGATTGTGTGAATGAATTACAGGGGATCTCGGGTCCTATTTATACCCAAGTTAACATTATCTGTACAAACCATGGACTCTATCTATACTACTATTTAAAACACGACGATATCCCAGGAAGGACCCACGCCGTATTACAACGAACAATTTAAACAAACTCCTAACTTACAGATATAATTGTCATTACTGGACTCTATCCATAGATGGCAATATCTTTTAATGCACAAGCTGATAACCGAATCTTCTACATATCTTCAAACATCTGCACCAGAAACGGTTTTATCTTCACCGAACCTAGAATCGGCTATCGGCTGCTCTTGTCCGATTCAACCTTAGCCGACTGGCCTCGCGGCCGATCGCTTCTCAGCCGATGCGGCCTCTGTTTCTCCGTCAAACCAGCCGATCCGATTCTGTTTCACCCTTGATAGGACTTAGGGATTTAATTACCAAATTTAGGTGTGAACAGAGATACATCCTAAAGGGCCAGACACTGGATTTCGACAAATTTCCCAAGCTGAGAGATCATTGGGATGCATTTGTGTAATACAAGATAGAAGAGAAAATGCAAGCGCTAATAGATAAAAATAAATCGAATGCCGCTAAGAAGCAGTAGCATCATAGGCTAGGCTCAGACAGCTATAACAAGGAAGTGCCGAGATGGGAGTGAATGGAAGCTGACCTAATAGCGAGAGGTATCATTTCGGCCAGAACTGATTTGGCAGAATGATCGATGCGTTGGTACTTAGCAATGAGATTCGCGATGAAGCGCTCAATCCTAATGGTCGAAGAATTGTTCACGGTGGAGCGCTTGATCATGGCGATTGCTCCCTGATATTTAGTGATGAGATTCGCGAAGCCACCAGCCGACTGAAGGATGCTGTAGGGGCCTCTACTTCGGCCACATTCCAGCCCGACAGAGAGAAGGACAAGCATACGCTATCCCTACAGAATCCCGAGCATCTAGGACAAACGCGAGGAAAATGCATCGTTCCATGGCAATATGGATTCCAAGTGGACATCCAAACATACATGAGTCGCATGAGGAGCAAGCAAGATATGTTGGCGGAGCTAACAGATCTCAAGTATAGGCTCACAACCACCGGCTAGCCGAATAGCAAAGCCAGCAAAGCCAACCAAAAATTCCAACTGACATGGTGAGCCCCTCAGGCAGGCACAGCAACTGCGCTTCTACAGGCCAAGTACCAGAATAGGCCATTGAAGCTGAAGACAAACCCCCATGGCCCATTGATGAGATCACGCGACAGACCCTTCAAGAACTTGCCAATCAAGGTATGCTCGTAGTTCTATGATATATGACTTGTACATTGTGAAAGTTGGTGCATATATAGGTTGATTACTAATTAATAACATCTCTTCTCGTGAAGGTGGCGTCAGGCATGGCCATACCAGTTGAGCGAGACGAGAGATATCACTGCAGGCTGATTCCACCTTGGTATTCAAAGGTTGAGATTGAGCAGGTGGAATGAAGCTTTCAAGATCTCGAACTGGATATCCCAAAGGAGACAGGAAGACGAAACTAGGAGACACAGCCCACACAATTATACTACGGTGCAAGCCTTTTCATCTTGTTTCCTAGGCAAGAAGCGGCTTCCGTTCCTCCGTCTCCTTCGCGTGGACCATCTCCTCCACCTCCTTTGCCTCCTCCGTTGTCTTTGCGAGCACCGACTCCTCAGCTTCCTCCGCCTCCTCCATCGCCTCCGCGAGCACCGACTCCTAAACGGTCACCGACTCCTAAACGGTCACCAACTCTTCTGCCTCCTCCACGACTCGTGTCGCACCGTCAAGGTCAATGAAAGAAACAAAGAAGCCAAGACTTGATGTGCCAAGCCTCTCCGCTCTAAAGAAAAAGGGTGTATGACTGCACTTTCAAGCGATCGTCGCAGCAGAAGTGAAGGCACATTTCAAGCCTCGGAGTCCTGAAAAGAAGATTCCTATCGACTTGGCGGCTAAGGCCTTCTTTAAGAAGATGAGCGCACTGGTTAAATTGACCATACCATCCGACTACGACCGATCAATTAGGAAGTCTTTTCAGAAGATGAAAGGAAAGTCGAAAGTTGTCCCTCAGCTCGGGGAGTAACCAGAAAAATCGCTTGAGCCGTTGCTGTCAGATGGTGAATTGAGTTAAGACAATTTATGGCAGAGACGGGACTAATAGGAGCAAATGTTTGGAGGCACAACAATCAAAAAGGCGACAAAACAGGATTTGAAATACAAGTTTACCCATGGTGAATCTCTTGGCAAGCCTTCTCAGGTGAAAACTCTCTCTACACAGATGTTCCAATTCAATCAATGGTACATGAAAAATTCAGGAAAAGATGGAGAGATGTTCGTCGTGCGGATAAACAGAGAGATGATATCATGTGGATCCGCTTTGACGATGTATTCGACATGTACCTGCTAGACGTCCTTGACGTCTCTCTTATCAATTGCTGAGTTTTGTAAGTATAGTTCAGTTAAATTTATTTCGTTCCTTAGCTCCTTGTATGTAGCTGATGAAAATTCCTTTTATCCGTTGTAGATCATAGATTCAATAGTGCCATAAGCAAGGGTGTTTCAAAATTGGATTCATGGACCCTCGCTAAATAAACACAGATATGATACATGATTTTGATAAAGAAACAAAGGACAATATCGTCCATTTGCTGGTGCAGCAGCATTACAGGACTTTGATACTTTTGTTGTACAACATAGCGTGAGTTTTCTTACTACCTTCAATACCAATTTCCTTCTCGTACATATACACTTCCATATATATCATGTCATGCAATTTACAGATTCCATTGAGTCATTTTTCTTTTTGACCTTTCCTCGTCCAAAATCCTCAATGGATAAACCAGAGTCTACCTTCACAAAAAATTTTGAAGTGATAGACAGGTAATGCTGTCTATTCCACTGTCATTATGAATGTTGCTATTGCAACTATACGGATCTTGGATAATTAATCATAGCTCGCAGCTGTGCATAGGGCAATGGCACGGTTCCATACAACTATACGCTGGACTTGGAAAGAAAAACTTGTTGTGAGGACAAAATGTTCAGTGAGTACATGCTCCAAAATTATATTGAATCATTAATTTCTTCTAAAATAGAAATATATATTAAATCTCTCGTCGTTTCTCCTTTAGTGTGCAAAACAGGAGCGGCGGACGAACTTGTGCGGCTATTACGTCAGCGACGATAGTCACCACCTAGTTCACCAAATCAAATCTGATAAGGAAATTAATGTATATAAAAATCATTCATACATTATATCTCAATTTTTTATTGATTTGATATATTTATTTCTCATTTTTCCAAATGATAGATACAATGCATGAGGGACACACTCTCCCATGACGACTTTATAAAGGCTGTTCAAGAATCAATGATGTGATTTATCAATGAGCAGATTATTGATCCTACGGGAGAGTTCCACTATGATGGCAAACCAGTTACCCAACCCCACCCCAAGGATTAGATTTTGCAATATACGATATAGAACATTAGAAATTAAGAAGGATTGTAATATAGGACACACTCTCCCATGACGACTTTATAAAGGCTGTTCAAGAATCAATGATGTGATTTATCAATGAGCAGATTATTGATCCCGCAGGAGAGTTCCACTCTGATGGCAAACAAGTTACCCAACCCCAACCCAAGGATTAGATTTTGTAGTGTACGATATAGAACATTAGAAATTAAGAAGGATTATAATATAGGTATATATTTATATGTGTGTATATATTTTTGTAAAATATGTATATATTTACTTAAGTGCAAATATATGTGTGTAAAATACGTATTTATACATATATATGCATATTGCATATATATGTATAAATACATATTATATATATATATATATATATTATGCATATATCTATATGTAAATACACATATATATCTATATATAAACATTACACATATATATGCATAATATATAGACAAGCAGCAAGTAGCAGGAGCAAAATAAAAATACCTTTAGTCCCGGTTGGTGTTAAATAGGCATCTTTAGTCCCGCTTTCATTGTCCCGGTTTGTAACCCGGGACTAAAATGGGTTGCAAACCAGGACTATAAAAAGTTTTCCCAGTATGAATCTAGCGTTCACAGCTCCCTTTTTGGCATGGATGATGCGGGAGGCCTATTTGTTGAGCGATCACTCAATCATTTCCGGACCAATCACTCTGTATTAGCTGCCTTCCCTGGAGGTGTTCATTGTCCATGATTGTTTTCTTCTCTCTTGGGCGGTTGGGCCACGTCTAGCTGGTAAGTAACTTTCAGTGTCATTACAACCTCTAGCTCAGTGTTAGAAATGTCAGTTAGGATGTGGTGTGCAGTCGGACTTTTTTTTTGCTTTTGGGCTCTTTTCTTGAAAGTTTCTCACAAATACGCCCCCCTGACAGTAATATTTAAAAAATTGACCCCAAGCTCGGCACCGTCGCTATTGACACCGAGGTAATACGCCTCGGCGCCAGACATATTGGTGCCTAGGTCTTGGGGCCATGTTGGCATCAAAGCAGAGGCAGCGATGACATGGAACTAAGCTCGACGCCATGGATCTTGGTGCCAAGCTCGGTGCCAATGATAGTGGCGCCATGCTCAGCACCAATGAGCATGGCGCCATGCTCGGCGCCAAGATCCATGGCGCCGAGCCCATATTTTAAACCCGCGAGTCTGGTTCTTTTTCTTCTCCTCTCTCCCATGTTTTTTCTCATCCCACTTTGCCCTACCTCACGAATCGACATATTGGACCATGGAAACTTGAATTTGATCCGTAGATCTTCAAGAGCAAGGTATCATCTCCTCCCTCCTAATCTCTTGCGCATCAGTTCGGTATATATTAGTCATATTTTTGACCTAAAAAATCATCATTACTTAGGGTTTCATGCACTATTTAATATTTGTATGTTTTATAGAACCGTAGGATGCCAAGGCGTGGAAGAGCTAGCAAACCAAGGTAACATCTGTGGCTCTTGCAATATTATCCATTCATTGTTGTGCATCAAATGAGAAACCCTAGCTTTATGGTTTATTGTTCTTGCTTTTGGTTCTTAGAACAAAACTGGTTGACTTGTAGTTATGGTTGGATGACCGGAAATGCCTTCGAACCATTGCCTTTGCCTAGTGGTGTTCTAGTGCCCATGTGTTGGTGCGGCGATCCTTGCAAGATAGACAAGTCCGATGAAGGGGACACGTATATGCGGAGGTGCTGGATGTGTGCCAGCATTGAGTTTGAGTCTACACTTTGTCAGCGCTGCATTAACATGATGGTGAGAAATTGATGTTGTGTAATGATTATTTTGTGTATTAAGAAGTCTTGCAAGATTTATTTGTTTTGTAACTATGGCATTTGTTGCAGACCTCTCCACCATTATGTGGTTTTGAGCAGTGTATCGACACTTAGGTCAACCCGGAAGAAATGAAGTGGATGCGGAACATATTGCGGTGGGAGGCAGAGCACATGGAGAAGATGGAGAAGGTACGCAGAGAGGAGGCTGTAGAAACGAAGCACAAGGAAGAGGAGGAAAGGAGGCGTGTTGTTGCGTACAGAGAGGAAAGAAGAAGAAGCCTGAGCGTGTGCACCGAATGAAGGCAGCAATGGAGGAGAATCCCGATGCCCAGAGGAAGGGAAAATGGCCTCGTTGCACTCCGTAGTCTGCATGAGTTGGTAGTTGTCATGCCCACAAATTTAGCAAAATTTCCAGACTATTTTGTGTATAACTCCCTGTCCAGGAATCAACCAGGGTATACAAAATGACAAATCAATAATCAGATCCAAACGTAAATAAAGTGTAAAATACTTACAACAGAGGCAATTAGTTCTCACACTCAAAGGGAAGCAGCAACAGCGGAAAAAGGCGATCCTACCAGGACCTCACCTCCACTCCACAGGCAAACTCAACTAGGGTATGAGACTTGGTCTTCTAACTCCATCTTCTACTCAGAAACACTACACTCCTGGAAAGGGGGAAAGATAGCAATGCTGAGTACAACCACCGTACTCAACAAGCCATATCGAGGATGCAAACATGCAAGGGGAGATTAAGAGGGGCTTGGGCTATTTGCATAAATGCAGCTGTAAAGCTTTCTAGTTTAAAATAGTAAAATGTTGATTAATTAAATCAAGATGAATTCTCTATTGAACAACGCTAAAACACGTTGAACAGGCCCAACCATTCGACCTGAAATAAACCAGTTCCATTTGGTCAAATTATTAAATGTGAGACTAATCACGGGGAATCTGGTTGATCACCCATAACCACGGGCATGGCTATTTGAATAGTTCTACTGTGATCAGAGGTGTACAACTGTACCCATAAGACACAATCCACCGTATGTCACCGTGCCTTGCCTGACACGTTACCATGCGAGTGATCGTGACAAGACCCTTCGCATAACTCCTCCTGACCAAGCGATACCACACTGACGTTTCGCCCCTACCCCTAAATCCAGGGTAGGTAGCCCCCCTTGTGCCTAGGTGAATCCGGAAGCCGCATAGACCTTGCCCAGTCCATCCAAACTCCATCATGCCCACCCTTTCCTGGGTACGTCAGCCAGAGAAAAGCTACACTACAAGTCCAGTAGTTGCCAATTCTGCTTGTGGTAAGTACGGTAAGTCTTCCAAGGTTCCTACGAACCAGTCCTTAATTGCCATGGGTGCGACAATCAATACCATTAACCCACAACCCATCATTAAGTCACATTTTAGTGGGATAATTACGGCCAATAAACATGGTCAGGTGTCTCAAGCTCGACATCGTTAGAAACTAAGATGATTATTGTGATTATCCCATTAGATGAGCTAGTAGTAATTAAGCACGACTAAGTGTAAGTAATTCTAGCAAGGCCACATCAGGAAAGCAAGCTAGTCAATTTAATCACCTAGGTTGACAATGAATGAACAAAAGTAAACATGGCAAAAGCAAGCGGATAAGTAATTCCCTAATCCCATGTTATTAGCAAAACATGCACTTTTATTTGCCAACGGTAAAACATTTTATAAAGTGGGATCAATATTTTTCAAGGAAAATGTTACTTGCCTTGCTTCTTCACACAATCTTCTTTTCCTTGTGAGCGCAAACTTCCGAATGGTGGAATCTACACACTAGACGACAAAACGAGGAAAAACCCTAATAAAAACCAAATAAATAGTACATGAAAATTAAACAAACATGTAGAGCTCAATTTTAGATGAATTTTTCAAGTTGAATGGCCCAATTTGGAGTTCATATGAATTAGATATGAATTTTGGAAGTTTTAGACCATTTAAAAAAATTTCTTGAAATTAAACAGGTTTATTGCACAATTATTATTTATTTTATCAGAGTAAAAGATGAATTATTGTGCTAGCAATGGGAGCGGCGCCAACAGGCGGGCCCCACGTGTCAGCTGTCCACGACCGGTCCACCGTGGACCAAGTCCACGATGCCATGGGTGAGTGCGCCACGTGGCACACACGTGGTGCCAACGAAGCACCGACATGGCGGCCACGTGGGTTGCCAAATGGGCGGCCCGATCTGCCCGACGACGATCGGACGACTCGGGAAGGAAGGGGCGGCGGTGACCACCGATTGACCGGTCGGGCGGTGCGGCGATGGTGCGCGTGCCCGATTGTCGCCGGCGGTGACATGCGTGGGGAGCGGCGAAAGAGAGCGGAGAGGAGGAAGAGCTCATCGGGTGTTGTCGGCGCGAGGCGCGCGTGAAAAGAAACGACGATCGGTGCGGCGACGCGACACGGGCAATGAGCTCTGGCGGTGATTGCAGATGGCGGAGGCGCGGCTGAGGAGTGGCTTGGTGCAGCGAAGCCAGAGGTGGCGGTGGCGCGGTCTGGCGAGCGGTGTGGCGGCGGGAAATGGCAGCCAGGATCGACGGCTTGTGGTGGCGGGTCGACGCACGGCAACGGTCGACGCTCGGAATGGTCAGACTTGTTGCGACGTAGCGTGGGGAGGCGGGAGGTGAGCTTGGCGTGTGGCGGCGGCGGCGGAGCGAGGCGGTGGCAAGCGGCGCGTTTGGCGGCGAGTGGCGGGTGAGAGAGCGTGGGGAGAGCGAGGGGGAGTGCCACGACTCGGGAAAACTTCGAGAAAAGCAAGAGTAAGGTCCGGGGAGCATATATAAGGGCACGGGAGGCGGTGAGGGGGTCGGAGATCATCGAAAAGGCGACGGAGTGGGACGCGATCGGCGCCGTGTAGTGGTGGTGATTCGAGCTGATTTGCGCGGGGAGAGCGAGAGGAAAACGCGCGCGGGAGAGATAGGCGGCTCGGGTGCATGTAAGGGCGTGGGTGCGAGAGCCAGGCGAACGTGCGGTTGGGGTGGTGACGTGGCCGTGGTGGCGCCCGAGTTCACTGGGTGGAGGTTATGGACGAGCCCGATTGGTGGGCCCCACCTGTCGGCGGCTCAGGAGGAAGGAGGGTGAGAATTAGACTTTGTGCAATGAAGGAAGGAGACGGGCCAGCGCTTGGGCGGGCTGGGCCGCCGAGGGAGGAGAGAGAAAGGAGGGGGCGGCCGACTCAGTTCTTTACCTCTGGGTTATGACTAAGTCGACTTCGGGACTACCACGAGCCTCCGGGCAGTAGTCCCGACGACCTCGGCAACCACCAACAGCCTTCGGGTAGTGGGTTTGCCGAGCTCACTGATCGCCATTAGCCTCCGGGCTATAGCCTTACCGACTCAGTCGTTCGCATTTGTGCTAGGACTAAGTCGGCTTTGGGACTACCACGAGCCTCTTGGCAATAGTCCCGACGATCTCGACAACCACCAATAGCCTTCGGGCAGTGGGTTTGCCGAGCTCGCTGACCACCATCAGCCTCCGGGCTATGGCCTTACCAACCTGGTCGTTGGCCTCTGGGCTATGACTAAGTCAACTTCGGGACTACCACGAGCCTCCGGGCAGTAGTCCCGATGAACTCAGCAACCACCATTGGCCTTCGGGCAGTGGACTTGCCAACCTCGCTGACCGCCATCAGCCTCCGGGCTATGGCCTTGCCGACTCAGTCATTAGCCTCCGAGTTATGACTAGTCGACTTCGGGACTGCCACAAGCCTCTGGGCAGTAGTCCCGACGAACTCGGCAACCACCATCGGCCTTTGGGCAGTGGACTAGCCGAGCTCACCAACCGTCATCAGCCTGTGGGCTATGGCCCCACCGAAGCAGCTACCTACCTTTGAGCTATGACGAGTCGACTTCGTCGACCACCATCGGTCTACTTGAAGGGTTACGCGGAAGCTACGCTAGCCGAAAACAAAATTTTTCTACCGCGCAAATCAAGAACACTTGCAAGTAAGGGCCGATAGATCGTTACCGATTGGAGAGTGCAGCGGAAATAGCCAATCAGGGCTATCCGATCTGGAACCTGTAGCCGATTCCCGCAAGCCGACACCGATTCCCAAGGACGCAGCGATTCGCCAATCAGCCGATCGCTCCGATTGCAGCCGATCCGGCCGATCAACGGTGCGCAACGTAGCGGCGCCTCTACCGGTATCCACACGTCCGGGACGAACGCCGTACACCCGTGTGCTAGCACGCGATGCAAGGCTAGGGTTTGGCTCGAAAGTGGGGAGGGTTTCCGTGGAGATTGATCTCGGCGACTTCTGTTGCACGCGATGCAATTGATGTCTATTCAGCTCTCCACCCCTCCCTCCTTTATATAGAGTTGGCCGACTGGGACTAGTGGCCGATTAGGACTCTATTTTGAATCGGATCTCATCCGTATCTCATAGAGTTGGCTGCCCATACGTCGTAAGCCCATAGGACTCTATCCGATCGGATCCCTATCCGATCGAGCCGTATCCGAGTCCAACTCGAATATCTATTCTATCCCCTTAAGCGTGCGACCCGTAGGTTCAGGTATACTCGATTTCGGCTATAGTCTAACTTAGCCGATCGTCGGCTCGAGTCCAACTCAGCCGACTGTCAATAGCGGCGCCTAGCAAGACATATTGACACCATAGTATACAAGAATATAATATCGGCTCGAACCCGTAATGTGTACACAAATCCCTTTGCCTCACGATACCGCTTAAGCTATAGGCAAGATGTGTGCCATCCCTTCAATAGCTTAACCATTCACTCGAACCGTATTGAATTATCCGTCCGTTGATTGACTCCTCAATCAACTTAGCATGGCCATGCATTTCCATAATCCATTACCTCGAGGGGCCCAGAGATATCTCTCCAAAGGAGGGGCAAATTCCATCTTGATCACTCACATCCCACTCCATGTTTCATAGCAAACCCAAAAACTACCTTTATAACTATCCAGTACGGAATATCGTTTGGTAGTCCCAAAGTAGGCTACTACACATGTTGGAATCCATGGTGATCTCAGGTCTAAGGACTTTGTACCAACACTACCTGAGACCAACTAATGGCACATTAATTCCTGTAGTGTCTCATGGTGGGTCTATCCAACAATGTGTTCTCTAACACATATGTCCATGTTTATTGATTTGGTATCTCCATACCCATGATCTATGAGACATGATCATCAATCAATAAACATGCCGATCTTAGAATCATATTTGTTCCAACAATATGACATATGATCGAGGATCGTTTAGAAATAGATTCATACATATCGAGTCTCATAAATAAGTCACGTACTTATTGATCAATACAAGATGTCTATTTCATAGAACTGAATAACACTTTATTCATAAATACATAAACATTGACGTGATATCCAACATCTCCATGTTGCCTCTAGGGCATATCACTAACAATCTCCCACTTGCACTAGAGTCAATCATGTAAGTATCTAGTACCCATTGCTCTTGTGTGCGCCTCATGCTTCGGCTGAGGGAGAGGTTTTGTTAGCAGATCGGCTATGTTGAGATCCGTGTGCACTTTGCATATCTTGACATCACCTCTGTCCACTATCTCGCGGATGAGATGATATCGCCGAAGTATGTGTTTGGACTTCGATGTGATCTCGGCTCCTTGGCTTGCGCAATGGCTCCACTATTATCACAATAGAGAGACATTGGACCAGTCGTACTAGTCATCACACCAAGCTCAGAAACGAATTTCTTGATCCAAACAGCCTCCTTTGCAGCTTCGAGCAGAAGAATGTACTCGGCCCCGTTGTAGAATCGCAACGTATCCCGCTTGGAACTCTTCCATGATCGCGCCTCCGTTCAGTGCAAAACACGAACCTGATTGCGATCTATAATCATCCTTGTCCGTTTGGAAGCTAGCATCGGTGTAACCACTTACAACGAGCTCTTCTTCACCTCCATAGACTAGGAACATATCCTTAGTTCTTCTCAAGTACTTAAGGATATTCTTTACTGGCATCCAGTGACCTTCACCTGGATCTCGACTGTATCTCGCTCGTAGCACTCAAAGCGTACGAGACATCTCGGGCGTGTACAAAGCATGGCATACATGATGGATCCAATTGCCGAAGCATATGGAACCATACCCATCTTATTCCGCTCATCACGTGTCTGAGGACACTGATTCTTGCTAAGATTAATGCCATGTGACATGGGCAAGAATCCTTTCTTGGAATCATGCATGTTGAACCTTTTCAACACCTTGTCAATGTATGTACTTTGGCTTAATCCAATTAGCCTCTTGGATCTATCTCTATAGATCCGAATGCCCAATATATATGCTGCCTCCCCTAAGTCTTTCATGGAAAAACTATTTTTCAATGAGGACTTGACGGATTCAAGCATAGGGATATCATTTCCAATCAGTAATATGTCATCCACATATATGATTAGAAATACAATTGCACTCCCACTGACCTTTTTGTAAACACAGGCCTCTTCTTCATTTTTGATGAAACCAAACCCTTTGATTACTTCATCAAAACGAATATTCCAACTCGAGATGCTTGCTTCAATCCATAAATGGATTTCGTAGCTTGCATATCTTCCTGGCGATTGAGGATCGACAAAACCCCGAGGTTGTATCATGTATACATCCTCGCTTAGGTTTCCATTTAGGAAAGCCGTTTTGACATCCATCTGCCATATATCATAATCGAAATATGCAGCAATCGCTAGGATAATCCGAATATATTTAAGCATTGCGACGGGCGAGAAGGTTTCATCATAATCAACTCCTTGAATCTGTTTAAAACCTTTCGCCACCAATCGCGCCTTATAGATGTGAACATTTCCATCCATATCGGCCTTTTCTTAAAAACCCATTTACACTCAATGGTTTTGACACCATCGGTGGATCAACCAAGTTCCAAACATGATTGTCCTACATGGATTCTATTTCGGATTTCATGGCTCCAAGCCACTTGTTGGAATCGGGTCCCACCATCGCTTCCTCATAGGTCTTAGGTTCATCGTTGTCCAACAACAATATATCACGTTGTTCCGCACCTGTGTAGCTGTCAGGCGCACGACGTGATCTTTCAGACCTCCGTGGGGCTGGTGTATCTACAACTGGTGGCGCAACACTTTGCTCCTCCTGTTGTGGTTTTGTGGTCGCGAAACGTTTTCGGTGTTTCTTGAACTTCTTCAAGATGCACCCTGCTCCCACTAACCCTTCTTGAAAGAAACTCTTTCTCCAAGAAGACACCGTGTCGGGCGACAAACACTTTGCCTTGTTCCCGATTATAAAAGTAATATCCCTTAGTTTCCTTAGGATATCCCACAAAGAAGCACTTGTCGATTTGGGTGTGAGCTTGTCGACGTAAACGTTTTACATAAGCTTCGCATCCCCAAATTTTGAGAAAAGACAAACTAGGGGTTGCCCTGTCCATATCTCATATGGTGTCTTTTCAACCGACTTAGATGGAACTCTATTTAGTGTGAGCATAGCTGTTTCAAGAGCATATCCCCGAAGGATAACGGAAGATCACTTTGGCTCATCATCGACCGCACCATGTCCAACAAGGTGCGATTTCTCCGTTCGGACACCCCATTCCATTGTGGAGTTCCCGGCGAGTCAACGTGGAACAATTCCACAATCTTTCGGATGATTACCAAACTCTTGGCTCAAGTATTCCCCCACGATCGATCGTAGAAACTTGATTGTTTTCCCTAAATGATTCTGTACTTCATTCGGAATTCTTTGAACTTTTCAAAGGATTCGGACTTATGCCTCATTAAGTAGATATAGCCATATCTACTAAAGTCATCGGTAAAGGTAATGAAGTACTGATAACCACCTCTGGCCGTTGAGCTCATTGGTCCACATACATCAGTATGTACGAGTGCCAACAAGTCACTTGTTCTCTCACTGTGCCCCGTGAAAGGTGCCTTTGTCATCTTACCAAGTAAACAAGACTCACATGTCTCAAATGATTCAAAATCAAAAGAGTGAAGCAATCCATCCTTATGGAGCTTCTCCATGCGTTTCTTATTTATATGGCCTAAGCGACAATGCCAGATAAACGTGGGGTTTGTATCATTAGAGAGTTGCCTTTCTGTATTAATGTTATAGATGGGAGACGCTTCAAGATTCAAAACGTATAATCCATTCACCAATGGAGCATGAAAATAGAACATATCTCTCGAGATATATTGAACAACCATTGTTCATTGATCTAAAATCATATCCTTCCGCTTGCAAACATGAAGCGGAAATAACGTTTTGACATAGTGTTGGAACACAATAACAATTATTTAATTCCAAAACTAATCCCGAAGGTAGATGAAGTGGTATCGTGCCGATAGCAACCGTAGCAACGCTTGCTCCATTGCCGACGCGCAGTTCACCTCGCCCCTTCTCAATCCTCTACTTCTTCTCATTCCCGCAACGATTTGCAAATATGAGCTACTGATCCGGTATCAAATACCCAAGATTCTGTAGGTGAAGTAGCAAGATTAATGTCTATAACATTAATACCGAAGCGAAGTCGTACTTTGCTTCTTCTTGAGATCCTCCATGTACTTCTTGCGTCCTTTTCCAAGGGCTGTCTCCTTGCAGAAGCAAACGGCATCCGATGCCGCCGACCCCTTCTTGCCCTTCTTTGCATTAGAGGCACTCATGATCTCATCGGGAGTTAACTTCCTCTTGGTGCAAAGTTTCTTGACAGTGGTTTGCGCTTAGCCTTCGCATCATCATCACATGATGACCGTTTTCTCGGATACTCTCCTCACTGTCTTTAGCATCCCATGCAATTCAGCCAAGGTCCTATCCATATTGTTCATGTGATAATTTAATATGAATGGCTCGAAGCTCGGAGGGAGCGACCGGAGAATCACATCGAGCCAACTCTTGGCTAAGGGGAAACCCGTTTTCCGGACTCTCAATGTAGCCAATCATCTTTATCACATGCGGATCGACGGGATTCCCTCAACAAGCTCGCACGCAAACAAGGACTTTGAGGTGTTGAACCTCTCGGCCCGAGCTTGGTTCTCAAACATGCCACGCAGTCCCGAATAATAGTGTGAGCATCGCTGCTCTCATATTGCTTCGAAGCTCGGGGACATTGTAGCAAGCATGAAAACTTATATCTAGGGCATCATTAGTGTGCTTCTCATAAGCCCTCCGTGCGCTTGCGGTGGCATTAGTTGGCAAATCCTCGGGATAGGGTACTTCAAGAACGTACTCCTTACGCTCTTGCTTGAGAACAATTCTCAAGTTGCGATACCAATCCATAAAGTTTGTTCCATTTAATTTTTCCTTTTCGAGAATAGATCGCAAATTAAAGGTACTGGGTGTAGTATTAGCCGCCATTTATTCTACAACGAAAAAGCAAAGTTTAGCACAATGTTTATGCTATGTCTATTGTTAAACAATTTAACATTAGACTCCCATTACGTATTTTCCACCTTCCTCTAGGTTACGTATTGGGTCAAGATCCACATGTTAATTAATTTTCTAGTGAGCTTTGGCATCACTGCTAGAAAATTAGTAACATCGGTAAGCAACACCTTGCTAATCACATCTCTATGTGACTCTTGTTGTTGGTGTGGCATCTCCATGCCCCGGCGCGAACCTATGCCCCAAGGCTCAAAACTGTTTTGATAGCCTTGTTAAGTAAACCAAATGCTCCCATGTATATGTCCGACATATACCCCCTCGTGTTATGATAGAGAATGGCACTCGCTTTGTGCACCCACCATTGATGAGCATAACGGTGACGGGTGCAACATTTGGAAGGGCATCATTACTACTTAATTTTGAGAGGGATGCTATCCTATCAAACAAACATATCACATATGAAAGCAAGAAGAATAGCATATAATGAAATAGTATGGCCCCCTTCACATGGTGATCTCCATCTCCATGTCGGCGCTGAGGATCTCCATCTTCGGCACCATCTTCCAAGTGTCGAATGCTTGATATCTTCAAACTAAGCTACTACTATAGAAGCTCTAATTGAAGATTACATCGACTCGCAGGTCGTGAAAGAATATTACAAGCATTGCACATATGAAAGAATATTACAGGGATTGCACATATGAAAGAATATTACATGCATCACATGCATCTCATACATACAATAGGGCCATACCATCTCAAAGCATTCTCTCGCAAAAGCAATTTAGGCGTAGAAACGTTTTCTACCTATCGCAGAGATACGGCATCGAGACGACCTATAAGGGGGTACGCACACGGCGGTCCCGCCCCCTCGCGGGCAGCGCCCGGAACACCACACAAAATTCATAGATCCAATCTATGAAATCGCTTATGGAAACCATATCGGCATAATCATATTATGCCGTCCCGATACACTATCAAGGGAGATGGTTTGCGTAGGCGCGAGGCAGCAACAAAGTCGGACTACGAGATAGCTTCGGTATAATCACATTATACCGTTCCGATACACTATCAAGGAACGCTATCTCGAACCCAACTCAAACCGAGTTATTTGGAAATTGCTTCGACGTAATCACATTACGTCGTTCCGATACACTATCAAGGAACGCAATAACCATCTACTCTCCTCAACGATCCCGTAAAACCGATTGATCTAATCAACCCGTGCGCAAAACTTGTTCCGATCCAATCTAAAACCCGAACTAAGCAAGATTAGCTCGATACCACCGAAGGGTTACGCGGAGGCTACGCTAACCAAAACAAAAACTTTTACCGCGCAAACCAGAACACTTGCAAGTAAGGGCCGATAGATCGTTACCGATTGGAGTAGAGTGCAGCGGAATAACCAATCGGGGCAATCCGATCCGGAACAGTGTAGCCGATTCCCGGAGACAGCCGATTCGCCAATCAGCCGATTCGAGTCGTCCGGCCGCGTTCTCACGCCTCGCTCCGATGCGCCCGACCGCAGCCGATTCCACCACAGCCGATCGCTCCGGTGCACCGATCCGAAGCCGATCAACGCGCAACGTAGCGAGCCTCACCATATCCACACGTCCGGGGACAGAACGCCGTACACCCGTGTGCTAGCACGCGATGCAAGGCTAGGGTTTGGCTCGAAAGTGGGGAGGGTTTCCGTGGAGATTGATCTCGGCGACTTCTGTTGCACGCGATGCAATTGATGTCTATTCAGCTCTCCACCCCTCCCTCCTTTATATAGAGTTGGCCGACGGACTAGTGGCCGATTAGGACTCTATTTTGAATCGGATCTCATCCGTATCTCATAGAGTTGGCCGCCCATACGTCGTAAGCCCATAGGACTCTATCCGATCGGATCCCTATCCGATCGAGCCGTATCCGAGTCCAACTCGAATATCTATTCTATCCCCTTAAGCGTGCGACCCTGTAGGTTCAGGTATACTCGGTTTTGGCTATAGTCTAACTTAGCCGATCGTCGGCTCGAGTCCAACTCAGCCGACCTGTCAATAGCGGCGCCTAGCAGCACATATTGACACCATAGTATACAAGAATATAATATCGGCTCTGAACCTGTAATGTGTACACAAATCCCTTTGCCTCACGATACCGCTTAAGCTATAGGCAAGATGTGTGCCATCCCTTCAATAGCTTAACCATTCACTCGAACCGTATTGGATTATCCGTCCGTTGATTGACTCCTCAATCAACTTAGCATGGCCATGCATTTCCATAATCCATTACCTCGAGGGCCCAGAGATATCTCTCCAAAGGAGGGGCAAATTCCATCTTGATCACTCACATCCCACTCCATGTTTCATAGCAAACCCGAAAACTACCTTTATAACTATCCAGCATTAATAGCATTTGGTAGTCCCAAAGTAGGCTACTACACATGTTGGAATCCATGGTGATCTCAGGTCTAAGGACTTTGTACCAACACTACCCGAGACCAACTAATGGCACATTAATTCCCGTAGTGTCTCATGGTGGGTCTATCCAACAATGTGTTCTCTAACACATATGTCCATGTTTATTGATTTGGTATCTCCATACCCATGATCTATGAGACATGATCATCAATCAATAAACATGCCGATCTTAGAATCATATTTGTTCCAACAATATGACATATGATCAGGGATCGTTTAGAAATAGATTCATACATATCGAGTCTCATAAATAAGTCACGTACTTATTGATCAATACAATATGTCTATTTCATGGAACTGAATAACAATTTATTCATTTATACATAAACATTGACGTGATATCCAACATCTCCATGTTGCCTCTAGGGCATATCACTAACAGATACACTATCAAGGAACGCAATTACCATGAACTCTCCTCAACAAATCCCATAAAACCGATTGACCTAATTAACCTGTGTGCAATCTAAAACCCGAACTAAGCAAGATTAGCTTTGATACCACTGAAGGGTTACGCGGAGGCTACGCTAGCCGAAAAAACAAAACTTTTTACCGCGCAAACTAGGAACACTTGCAAGTAAGTGCCGATAGATCATTACCGATTGGAATATGCATCGGAAATAGCCAATCGTGGCTATCTGATCTGAACTCGTGGCGCCGATGACAAATGATTCACGCAAGCCGACAAATCGATTCCTCGGGGATGCCGATTCACCAATCACCCGATTCACCGATGTAGCTAATTCGCCGAGTCGTCTGACCGCGTTATCGCGCCTCGCTCCGATTTCCTCGACCGTAGCCAATTCCACCACAGCCGATTCGTAGCCGATCAACAGCGCGCAACGTAGCAGCGCCTCTACCAGTATCCACACGTCCGGGGACAGAACGCCGAACACCCATGTGCTAGAATGCGATGCAAGGCTAGGGTTTGGCTTGAAAGTGGGGAGGGTTTCTGTGGAGATTGATCTCGCCGACTTCTAAAGCCGCATGTGATCAGATTGATTTCGGCGCAGTGCGATTCAATTGACGTCAATTGATCAATCAGCATCTCTCCACCCCTCACCCCTTTATATAGAGTTGGCCGACTGGGACTAGTGGCCGATCAGGACTCTATTTTTAATCGGATCTTATCCGAATCTCATAGAGTTGGCTGCCCATACGTCGTAAGACCATAGGACTCTATCCGATCGGATCCATATCCGATCGAGCCGTATCCGAGTCCAACTCGAATGCCGTTCTTATCCCCTTAAGCGTGCGACCACGTAGGTTCGGTATACTCGGTTTTGGCTATAGTCTAACTTAGCCGATTGTCGGCTCGAGTCCAACTCAGCCGACCTGTCAACAGCGGCGCCTAGCAGCACATATTGACACCGTAGTATACAAGAATATATATTATCGGCCCTGAACCTGTAATGTGTACACAAATCCCTTTGCCTCACGATACCAATTAAGCTATAGGCAAGATGTGTGCCATCCCTTCAATAGCTTAACCATTCACTCAAACTGTATTGGATTATCTGTCTGTTGATTGTCTCCTCAATCAACTTAGCATGGCCATGCATTTCCATAATCCATTACCTCGAGGGGCCCAGAGATATCTCTCCAAAGGAGGGGCAAATTCCATCTTGATCACTCACATCCCACTACATGTTTCATAGCAAACCCAAAGACTACTTTTATAACTACCCAGTTACGGAATAGCGTTTGGTAGTCCCAAAGTAGGCTACTACACATGTTGAAATCCATGATGATCTCAGGTCCAAGAACTTTGTACCAACACTACCTGAGACCAACTAATGGCACATTAATTCCTGTAGTGTCTCATGGTGGGTCTATCCAACAATGTGTTCTCTAACACATATGTCCATGTTTATTGATTTGGTATCTCCATACCCATGATCTATGAGACATGATCATCAATCAATAAACATGCCGATCTTAGAATCATATTAGTTCCAATAATATGATATATGATCAGGGAACATATAGAAATAGATTCATACATATAGAGTCTCATAAATAAGTCACGTACTTATTGATCAATACAAGATGTCTATTTTATGAAACTGAATAACACTTTATTCATTTATGCATAAACATTGACAATGATATCCAACATCTCCATGTTGTCTCTAGGGCATATCATTAACAAGGAGCACCCCTTTGTTCGTCCGAACCAAGGGTTAGCTCACTCTATAAAAGGCAAGGCATCGAGCTTGCTCTTCTTGCCCCAAGTTGAGCTGGACTGGTTGCTCTCAAATTCTCTCTACCTCTCTTGAGTTCTTATAATATTCTTGCCCTAAGTTTATAAAAAATATTTTTCAAATTTTTTTTGCATTCAGAGTTTCCAAGAGCTAATGACATTCATAATCCTACCTTATGGTTGATGCATAAATGGGTAGCGTTCACTATCTTTCCTAGATCCTACCTTAAGGTTGATACATAAATGGGTAACGTTTACAATCTTTCCTAGAGAAAATGTTAGGCCAATTAGAGTTGATGAATTGATGATCCTTTATGCCGTGGTCAAAAAGAAAAAAATTTCTCCTGTGAAAGTAATCATCAAACAATGGTTATAACAATTTAGGATGAAGGGACCCATTGAATGCACTTCACTAATCCCTCGCATTGCTCTTAATGCTAGGGCCTTGGGAAATATACAAGTTTTGTACATCACCAAACCCCGCGAAATAATAGACGAGGAGTATTTAGTGAAGGGCCATACTTTGAAACATGGTCCTGATGGATCCCTTGTGTTTTTCTTCCCCAGATATACAAATGAAATTCCGCATCCTAACCCAGAATATCATTTGTATAAGTGTCGCGCGCTAACCATTACTCTCCAGCCAAGAGAGGTTGCTTGCAGGAGTAGTATGTCTGGTAGAGTCACAAGAAGCATGTCGAGAAGGGCCACTATGGAGGAAGAACCTCAACAGCCTCCGCAACAGACACCTCAGCCGGGGGTGGGTTTCAAGTCGATACGTATCCGGTTGGGAACAACCCCCGCAGTATTATGAGGCTGGAGGTTCGTCATGGAAATCAGCTAGTAATGAACAATGGGCACAAGGACCTAGCTGGTACCATGGACAGGACACAGAGTAATTAAGCTCTAGTGGTCTACCTCCATCGTTTGGTGCTCAACGCTCATTCTCGGCACGAGGCTTTCGTGACCAAGGATTTGCAGATATCACCCAAAGGATGGGCAAATTGGACATGCGAACCAAAGAGATTCAAGACACACTTTATCAACATGTCCAAGAAACTCATTAGTGGCAGTAACAGACCGATGAACAGCTGAGAGAATTCGGCTCAACGCTGCAGCAAGACCAATCAGACTTGATGGCCTACTTCCGTTCGTGGGGATTCAATCCCTTTCGTAGACCATGAGCAAAAGAACAAGCTCGAGGGAGGACCCCACGTGAGGTAACCCGTCTCGCTTATCCAGTTATTTCCCGCATTGCATTTAAGAAAATCATAAAAATATAAGGTAGCTATGCATGGTTGGAATGTTTATTTCCCACACATTGGATATGATGAATAGTTGCTCTGTTTTAACTTTCTTTCGTGCATAGTTTGCAACTTAGCATTCTTCAAGTTTTGAGTTTGTTTGCTTGAGTATATCACCCTGAACTTCAAAACTTGTGGGTAGCAAGTGCATGATCTAAGTCTAGGTTGTTGTGGAATATGATATGGTAGAATAGAGTAACTATTATATTATTCTAAGCGAAACTGGAATTCGGAGATTTTATTTTCAAAAATACAAAAATGATGAGACATTCCTACCAGAGCCATATGTTAATAAATTGCAATATCCTATACATATGCTGCTTGCAATCATTTTGAGTTTGGTCAAATAGTTAGACCCTTGTTAGAATCTTTTCATACTTTCATGATCAAAGTCTCTTGCATATCCACCATAAAAAATTGATCTTCCTGTACCATATGCTAACTTCTACGTCGGAAGTTTGCACCCACCAGATAAAGACTCCAAACAATTATAATCCTCTATCCTCATCTCGATGCCAAATGAGACATGAACTAAATGGATACATGCAGAATGATAGTAGAAAATCCATGATGCTTACAAAAGATGAAAAAAAATCTTCATGAGCATGATGACAAAAAAAATAAAGGTATGTACTCATAGCCATGTTCTCTAAAATAAAAAGATAGGAAGGAGGACCATACAAAAAGGAGATACCAGCCCTTTCTTCTATTTTTTCATTTATATTTCCTCTTCCAAATACATGGACAAGCTTGATTCTGGTTGCATGATTAGTATTCTTCTTGGATCTGTTTTTTTATTTTACAAAATAATTAATGCAAGTATGTCTCATGATTTTCCCTACCTTGAGCCCCGCATAAGCCTTATTGGAAGTAGAAGAAAAGTAGCGAAATAATGTCTTGGTAAGGAATTGAAACACATTGAGTGATATGAGAGTATCATTCGAGGAACTCTTCTCTTTCCTTTTCACATATTTTCAAAACCTTCGGATGAAAGTGGAACAAGGAGTGAGAGAGTAGCACTCTCACATGAGGACAAGGAGAAGCCAAAAGCCCCATGAGGACTAAGGTAAAAAGGGTGAGCCTACCATTGCAAACTTATTCAGTTCAAGGTAAAATACTTTGTAGTAGGAATGGTACTTTAGAGAAATAAAACATGGTAGCAACTCCTGATCCATCGAGCGTAAGTCTTGACTTTGCTCAAGGATGAGCAAAGGGTAAGCTTGGGGAGTTTGTTAACGGTCGTTGTGGGGGGTGTCACCCCGTGGTACCCTATGGACTGGAATCTATGTCCCACTGAAGTGAAAACTGAGAGTCCTCAGGACGTGGTCGATGGCCCGACACCCTCCTGCGGGGTCGGACGTCCCGACCTTACTCCGAGTCCAACCTCGGTTCTCCTCTATCGACCCCATCAACTACGGCCCAACCTCGACCATCCTCAGGATAAGACTTGTTGCGCAAGAATGAAGAGGGAGGAAACATCCCCGGTAGAGACTGACGTCACCCAACAGCACAGTACAAGTGTTTCAGACAGAGGAGGGATCCCAAAGCAAGATAGAGAGAGCACAAGATGCCCACGGTGTATAGGACCTAGCAGACCCCTTTGTACCTTTTCAGATGATGTTTTGTACTTTCCTTTTAGCACATTAGACATAGCTTTCTTAGCCCCCAAGCTCTCCCAGTTCCTACCCCCTTGAGCTATAAAAGGGATGGCAGGGCGACGGGGCCTAGGGAGAGAAGAAGACATCTACATTCCGATCGATCACCAACATTCTCATTCCCAGTTCTTGGTTAGCTTGCTTCAAGCCCCAAGAACCCCTCCTTGTAACTCTTGTTAATCACACACCCAGCAAAGAACACTGGACGTAGGCTTATTATCCTTCAAGAGGGTCGAACCAGTATAATTCCCTGTGTCTTACTATTTAGCTTGTCTCCGGACTCGAATCAACCATCGGATCCATCGGGGAACAGCCTGTCTACCGTTTTCTTTCACCTCCTTGGGCATCCCCTTTGAGGACTATCGACCCACCCGTCGACAGCTGGTGCACTAGGTAGGGGCGCTATTCTTTGTTTTGTGTGATCTGATGGCGGTTTCCTTCCTCACCAACTTCGCTGTTCCCGCGGGGACGACCTTCATCTTCGGCACCCTGGTGTTCCGCGCCGACGACTTCCATCGCCTCACTCTCTCTTAGGCAGCCTCCGACGAGCTGGAGCGCGTGGTCACGCCACCACGTGCGGTGGCGAGGCTTAGGCACGTGACTTTCTGTCCGGTGGCCTTAGACCTCAAGACCCGCACGACCGCGTGGTTCGGCAACAGTGGGACTCCTGCCGACCGCGTGGCGCTTAGCTGGCGGACGGTATCTGGACCCAGGTCAAGCGCCCTAATCGGCTCTACTCCACGCGTTCCGCTTCCTTGCTACGAGGGTCATCTGCCTTGCCCTTGCGTGCTGATGGGTGTACTTCCATGCCTGCTGGTGCAACGATTCCTGGCAAGGTCGCCCGTGACACTCTCTTCCTCACACAAAGATTCGCCGGCCGGTTCCGCGGCACAGTTGTTCATTCCCGGTAACCGTTGGCCCGCCAACATCGTCATGATGGCGGAAGTGGTGTCTGATGATGAGGCCACAGGTTCTCAGGAGTCTGACGCCCATTGCAATGCGCACCATACTTGAAGGGGTACAAGGAGGCTACGATAGCTAATAACAAAAATTTTCTACCGTGCAAACCAGGAATCTTGCAAGTAAGGGTCGATAGATCGTTATCGATTGGAGTAGAGCACGCGGATATTCAGGAGCTATCCGATCCGACGCATCGCCGATCACGCCGATTTGCCGACCATAGCCGATTCTCGAGATGCCTGATCACAGCCGATCCGACAAAAGTCGATTTGCCAATGTCGCAGCCGATCCGACCACAGCCGATTCGTTGATTCGCCCAGTCGCCCAACTGCGCCTGCCTCGCTCCGATGCGCCCGACCGCAGCCAACTCACAGCCGCCGAATAGGACCGCAATGTAGCAATGCCTCTATCGGTATCCACACGTCCAAGGATAGAACGCCTAACACCCGTGTGCTAGCACAAGATGCAAGGCTAGGGTTTGGCTCGGAGGTGGGGAGGGTTTTCGTGGAGATCTTGAACTGGCCGACTATTGAAGCCGCGCATGTTTTAATCTGTTGCACCAAATCAGATTGATTCGGTTCAATTGTGATATCGCACCTCTCCACCCTTCGCCCCTTTATATAGAGTTGCCGACTGGGCCTATAGGCCAATCGGGACTCTATCTAATCGGATCCCTATCTGATCGAGCCATGTCCAAGTCCAACTCGAATGCATGTTCTTATCCCCTTAAGCGTGCGACCCTGTAGGTTCAGGTATACTCGGGTTCGACCCGAGTCCAACTCGGCCTACCGTCAATAGCGGCGCCTAGCAGCACATATTGACACCATAGTATCCAACAATATAATATCGGCTCTGAAGCTATAATGTATACACAAATCCCTTTGCCTCACGATACCAATTAAGCTATAGGCAAGATGTGTGCCATCCTATCAATAGCTTAATCATTCACTCGAACCGTATTGGATTATCTGTCTGTTGATTGACTCGTAAATCAACTCGGCATGGCCATGCACTTCCATAATCCATTACCTCGAGGGGCCCAGAGATATATCTCCAATAGGAGGGGCAAATTCCATCTTGATCACTCACATCCCACTCCATGTTTGATAGCAAACCCGAAGACTACTTTTATAACTACCCAGTTATGAAATAGTGTTTGGTAGTCCCAAAGTAGGCTACTACACATGTCAGAATCCATGATGATATCAGGTCTAAGGACTTTGCACTGACACTACTTGAGACCAACTAATGGCACATTAATTCCTGTAGTGTCTTATGGTGGGTCTATCCAACAATGTGTTATCTGACACGTCCACGGATATTGATTTGGTATCTCCATACCATGATCTATAAGACATGATCATCAATCAATAGACATGCCGATCTTAGAATCATATTTGTTCCAATAATATGACATGTGATCAGAGATCGTTTAGAAATAGATTCATACATAAAGAGTCTCATAAACAAGTCACGTACTTATTGATCAATACAAGTTGTCTACGGCTCGGAGGCAGTTCTCCCGGTCGACATGCTCCACGAGTCCCTGAGGATTTGGCTCTATTAAGAAGGCATGGCAGAGCAAACGTGGGCCGAGGACATCGACAACATCGAAGAAGAGCAAATGGTGGCAGCGATCCAGATGGATCGGTACCAGCAGACGCTTCGCCGATATCATGACAGGAACATCCAAGGGAGGTTCTTCAAGGTCGACGACCTCGTCCTCCCAAGGGTGCAGTCTTCAGCCGGCATGAACAAGCCCTCGCCTCCATGGGAAGATCCTTTCATCGTCTCCACCGTCACACGTCCGTACTCCTACAGGCTGGTTCATGAAGACGGACATGAAGTGCCTAACTCATGGAGCATCGAACACCTGCGCCTATTCTACGCGTGAACAACTAAGTGCCTACTCCTCCACCCTGTCAAAATCAGCAGGCTGGGGTTGCGACCGGCAGTGTTTCGGTCAAGTGCCAGTGAATGAGCTCGGGGCTCCTAACGACTAAATCCTGTGTATACGACTAAGACGCCAGGTGCTCGACTTGGGTCACCCAGACAACATCTGTCGATGGCCCGACTTGCTCTACTTCGAGGGTTAGACACACAAAGAATGGTCGGACGATGACGACCTCACGTTTATTCGCTACGTACACAACTAAGTGACCTTGCTTGACCGAAAGCCCGTTAGGATCTGTCCTGCCGGCTTCCGCTGCTTGGTCATGAGAGTTATATGTGTGCCGGATGATCGCCGATCCTTCCCCGCCCACCTATTAGCCCTGCACTCGGCTGAGTAGATCCGAGTAGACTGAGGAATCCTTTGGATCTGTCTGTTAAGGCCTGAAGAACACTCGACATCGGAGGTCGGACATGTGGTGAATAGAAGACCGCCTCTTCTCGTTTTGACCCTCTATGAAGGAGAAGGATCTACTTGGAGTTTGATCGGTAGCCCTCCGGACATGGTCTATACACGGCTGTGATAGCTCAGTAGGATCTACTCCACGAGGCAGACGTCCTTGAGTTTGACCGAAAGCCTTCCGGTCGATGGTCCATTGACGGCCTATGTCGTTCGATGCGAACTACTCGAAGTGGTAGCTTCCCCCAAGCTCGACTGCCTGCCCTCTGGATTCGGACTGTTGAAGGACAAGGTCACGCGGACAGTTTGTCACATAGCGATGTGTCGGGTGTCCAAAAAAAAGAAAATTCGGACATATCGTGAATCGTAGGTGGCATACAAAGGAGACTGAAAAAGTTTTCGTTATTACATTTTGCGGGGTGACGATCATACATAGGGCCTGAGGTACCCTAACCTATAGGTCCATGGCGGCAACAATCTTCTCCACAGTCGGCTCAGCGGCGGCATAGATATCATCGACATCACCCTCTTCGACACCGGCAGGCCACCCTTCGGCAACCGCTTCGACGTCAGCACGAGGGTACAGCTTCTGTGCCATACCAAGGATGTGTGTCGCCGCCGTCTTTGCTACGTGAATGTCCAAAGAAGATCCCGACCGTTCAGCATGTGCCCCTGGAGCACGTCATCATTCGGGATGGCCGACGATGTGTCCGGGTCGATTGCGGCAAGGAGCCTTTCGGACACCTTCGAGCAGATCTCCCAGTGCCCGTTGACCATCCTCAGGCTGTTCCAAAGCTGGCCGGCTTGACGACGCATGCTCGCCAGCAGGCTTAGTCAGTACAAAGTTTGATCAGAGCACGCTCCAGAGTTAATAGTAAGAGGAATAAAAGCTAAGTGCTTATGGATAGCCTCCACCCGCTCGGCCTGGAGCTCAACCAGTTTGGCGGAGGCTTCGTCTCTGGCTGCCTTGGCAACCACCAACGTCCTCTCTGCCTCAACCCTCACCGCCTTCGACGCCGAAGCCTTGGTCTCGACGTCGTCGAGCGCAGCGGTCAGGTTCTGGAGGAGGGCCTGGTTATGTCGCTAAGGAGCGGCGACATCCTTGATGCCAGCAAAGGAGGATGACCTTCCAGTGCGAGGGTCAACGGTCAAGGGTTCCCTATCAAAGCTACTAGTCAGACCTCGCAATGCCAATGAAACAAAAAACATAACAAAAATGAACTCATCGGGTGGAGGCTGTAAACCTCACATGACCCCGGCGTGGGACTTTAAGGGCGGGCTCTGATGTCCGTCCCCCGCCTCCCTGCGAGTGTTTGGTCCCACCTCTGCGGAAGCAGTTAACTTCCACTTTCCCTTCAGGTTGGCCGTCACTACGGGGATGCGTATCTCCGCAAAATCCAGTTGCGACACAGCACCAACATCCTTCCATGGCATCAACACCTGGCTGGTGAGGTCCCAACAAAGGAACAAAAAGGACAAAAAAAGAAGAAAATCCTAAGTAAAAGATGAAGTCCAAGACTTACTCGTTGGCGACGTCTCTCGGGGCTTCCGCTCCAGCTCCAACCTTCGGTGGAACTCAGCGACAAAGACATACGTCCTAGAATGCTTTGAGGAAGCAAAGTGTTGTGGAGCAACGGCGGGATCCTTGAGGTCTTGTTTCAAACTGAAGAGATGGGTGGTGTAGGAAGAAAGGAACCTGGAATGACCGGGTTTAAACAGGGAGCAATGATGGGCTGGGTGGCATAAATCTCAAAAAACATGTGTGGTGCCGTTTATGAGTGGCGCGGAGCATTCGAAGCGCCCCTGTCCATCCGTCTTCCTGGCGTACCACGTTGCCCCTGAGGAAAACCCTGACTGTCAGATCTCTGGAACGGCAAACGGCGCCCGCTTGGCTTCCGCACCCTCTGCGGGACGTGGTAGGACTCCGCTCAGGGATGTCAGAATACCCCCACTACCTCATGGCAGTGGCAATCGCCAACTTGGGGGCTGGCTTCCGGGCCGACCCCCGGTCATGCTCGGGATTACTAGAAGCCTTCAGGCAGTAGTCCTGACCACATTGCTGGCTTCTGTTGCTTTAGGGCAATGGATTTCAAGGACTCATGCATGGGCTTCCGAGCTAGCCCATCGTCGCGGTCGGGACAATCGTAAGGCTCCGAGCGGTAGTCCTGACCAAACGGCCGACCTTCATTACCCTGATGCAATGGCTTCCGGACCATGATGGGGATAACACGAGGACTACTGTATGCTCCAAGGAAGTGAGCCCGTTGGGTCCAAAAGTATTAGTGATATGCCCTAGAGGCAACATGGAGATGTTGGATATCACGTCAATGTTTATGTATTTATGAATAAAGTGTTATTCAGTTCCATGAAATAGACATCTTGTATTGATCAATAAGTATGTGACTTATTTATGAGACTCTTTATGTATGAATCTATTTCTAAACGATCCCTAATCATATGTCATATTGTTGGAACAAATATGATTCTAAGATCGGCATGTTTATTGATTGATGATCATGTCTCATAGATCATGGGTATGAAGATACCAAATCAATTAACATGGACATATGTGTTAGAGAACACATTGTTGGATAGACCCACCATGAGATACTACAGGAATTAATGTGCCATTAGTTGGTCTCAGGTAGTGTTGGTACAAAGTCCTTAGACCTGAGATCACCATGGATTCCAACATGTGTAGTAGCCTACTTTGGGACTACCAAACACTATTCCGTAACTGGGTAGTTATAAAGGTAGTTTTCGGGTTTGCTATGAGACATGGAGTGGGATGTGAGTGATCAAGATGGAATTTGCCTCTCCTTTGCAGAGATATCTCTGGGCCCCTCGAGGTAATGGATTATGGAAATGCATGGCCATGCTAAGTTGATTGAGGAGTCAATCAATAGATAGATAATCCAATACGGTTCAAGTGAATGGTTAAGCTATTGAAGGGATGGCACACATCTTGCCTATAGCTTAATTGGTATCGTGAGGTAAAGGGATTTGTGTACACATTACAGGTTCAGAGCCGATATTATATTCTTGTATACTATGGTGTCAATATGTGCTGCTAGGCGCCGTCGTTGGACAGTCGGCTGAGTTGGACTCGAGCCGACGGTCGGCTAAGTTAGACTATAGCCGAAACCGAGTATACCTGAACCTACAGGGTCGCACGCTTAAGGGGATAAGAACAGGAATTCGAGTTGGACTCGGATACGGCTCGATCGGATAGGGATCCGATCGGATAGAGTCCTATAGGCTTACGACGTATGGGCGGCCAACTCTGTGAGATTCGGATAGGATCCGATTCAAAATAGAGTCCTGATCGGCCACTAGTCCCAGTCGGCCAACTCTATATAAAGGACGGAGGGGTGGAGAGCTGCGGCACGTCAATTGCATCGCATTGAACCGAATCCGCAATGAAGTCGCCGAGATCAATCTCCACGGAAACCCTCCCCACTCTCGAGCCAAACCCTAGCCTTGCATCGTGTGCTAGCACATGGGTGTTCGGCGTTCTGTCCCCGGACGTGTGGATACCGGTAGAGGCGCTGCTACGTTGCACGCTGTTGATCGGCTGTGGAGGAATCGGCTGCGGTCGACCGCATCGGAGCGAGGCGCGAGAACACAGTCGGACGACTCGGATCGGCTGCGGCATCTGCGAATCGGCTGATTGGTGAATCGGCTGTCCCCGGGAATCGGTTGTCATCGGCCAGCACTGTTCCAGATCAGATAGCCCTGATTGGCTGTTTTCGCACTCTCCAATTGGTAACGATCTATCGGCCCTTACTTGCAAGTGTTCCTGGTTTGCGCGGTTAAAAGTTTTTGTTTTTGGCTAGCGTAGCCTCCGCGTAACCCTTCAAAAAGACCCTTTGTTAAGTCACCGGGCTATACTCAAGTCAGAAAGACAACGGAGGAAACTTCATACGACTTGACCCTAGGCTCGGATGTGTCATCTGACCCTAGGCTCGGGGCCTACACCTGCCAGGTGCACCTGGACGGTGTACCTGTAAAACTGAGAATTCCCAAAACCTTGATAACCTACAAGGGACTAGCACCTTGGAAGGAAACTTGACCCTAAGGCCGAATGTTCCATTTGCCCTTGGGCTCGGCTACACTGCGGTGCACACTGGCGGTGCACCGCCAAAACATTGACTCGATGCTTTGAGGATCATTTGAAGACAGTGGCAAAGAAGAAACTCTGATCCCAAGGATTGTTGTTCCATTTTTCCTTAGGCTCGGGGGCTCCTGCGGGGGGTGTCACCCCGGGGTACCCTATGGACTAGAATTTATGTCCTACCGAAGTGAAAATGCAGAGTCCCTGGGACGTGGTCGATGGCCCGATCCTCCTAGGGGTCGGACGTCCCGACCTTACCCCGAGTCCGACCTTGGTTCTCCTCTCTCAACCCCGTCAACTACGGCCCGACCTCGACCATCCTCAGGACAAGACTTGGCGCGCAAGAAGGAAGAGGGAGGAGACAGCCCCGACAGAGACTGACGTTACCCGATAGCACAGTATAGGTATCTCAGACAGAGGAGGGATCCCAAGGCAAGATAGAGAGAGCACAAGATGCCCACGGTGTATAGGACTTAGCAGCCCCCTTTGTACCTTTTGAAATGATGTTTTGTACTTACCTTTTAGCACATTAGACATAGCTTTCTTGGCCCCCAAGCTCTCCCTGTTCCCGCCCCCCTTTAGCTATAAAAGAAAGAGCTGGGCGACCGTGTGCGTACCCCTTATAGGTCGTCACGATGCCGAATCTCTGCAATAGGTAGAAAATGTTTCTACACCTAACTTGTTTTTGCAGAGAATGCTTTGAGATGGTATGGCCCTATTGTATGTATGAGATGCATGTGATCCCTTTAATATTCTTTCATATGTGCAATGCTTGTAATATTCTTTCACGACCTACGAGTCGATGTAATCTTCAATTAGAGCTTCTATAGTAGTAGCTTAGTTTGAAGAAATTAAGCATTCGGCACTCGGAAGAACAGTGATGAAGATCGAGATCCTCTACACCGACATGGAGATGGAGATCACCATGTGAAGGGGGCCATACTATTTTATTATATGCTATTCTACCTGCTTTCATATATGTGATATGTTTGTTTGATAGGATAGCATCCCTCACAATGTTAAGTAGTAATGATGCCCTTCCAAATGTTGCACCCGTCACCGTTATGCTCATCAATGGTAGGTCTGCCAAAGCAGAGTGTCATTCTCTATCATAATATGAGGGGGTATATGTCGGACATATACAGCAGGAGCATTTTGTTTACTTAACAAGGCTATCAAAACAGTTTTTGGCCTTGGGACATAGGTTGGGGCCGGGGCATGGAGATGCCACACCAACAATAAGAGTCACATAGAGATGTGATTAGCAATGTGTTGCTTATCGATGTTACTAATTTTCTAGCAGTGATGCCAAAGCTCACTAGAAAATTAATTGACATGTGGATCTTGACCCAATACGTAACCTAGAGGGGAGGTGTAAAATACGTAATGGGAGTCTAATGTTAAATTGTTTAACAATAGACATAGCATAAACATTGTGCTAAACTTTGCTTTTTCTGTTGTAGAATAAATGGCGGCTAATACTACACCCAGTACCTTTAATTTGCGATCTATTCTTTAAAAGGAAAAATTAAATGGAACAAACTTTATGGATTGGTATCGCAACTTGAGAATTGTTCTCAAGTAAGAGCATAAAGAGTACGTTCTTGAAGTACCATATCCTGAGGATTTGCCTAATAATGCCACTGCTACTGCACGGAGGGCTTACGAGAAGCACACTAATGATGCCCTAGATATAAGCGTCTCATGCTTGCTACAATGTCCCCGAGCTTCGAAACAATATGAGAGCACCGATGCTCACACTATTATTCAGGGACTGCGTGGCATGTTTGAGAACCAAGCTCGGGCGAGAGGTTCAACACCTCAAAGTCCTTGTTTGCGTGCGGCTTGTTGAAGGGAATCCCGTCAGTCCGCATATGATAAAAATGATTGGCTACATCGAGAGTCTGGAAAAACTAGGTTTTTCCCTTAGCCAAGACTTGGCTACTGATGTGATTCTCCAGTCGCTCCCTCCGAGCTTCGAGCCATTCTTATTAAATTATCACATGAACAATATGGATAGAACCTTGGCCGAATTGCATGGGATGCTAAAGACAGCTGAGGAGAGTATCCAAAAACGGTCATCATGTGATGATGATGCGAAGGCTAAGCACAAACCACTGTCAAGAAGCTTTGCACCAAGAGGAAGTTAACTCCCGATGAGATCGCGAGTGCCTCCAATGCAAAGAAGGGCAAGAAGGGCTCGGCGGCATCGATGCCGTTCGCTTCTACTGCAAGGAGACAGCCACGGAAAAGGAACCGCAAGAAGTACATGGAGGATCTCGAAAGAAGCAAAGTACGACTTCGCTTCGGTATTAATGTTATAGACATTAATCTTGCTACTTCACCTCGACTCTTGGGTATTTGATACCGGATCGTAGCTCATATTTGAAAATCGTTGCAGGGAATGAGAAGAAGTAGTGGCTTGAGAAGGGAGAGGTGAACCTGCGCGTCGGCAATGGAGCAAGCGTTGCTACAGTTTGCCGTCGGCACCGTACCACTTCATCTACCTTCGGGATTAGTTTTGGAATTAAATAATTGTTATTGTGTTCCAACACTATGTCAAAATGTTATTTCCGCTTCATGTTTGCAAGCGGAAGGATATGAGTTTGGATCAATGAACAATGGTTGATCAATATATCTCGAGATATGTTCTATTTTCATGCTCCATTGGTGAATGGATTATACGTTTTGAATCTTGAAGCGTCTCCCATCTATAACATTAATACGTAAAGGCAACTCTCTAATGATATATACTCCATGTTTATCTCGACATTGTCGCTTACGCCATATAAATAAGAAACGCATGGAGAAGCTCCATAAGGATGGATTGCTTCACTCTTTTGATTTTGAATCATTTGAGACATGTGAGTCTTGTTTACTTGGTAAGATGACAAAGGCACCTTTCACGGACACGTGAAAGAGCAAGTGACTTGTTGGCACTCATACATACCGATGTATGTGGACCAATGAGCTCAACCGGCCAGAGGTGGTTATCAGTACTTCATTACCTTTACCGATGACTTTAGTAGATATGGTTATATATACTTAATGAGGCATAAGTCCGAATCCTTTGAAAAGTTCAAAGAATTCCAGAATAAAGTACAGAATCATTTAGGGAAAACAATCAAGTTTCTACAATCAGATCGTGGAGGAGAATACTTGAGCCAAGAGTTTGGTAATCATCTGAAAAAGGCCGATATGGATGGAAATGTTCATGTCTATAATGCGCGATTAGTGGCAAAAGGTTTTAAACAGATTCAAGGAGTTGATTATGATGAAACCTTCTCGCCCGTCGCAATGCTTAAATCTATTCGGATTATCCTAGCGATTGCTGCATATTTCGATTATGAGATATGGCAGATGGATGTCAAAACGGCTTTCCTAAATGGAAACCTAAGCAAGGATGTATACATGATATAACCTCAAGGTTTTGTCGATCCAAAATCGCCTGGAAAGATATGCAAGCTACAGAAATCCATCTATGGATTGAAGCAAGCATCTCGAAGTTGGAATATTCGTTTTGATGAAGTAATCAAAGGGTTTGGTTTCATCAAAAACGAAGAAGAGGCCTATGTTTACAAAAAGGTCAGTGGGAGCGCAATTGTATTTCTAATCTTATATGTGGATGACATATTATTGATTGGAAATGATATCCCTATGCTAGAATCCATCAAGTCTTCATTGAAAAATAGTTTTTCCATGAAAGACTTAGGGAGGCAAGCATACATATTGGGCATTCGGATCTATAGAGATAGATCCAAGAGGCTAATTGGATTAAGCCAAAGTACATACATTGACAAGGTGTTGAAAAGGTTCAACATGCATGATTCCAAGAAAGGTTTCTTGCCCATGTCACATGGTATTAATCTTAGCAAGAATCAGTGTCCTCAGACACATGATGAGCGGAATAAGATGGGTATGGTTCCATATGCTTCGGCAATGGGATCCATCATGTATGCCATGCTATGTACACGCCCAGATGTCTCGTACGCTTTGAGTGCTACGAGCAGATACCAGTCAGATCCAGGTGAATGTCACTGGACTTCCGTAAAGAATATCCTTAAGTACTTGAGAAGAACTAAGGATATGTTACTAGTCTATGGAGGTGAAGAAGAGCTCGTTGTAAGTGGTTACACCAATGCTAGCTTCCAAACGGACAAGGATGATTATAGATCACAATCTGGGTTCGTGTTCTGCCTGAACGGAGGCGCAGTCAGCTGGAAGAGTTCCAAGCAGGATACTGTTGCTGATTCTACAACGGAGGCCGAGTACATTGCCGCTTCGAAAGCCGCAAAGGAGGCCGTTTGGATCAAGATATTCGTTTCGAGCTTGGTGTGATGACTAGTATGACTGGTCCAATGTCTCTCTATTGTGATAATAGTGGAGCCATTGCGCAAGCCAAGGAGCCGAGGTCACATCAGAAGTCCAAACACATACTTCGACGATATCATCTCATCCGCGAGATAGTGGACAGAGGTGATGTCAAGATATGCAAAGTGCACACGGATCTCAACATAGCCGATCCGCTGACAAATGATGGGTTACGCGGAGGCTACGCTAGCCGAAAACAAAAACTTTTATCCGCGCAAACCATGAACACTTGCAAGTAAGGGTCGATAGATCGTTACCGATTGGAGTAGAGTGCATGGAATAGCCAATCGTGGCAATCCGATCCGAACAAGTGTAGCCGATTCCCGGAGACCCGATTCGCCAATCGCCCGATTCGAGTCGTCCGGCCGCGTTCTCACGCCTCGCTCCGATGCGCCCGACCGCAGCCGATTCCACCACAGCAGATCGCTCCGATTGCGCCGATCCGAAGCCGATCAAGAGCGCGCAACGTAGCAGCGCTCTACCGGTATCCACACGTCCGGGGACAAACGTCGAACACCCGTGTGCTAGCACGCGATGCAAGGCTAGCGTTTGGCTCGAAAGTGGGGAGGGTTTCGTGGGAGATTGATCTCGGCGACTTCGTTGCACGCGATGCAATTGACGTGTCGCAGCCTCTCCACCCCTCCCTCCTTTATATAGAGTTGGCCGACTGGGACTAGTGGCCGATCAGACTCTATTTTCAATCGGATCCTATCCGAATCTCACGAGTTGGCTGCCCATACGTCGTAAGCCCATAGGACTCTATCCGATCGGATCCCTACCCGATCGAGCCGTATCCGAGTCCAACTCGAATGCTTGTTCTTATCCCCTTAAGCGTGCGACCCCGTAGGTTCAGGTATACTCGGTTTTGGCTATAGTCTAACGTAGCCGATCGTCGGCTCGAGTCTAACTCAGCCGACTGTCAACATGCGGCGCCTAGCAAGACATATTGACACCATAGTATACAAGAATAATATTGGCTCGAACCTGTAATGTGTACACAAATCCCTTTGCCTCACGATACCGCTTAAGCTATAGGCAAGATGTGTGCCATCCCTTCAATAGCTTAACCATTCACTCGAACCGTATTGGATTATCCGTCCGTTGATTGACTCCTCAATCAACTTAGCATGGCCATGCATTTCCATAATCCATTACCTCGAGGGGCCCAGAGATATCTCTCTCCAAAGGAGGGGCAAATTCCATCTTGATCACTCACATCCCACTCCATGTTTCATAGCAAACCCGAAAACTACCTTTATAACTACCCAGCTTACGGAATAGCGTTTGGTAGTCCCAAAGTAGGCTACTACACATGTTGGAATCCATGGTGATCTCAGGTCTAAGGACTTTGTACCAACACTACCCGAGACCAACTAATGGCACATTAATTCCCGTAGTGTCTCATAGTGGGTATATCCAACAATGTGTTCTCCAACACATATGTCCATGTTTATTGATTTGGTATCTCCATACCCATGATCTATGAGACATGATCATCAATCAATAAACATGCCGATCTTAGAATCATATTTGTTCCAACAATATGACATATGATCGGATCGTTTAGAAATAGATTCATACATATAGAGTCTCATAAATAAGTCATGTACTTATTGATCAATACAAGATGTCTATTTCATGGAACCGAATAACACTTTATTCATAAATACATAAACATTGACGTGATACCCAACATCTCCATGTTGCCTCTAGGGCATATCACTAACAATCTCCCACTTGCACTAGAGTCAATCATGTAAGTATCTAATACCCATTGCTCTTGTGTGCGCCTCATGCTTCGGCCGAGGGAGTGGTTTTGTCGCGGATCGCTATGTTGAGATCCGTGTGCACTTTGCATATCTTAACATCACCTCTGTCCACAATCTCGCGGATGAGATGATATTGCCGAAGTATGTGTTTGGACTTCGATGTGACCTCGGCTCCTTGGCTTGCGTAATGGCTCCACTATTGTCACAATAGAGAGACATTGGACCCGTACTAGTCATCACACCAAGCTCGAAACGAATTTCTTGATCCAAACAGCCTCCTTTGCAGCTTCCGAAGCAAGAATGTACTCACCTCCGTTGTAGAATCAGCAACGTATCCCGCTTGGAACTCTTCCACTGATCGCGCCTCCGTTCGGCAGTAACACGAACCCGATTGTGATCTATAATCATCCTTGTCCTGTTTGGAAGCTAGCATCGGTGTAACCACTTACAACGAGCTCTTCTTCACCTCCATAGACTAGGAACATATCCTTAGTTCTTCTCAAGTACTTAAGGATATTCTTTACGGCATCCAGTGACCTTCACCTGGATCTCGATCGGTATCTGCTCGTAGCACTCAAAGCGTACGAGACATCCGAGCGTGTACAAAGGATGGCATACATGATGGATCCAATTGCCGAAGCATATGGAACCATACCCATCTTATTCCGCTCATCATGTGTCCGAGGACACCGATTCTTGCTAAGATTAATGCCATGTGACATGGGCAAGAAACCTTTCTTGGAATCATGCATGTTGAACCTTTTCAACACCTTGTCAATATATGTACTTTGGCTTAATCCAATTAGCCTCTTGGATCTATCTCTATAGATCCGAATGCCTAATATATATGCTGCCTCCCCTAAGTCTTTCATGGAAAAACTATTTTTCAATGAAGACTTGACGGATTCAAGCATAGGGATATCATTTCCAATCGCAATATGTCATCCACATATAAGATTAGAAGTACAATTGCACTCCCACCGACCTTTTTGTAAACACAGCCTCTTCTTCGTTTTTGATGAAACAAAACCCTTTGATTACTTCATCAAAACGAATATTCCAACTCCGAGATGCTTGCTTCAATCCATAAATGGATTTCGTAGCTTGCATATCTTTCCAGCGATTCTGGATCGACAAAACCCCGAGGTTGTATCATGTATACATCCTCGCTTAGGTTTCCATTTAGGAAAGCCGTTTTGACATCCATCTCGCCATATCTCATAATCGAAATATGCAGCAATCGCTAGGATAATCCGAATAGATTTAAGCATTGCGACAAAGCAGAAGGTTTCATCATAATCAACTCCTTGAATCTGTTTAAAACCTTTCGCCACCAATCGCGCCTTATAGATGTGAACATTTCCATCCATATCGGCCTTTTCTTAAAAACCCATTTACACTCAATGGTTTTGACACCATCAGTGGATCAACCAAGTTCCAAACTTGATTGTCGTACATGGATTCTATTTCGGATTTCATGGCTCCAAGCCACTTGTTGGAATCGGGTCCCACCATCGCTTCCTCATAGGTCTTAGGCTCATCGTTGTCCAACAACAATATATCATGTTGTTCCGCACTGTACTCATGTGCACGGTGCACGACGTGATCTTTCGCACCTCCGTGGGCGGTGTATCTACAACCGGTGGCGCAACACTTTGCTCCTCCCGTTGTGGTTCCGTGGTCGCGAAACATTTTCTTGTGTTTCTTGAACTTCTTCAAGATGCACCCTCGCTCCCACTAACCCTTCTTGAAAGAAACTCTTTCTCCAAGAAGACACCGTGTCGGGCGACAAACACTTTGCCTTGTTCCCGATTATAAAAGTAATATCCCTTAGTTTCCTTAGGATATCCCACAAAGAAGCACTTGTCGATTTGGGTGTGAGCTTGTCGTAAACGTTTTACATAAGCCTCACATCCCCAAATTTTGAGAAAAGACAAACTAGGGGTTGCCCTATCCATATCTCATATGGTGTCTTTTCAACCGACTTAGATGGAACTCTATTTAGTGTGAGCGCAATGTTTCAAGAGCATATCCCGAAGGATAACGGAAGATCACTTTGGCTCATCATCGACCGCACCATGTCCAACAAGGTGCGATTTCTCCGTTCGGACACTCCGTTCCATTGTGGAGTTCCCGGCGGAGTCAACGTGGAACAATTCCACAATCTTTCGATGATTACCAAACTCTTGGCTCAAGTATTCCCTCCATGATCCGATCGTAGAAACTTGATTGTTTTCCCTAAATGATTCTCGTACTTCATTCTGGAATTCTTTGAACTTTTCAAAGGATTCGGACTTATGCCTCATTAAGTAGATATAACCATATCTACTATAGTCATCGGTAAAGGTAATGAAGTACCGATAACCACCTCGGCCGTTGAGCTCATTGGTCCACATACATCGCATGTATGAGTGCCAACAAGTCATTTGCTCTTTCACTGTGTCCCGTGAAAGGTGCCTTTGTCATCTTACCAAGTAAACAAGACTCACATGTCTCAAATGATTCAAAATCAAAAGAGTGAAGCAATCCATCCTTATGGAGCTTCTCCATGCGTTTCTTATTTATATGGCCTAAGCGACAATGCCGATAAACATGGGGTTTATATCATTAGAGAGTTGCCTTTCGTATTAATGTTATAGATGGGAGACGCTTCAAGATTCAAAACGTATAATCCATTCACCAATGGAGCATGAAAATAGAACATATCTTTGAGATATATTGAACAACCATTGTTCATTGATCTAAAATCATATCCTTCCACTTGCAAACATGAAGCGGAAATAACGTTTTGACATAGTGTTGGAACACAATAACAATTATTCAATTCCAAAACTAATCCCGAAGGTAGATGAAGTGGTATCGTGCCGACAAGAATCGTAGCAACGCTTGCTCCATTGCCGACGCGCAGTTCACCTCGCCCTTCTCAATCCTCTACTTCTTCTCATTCCCGCAACGATTTGCAAATATGAGCTACCGATCCGGTATCAAATACCCAAGAGTCGTAGGTGAAGTAGCAAGATTAATGTCTAAAATTAATACCGGCGTAAGTCGTACTTTGCTTCTTTTTGAGATCCTCCATGTACTTCTTGCAGCTTCCTCTTCCAAAGGCTGCCGTCTCCTTGCAATAGAAGCAAACGGCATCCGATGCCGCCGACCCCTTCTTGCCTTTCTTTGCATTGGAGGCACTCGCGATCTCATCGGGAGTTAACTTCCTCTTGGTGCAAAGTTTCTTGACAGTGGTTTGCGCTTAGCCTTCGCATCATCATCACATGATGACCATTCTTCGGATACTCTCCTCACTGTCTTTAGCATCCCATGCAATTCAGCCAAGGTTCTATCCATATTGTTCATGTGATAATTCAATATGAATGGCTCGAAGCTCGGAGGGAGCGACCGGAGAATCACATCGCAGCCAACTCTTGGCTAAGGGGAAAACCTAGTTTTTCCGTACTCTCGATATAGCCAATCATCTTTATCACATGCGGATCGACGGATTCCCTCAAAAAGCTCGCACGCAAACAAGGACTTTGAGGTGTTGAACCTCTCGGCCCGAGCTTGGTTCTCAAACATGCCACGCAGCCCCGAATAATAGTGTGAGCATCGCGCTCTCATATTGCTTCGAAGCTCGGGGACATTGTAGCAAGCATGAGACAGCTTATATCTAGGGCATCATTAGTGTGCTTCTCGTAAGGTCTCCGTGCAGCTGCGTAGCATTATTTGGCAAATCCTCAGATAAGGTACTTCAAGAACGTACTCCTTACGCTCTTGCTCGAGAACAATTCTCAAGTTGCGATACCAATCCATAAAGTTTGTTCCATTTAATTTTTCCTTTTCGAGAATAGATCGCAAGTTAAAGGTACTGGGTGTAGTATTAGCCGCCATTTATTCTACATCGTAAAAGCAAAGTTTAGCACAATGTTTATGCTATGTCTTTTGTTAAACAATTTAACATAAGACTCCCATTACGTATTTTCCACCTTCCCTCTAGGTTACGTATTGGGTCAAGATCCACATGTTAATTAATTTTCTAGTGAGCTTTGGCATCACCGCTAGAAGATTAATAACATCGGTAAGCAACTCCTTGCTAATCACATCTCTATGTGACTCTTGTTGTTGGTGTGGCATCTCCATGCCCCGGCCCCAACCTATGCCCCAAGGCCCAAAACTTTTTGATAGCCTTGTTAAGTAAACCAAATGCTCCCGCATGTATATGTCCGACATATACCCCTCGTGTTATGATAGAGAATGGCACTGCTTTTGGCGTCCCACCATTGATGAGCATAACGGTGACGGGTGCAACATTTGGAAGGGCATCATTACTACTTAATTTTGCGAGGGATGCTATCCTATCAAACAAACATATCACATATGAAAGCAAGAAGAATAGCATATAGTGAAATAGTATGGCGCCCTTCACATGGTGATCTCCATCTCCATGCCGGTGTACAGGATCTCCATCTTCATCACCGTTCTTTCGAGTGCCGAATGCTTGATTTCTTCAAACTAAGCTACTACTATAGAAGCTCTAATTGAAGATTACATCGACTCGCAGTCGTGAAAGAATATTACAAGCATTGCACGTATGAAAGAATATTACAGGATTGCACATTTGAAAGAATATTACATGCATCACATGCATCTCATACATCTCATACATACAATAGGGCCATACCATCTCAAAGCATTCTCTCGCAAAACAAGTTAGGCGTAGAAACGTTTTCTACTTATCACGAGCTACGGCATCGAGACGACCTATAAGGGGGTACGCACACGGCGGTCGGGGGGTCGAGGGGGAAGCCGCCCCCTCGCGGGCTTCCAGGCAGCGCCCGGAACACCACACGAAATTCATAAATCCAATCTATGAATTCGCTTACGGAAACCATGTCGGCATAATCATATTATGCCGTCCCGATACACTATCAAGGGAGATGGTTTGCGTAGGCACGAGGCAGCAAACAAGATCGGACTACGAGATAGCTTCGGCATAATCACATTATACCGTTCCGATACACTATCAAGGAACGCTATCTCGAACCCAACTCAAACCGAGTTATATGGAAATTGCTTCGACGTAATCACATTACGCCGTTCCGATACACTATCAAGGAACACAATTACCATTAACTCTCCTCAACAGATCCCGTAAAACCGATTGATCTAATCAACCCGTGCACAAAACTTGTTCCAGATCCAATCTAAAACCCGAACTAAGCAAGATTAGCTCGATACCA